>LPNX010656400.1:0-15017 GCA_001517045.1 Pseudotsuga menziesii
TTATTTTTGGTTTATTGGCCATGTTAACATGATATCATACTTTTGATTCAAGTGTGATTTTACATGTGTGATTTCATCCAATTTTTGCCGCCCTCCAATTTTGTCCCTCACAACCCCTGAACGCATTTGCAGGTCCTCACAATTTCGTCCAACCCTCCAATTTGCAGGCCTCGAACGCATTGGCTTCAAGGTTTTTGGGAGTTGGAGAAAGTTGCTTCCCTTGGCTAGGAGCTTGAGAAAGCCCAGGTGAACGCATTTGCAGGTCCTCACAATTTCATCCAACCCTCCAATTTGCAGGCCCCGAACGCGTTGGTTTCACGGTTTCTGGGAGCTGGAGAGAGTTGCTCCCCTTGTCTAGGAGCTCGAGAAAGCCCAGGTGAACGCATTTGCAGGCTTCCTATCACCCTCCAATTTCATCCACGAGCATCGAACATGTCTGGCCAGGTATGTCTTTTTGACACTTTAGTTGAGAAAAATTGATAGACTAGGAGTATGCAAGTCTTCAAACGGGCTGAAGATTAATGGGTAGATCTGCATACACAAAGCTTTCATTTTGGGGAATTGTGTGGAGTGAATAGGAATAGGAACTTTGGAAATAAACGAATAGGAGTGGAATGAGAAGACAATCGAGGATTTTTTGACATAATCGATAGATGCTAATATTCAATCCACCAAAATAATATGCCCCTAGTTTTCCTCTTGTTTTCATAGCCATATCTTGTATATTCATTGACAGGCTAGAAAGCAGGGTTCTTTCTTGAAAATTGATGGCCATCTGGGGTATAAAAAGTTGTATTGAAACTTGTTGCCAGTTTGTTTTCAATTTTTTTTCAATTATTTGATAATTTGAAAACCATTGAGTCCCACATATCCTTGAGAAACTAAAAATGGCCCCATCCAGTACTTGCTTCTGGGTAGGGTTCAGCCAGTCGTATTATGTAACATCAACTGAGCCAGTATGAATGATTCTGGCAACAGAGAATAAAACTTTCTGAAGAACGCACTGTGTCAGTGACAGACATCTGAGCTAACTGTGAATAGAATAGAGATGTTTTACTTATAGTTGCTTCCAATATTTTAGCTCCTCTTCCAGTCTCTTAAGCCTTCATGCCTGTTCCCTAATGGTCCTAATTATTCAAAGTTAGAGCACATTTTACAAAAGTAACTTGGGAGCACACCAGCTGTGAGGCAGGGTCTTACCTTTTTTATGCACAACAAAGAAGGATAGAGGGATTTTGGTACTGACTGGTGCACACAACCGGGGTAGAGAGCTCTAGCTACTAAAAGGATTGTAAATCCTATTCAAAAGAAATGCCTATTAGGAAGTGTTTCAGAATCAGTCCAACATCCTATGGCTGTGATTCTCATGACAAAAAACCAGTACAGTATCCCATATCTTTAAATTCACGAAGGGACTTAGTCTTACAGACATGGTTTACAATGATTTTGACTTTTTGATTCAAGGCTTTTCTATATTGAAAAGGATCTAGAAATTGTGGCAATCAGCCCCATAATTCTAATAGCATATGGTGGTTCAAATCTTCAGCAGGTTCTCTTAGCTCACTCTTTAGAACTAAAAAAACTTGCTAACCAAGTGTTTGGATTTGTGGGTGGGTCACCAGGGCCTTATCATAGAAAATTGGTATTCTTGGATAGATCTAACCAGAAAATTGCCATTTCACAGAATATAGAGGACCTTATCATGGATTTTACTTCTATTTTACATCCAGGAAACAGATTCAAAGAGCCCTTTGAATGTAGGGAACCAAGTTGGAAAGAGAGAGCAAGGAACTATTTTAATTATCAGATATAAGAGCTGCACTCTTTACAGGTGGAACAAGGTAAGATCTTCAGTGATTGGTAAAGTTAACAAGTGACAGAAAGTCAGTGACCCCCGAAGAAGCGTGGCTCAAATGAATTGATGCTATATGGAGATACCCCTGAGCCCTTACCATTCATGTTCAGACTTCCGAGTAATTGGTTAACTAATACGCCTGACCATTCATGTTCAGACTTCCGAGTAACTGATTAACGCATTATCAAGGGCTAGACAACAAGCACATTTTGGATAGATTATGGATGGCCTTTGTGCAGAGTGGCAGAAAAGACATCAATCATATATTTTGGGATTGTGATGTTGCAGCATCGTTATGAAGATACTTTTCAACATGTCTCCCTATTTCTCTGTCCACTTTGATGGAGGGTTTTCTCTGTTCTGGGATCTAACTTTGTAACCATTAGTTACCCAGCCTACTCAATTCTTAGGTGATCACCCTTTCTTGGCTATGATACATAATACGCAATCCACCTTTAAGTGTAACAAATTTATTAGCTACAGAATTGTATTTTAATTTTACAAATTTTTGGATGAAATGACAATACAAATCTCTCCTAGGATCCATATATGCTTTCTTACTGAGGTGGGTTGGCATGGGAAGCACTGTCTATGAAAGATAACAAGCTTGCAGTGTTCTTAATGCCCTAGCCTCTTGGACTCCAAAACCCAAATCTAATAGCCTTTCCTGTTGTCTGCCCTATTAAATTTCAAAAACTGAAAACCCTCTTCATAAGACCCTAATCAACTAAAAGTCAGACGTTGACCTTCAAAAAGGCTTCATATACCTTCATTGGTCACTCCTTTTAACACGCCTTCTCCTATTCTACATCCCCATACTCAAACATTGACCTAATTCTATCATCTACCCCTCAACGTCATGCAATCCTATTCTACTGCTGTTGTTTTAAGGCCATTGCAGCTTTGAAACAGGTTTGATATACTAGAGAGGATGTCAATCTCACGTGTAGGAGCTTTGAAACAAGGAAGGTGCAAAATCTACTAGAGAGGATGTCAATCTCACGTGTAGGAGAGAATCCATGAATTTTACTAAAATTGTTTTTATGTGAAATGTTTAACATAAATATTATTTTCCATAAGAGAACTGAAGAATTCATAGGATTACCTATTTTTATATCAAGTGGTGTAGCAATAATACAAAATAAAACAATAATTATAAAACAGAAATATTTGCCGGAGGTTACATGACAACATGGTTTCATATTTCAGTCAGCCCGTTCTATCAGAACAGTACACAATAACTTAAAGATGTCTCACACTCTCAAGTAAAAGGCTGCTCAGGAGTGATGATTAAGTTAATTGCATTGCTGTCCACAATAAGTGAGCAGAAATCCAAGCAGACAGGGCTCAAAAACACTGCTATGTAATACAACTCCCCCAATTCCATTGAATCTTTAAAATGTTAACTTCATCTTTGTAAGGATCCAAATTGGGGCATCTAACAAAACCCTGTTCATAGTTCTGTCGTATAGATTCTAGTCTAATCTATCGAACTTAGAGATATATGAAATGTATCGCCCAAAAATTTGTTTACTAACTCGACCCTTGTAAAGAAAACTGAGGCCTATATGGAGGCATCTGTGATGTGAGCAGCACTTAAGACAATTAAATGCCTAAGCATTCGAAAAGCAGACCAGGTTAAGCTCTTCAATGGATTCATACCTGGGATTATCCAAAGCTTGAGTTGCTCATTTTTCTCCAAATGATTGGTAGCATCTTAGAAGTTGAAATATATGAAGGTTATCAGTTCCTTCACTGAAGAAACATATAATTTGAATGCAACAAAGTAATTTCAGGTCCAATTATGAAACATTCCAATCTCTTTTGAATAGTACATGACATTTACTCTGAAGGAAGAGGAACATCTTGAATCTTAAAAGAGATTCTCTCTTTAAGATTCTCTCATCCTGCGTGGGCAAACATTGAGTTTGGATTTCTTTGTCAAACCTGTCAGATATTAAATGCAATTCCCCTGGGACTGTTCTTGTATTCACTGAATGGAGAAATTGAATTGGGGTAGAATGTATAATTCATTCAATGACATCACTCTATAAAAATTAAACGGAGGCCAGAAGGCTGCAAAGGTTAAAATTAATGCTATGGTCAAATAGAAGATTCTTAAAGAAAGCCAACCATTACTACAACTACTTAAACGTGGAAAGTCAATATTGAGAGATAAAACGTCTTTGTATAAGAAGTTTGATACACCTACAGAAAAAAAATCAATAAAGATCGTGACCTTTTGAAACATTTAAATTGTTCTCAGAGTAAGCCTGATTTACCTTTGCTTCAAGATTTTTCTCCTTGGACTAGATTCTAATCAGATGAAGAAGCTCAATGGGACAGGGACAACATTTTAGCATTGTCCCGATCCCATCTCTACCTACTTGTCATAGGTATTTGCAATCTAATTTTTCCCAGAATTTGCTATAGAAACTCTTACTTTGACAAATAGAACTGTCACTGTTCTCATTTACTTTGACTTTATTTTTATGCCAGAGAAGCCATGTGGTTACAGTTCCAGTAAGGACATATGTTCAAATGTATAATAAATAATTGAGATTTGTACGTTGAATTTTTTCATAAGGATGGGTTTGTAATTATTTTGTTGTACTTAATTTCTATATGATAATTTGTACTCACGAATTACATGATAAATTTGTATGCTTGGTATTCATTATCAAATGACATAACAAATCCCCTCAAAACATATACTATATGGTTAGATTTACTATGTTCTATGAACAGACCTTTGATCATAATAGGCTCTGAGCTTGTTCATAACAAATCCCCTCAAAACATATACTATATGGTTAGATTTACTCTGTTCCACGAACATACCTTTGATCATAACAGGCTTTGAATATATATTTTGAAATATTGAATACATTGTATTGATAATGTGAAGTATAATAATTTTGATACTTCCAATAGAAAAGCATTTCAGACTGACTAAAACATAGGTATCCAAAAGGGATCCTTTTTCCAATTTGATTGTCTTAAACAAAATACTTACTTAAAGTAGGAAAAGCATTTGATACTGACTAAAATATATATATCCAAAAGGGATCCCTTTCCAATCTGATTGTCTTAAACAAAATACTTACAGTAGGAAAAGCATTTGATACTGACTAAAACATAGATATCCAAAAGGTGTCCTTTTTCCAATTTGATTGTCTTAAACAAAATACCTACAGTAGAAAACCAATGAAACAAATAGCATAAGAAGTACAATGAGAGAAATTATTAAAAAGAAAATAGCAGTGGAAGAATTAAAACCCTATGAAAATACCCAAAGGATTTTCGATTTTAAACCTTATCCTCTGCAATCATATGCTCAATTTTGATTCTCTTTGAAAAATTAAGCCCTCCTATTAGAGTAAGTGTGCCTTTGTGAGCCTTCCTAACCAAGAAGCACTTAATAGTAACCTTTGAGACTCACTAGATTAGGATGTTTCATCTTGCCCAGTAACTGTACCTCCTTTTCAAAATCCTCTTGGGATTTTAACAAGTTTGAAACCATCAACTTCTTTATAGCAACTGCCCTTCCATTCCCCATGACAGTCTTGTATACAGTGCCAAAGCCTCCTTTTCCAATTTCACAGTCTTTCCTCAGTAAAGCATGAGCACTACTTATCCAATTTTCAGCGTTTGGATCAACATTGGGGGAAAACATCACTAGCTTCCCTGATGCCAACTCACTACTCAATGACCTAGAAGCACTTTCAGCAGAATCATTGATAAATGTAAAATGGCTTTGAGCCCTGATGTTTAAAACAGTCACGACGACAATGCCAACAGCAATGGCAACTGCTGCAGATATTGCAACAATTGCAGACACACTGAGGAAAATTTTCCTATGTCGGGTTTTAACTAATCCAGAAAACCCTCTAGCATTCATGCCACTTGCATTTGGATTGACAACTAATGGCTTAGGCAGATCCATTTGACAAGCTACATTCAAATTAGCTCCACATAAGCCCATGTTGCCCTCAAATGCGGTCTTGTTCAGCTTCTGAAATATGCCTTCTGTTGGGATTCTACCCTCAAGTCTGTTATAGGAGACATTCAGTGCCATTAAATTTGCAAGGTTCACAAGTCCCATAGGTAATTTCCCAGTCAGATTGTTGTTTGATAAGTTCAGTATTGCAAGATGCTGTAGTTTTGTTACTTCCACTGGTATAGGTCCCTCCAAATGGTTGTGTGACAAGCTCCTGCAGAGAAAGGTAGAATAATTTAGCACAAAAGCATGCTGTGAATATTGTGCTATACCATTGTGGGAGTTTATATCCCCAGAGACTTACATGCTCCACAGGCAAACTAACCCAAAGTCAAAGGGATCCACATACAGAATCATCAAACTTTATTAGCACCAAAGAGAATGTGGGGACTTGGACAGATATTGCCCCAGAAGTAAAGCAGCCTCAAAGCCAAAGGGATCCACTTAACAAAGAAGTATAGAGAAGAGCAATTTCCAATCTCTGCAGGAATTTGCCCACTAAGTAAATTGCCATCAAGTTTAAGAACCATGAGGCTATCGAGATTGCACAAATCTCCTGGGATAGTCACATATATTTTGTTATGGCTGAGATCCAAAGCTTCCATAAACCCGAAATCCCCAAGATATTGAGGAATTTTTTCCCCAAGAAGATTCCCAGATAAATTCAAGTACTTCAAATTGAAGCACAGTGTGATCTGAATGGGTATTGCTCCATCCAACATGTTATTTGACAAATCCAATTGCTGCAGGAAATCGTACAGGTGATTTGAACCAGAGGGTATGAGACCTGTGAGATTGTTTGAAGATAAGTCCACCTTCTCTAAGCCCAACTGAAACAATTCCTTAGGAATGCTTCCCAAGAAAAGATTTTTACTTAGATCTATAGAAGAAAGCTTGCTGCATCCGCCCAGAGATCCAAGAATGGCTCCAGAGAGTCCATTGTTGGACACATTGAAAAAATTCAATGACTGCAACTGGCCAATCAAAGCTGGAAGGATTCCATTGAATTCATTACATGATATATCCATGTGTTCAATGCTAGTCAAATTTCCAATCCAGGAGGGAAGAGTACCTACCAACCTGTTCCCTTGAATTTTCAGAGACACCAACAAATTCAAACCTTGAAGGGATTGAGGCAGATTACCTGAAAACTTATTCTGACTGAAATCCATGTCTATTAGCTGTGAGAAGACACCAATATCATAAGCAAGAGGCCCTGAGAAACCATTGTTCTACAAGTAAACTTCCCTCAGACTATGCAATCTCCCAATCCCCACAGGAAGAATCCCAACAAAATTATTATAAGACAAATCCAATACTCTCAGATCTCCCACTGCCCAAATGGATCCTGATATAGATCCAGACAGATGATTTGCAGAGAGGTTCAATTTTGTCAATGATACACTCGTGGGCAATGACTGAGAAATAGGACCAGACAGCTTATTGCTTGCTAATGATAAAAACCTCAGAGATCAATTAAAAAGCTGATCAGGAATGGGTCCAGAAAATTCATTATTTGACAAATCCAGAAACCTTAAGAATTCCATTTTGTCAGGAATCCTACCTGATAATTTATTATAGCTCAATTTCAAACTCTTCAGGCTTGCAATCTATGCGACATCTGGGTTTAAATTACCTGAAAATTTGTTGTGAGCAATAGAAACCTTTTGCAAATACTCCAACTTCTCCAGGCCTCTTCCAATCATCCCTGATAAACCCAAACCTTCAAGGACAACTTCTGTGACTCTGCTAGTTTTGGGGTAACATTTCACATACTTCCAGCGGCAAGGACTGTCATCATCCTCATTCCATGAATTCAATGCCGCATTGGGGTCCTGTAAACCGGCCTTGAATACAATTAGGCCCAATACATCATCATTCAGCTCAAGGTTGCTGCTAGCACTGGCTCCATTGTTGAAAATCAACAGTACCCACATTATGTTGCAGAACAAATAACTTGAAAATGCCATGATACCAAAACCCATGATTACCTCTCACTGCTTCTCATATCTTCGTACTCATTGTCCAGTATTCGGTCTTGCAGAGGTTGTGTAGTAGCGCTGGCAGTGAACATATGACTATACAATCTGTTGCTTCTTACAGTTTCACACAAACATTCCTGCAGAATTTGTTAAGCCTGCTGACAGTGAACTTATGTACTATACTACTAAGCAGAAGAACATAACTAAATCAGAGACCTTTCATGGAAGTGAACGTCTAGTCACTCGGGCTATGATGGTGTTTATTGCGAATTCGATTGGTTGATGACCATGGAAAATGGATAAGTGATTGCATCGAAGCCCATGAAATTTGATTTTAAGTTAAAATTCAACCCTGATTATGCAGGACCAATTATGTGCAATAAAAAAAATAGCTCCAGGTGAAGAGTTGTTGATCGATTACAACTTAAATCCAATAGATGCGCCTATGGGGGTAAATATCCTATCTACAATTCAACTAAACCTCTGATAAATCGCTGTTATAATTTAGTTTGGTCAATCTCATTTATGTTAATCAGGTAATTATTAAATATGGTAACTCAATTCAACTAGAAAAAGTAAATGTTTTGATGACTGTATTCGATTATATTTCTTCGTGCTTATTATGAATGTTTCCATACAGTAACATGCATATTATACATTTTATTTATGGTAAAATTTTTGCAATATCTCATTTTTTTTATGGTACAATTATTTGGAAAACTTACTAATTGATTTATCGTGTCAGGGTGATGGCAGCGGAAGGTCAAATGCGGCTAGCACAATACATGGTGACCATGGAAGGTCACAAGCCAAACCGTCTTGTGAGGTAATTATTAAATATAGTAACTTAATTCGACCAGAATAAGTAAATTTTTTGATGACTACAATCGATATAGTAACATGCATATTATACTTTTTGTTTATGGTGAAATTTTTGCAAAACCTCATTTTTGTTTATGGTACAATTATTTGCACAACTTGTACTAATTGATTTATTGTGTCAGGGTGACGGCAGTGCTCACGGCGCACCCGCGACTACCAGGATACATGGTGACCGTGCAAGGTCACATGCCGTACTGCCTCCACAGGTAATTGTTAAATATTTCAGTTTTTTCTGTCCACAATTATGTACATAGATTTTATTGATTGATTTATTGTGCCAGGTTCACAGCTGTGGAAGGTCACCCGCGGTGTCGACGCAGCATGTACGGGGTGACAGTGGGAAGTCACCCGCGGAGCCCCAGCAGGTACGGGGTGACAGTGGAAGGTCACCCGCGATGTCTCAGCAGGTACAGGGTGACCGTGGGAAGTCACCTACAGTGTCTCATCAGGTACGGGGTGACCATGGGAAGTCATCCGTGGAGCCTCAGCAGGCACGGGGTGACCGTGGGAAGTCACCAGCCACTACGCTGCATCAGGTAAGTTTTATTGATACTACAACAATTATTTTACAGGTGAACAATTTTTCAATGAAGTTACAATTAATTTCCTTGATTTTATTGTTTCATGCTTTTAGTTCGGTGCACTGGATGTGGATGACAATGTAAGTGAGGAAGAAATTTTCGCCTCCCTAGACCCAATGAAAACGGTCTATTTGGCCCTCAAAAGGGAAAACAAGGATTTACTAGCCTTTGCTTGCAAATGGCCCAAGACAGATGATGACAAGGCAATGATGGTGGAGCTACAACAAAAATTAAAGGGTTATGCGGTAAGTGTCATCGATTACAATTTTTATAAGCTTTAAGATGATTTCATATTTGATGATATGTTTTCTATTATTGCAAATGTTCTTATCAACTTGATGTTTTCCGTATGTAGGAATATTTGGAACCCCAGGCTAGAGAACCTGCAAAGACAGGTATTGGTAGCAGTGACCATCCATTGCATAAAAAAGCTCGTCAAATCAAGGTACCAATGAGGCTTTTTGAGGATTGCCTCGAAGCCAATGATGAGGGCAATGATGATGAGATGGAGCATGATGATGAGATGGAGCATGATCATGACATGGAGCATGATGATGAGATGGAGCCACCTAGGACTCCACATGACGCTGGAGATGAACCTACTATAGATGGCCAGGAAACTTTTCCTGGAGCAGCACGAGTCAAAAGCACCGGATCACTAGATGTGACGTTTCTAGTCGATGAAGCATGTGTTCCTATGAAAATGCAAAAGATGGAAGGTATTTTTTAATTATTTTCATAAATGTTTTTCATTAAATTGAAATGGAAATATTCTGAAAATATTGTAAATTAAGTTGTAAATGTTTATGCAGGCAATAATGTCTTCTACAGACACTTAAATGACAAAGCATTGGAGCTGTTTGGGCCCACCATTCACACAAGGTGGCAAAAACAAAACAGCAATTTAAAAGATGAATTGATTAGACACATGATTTACTTGTTCGGTGACACTTTGAACAAGAAAGTGGTTTTAAAGTTAGCTGGAGATGGTTTGAAATATACCAGGGCCCAATATCGGGGAAAACTGGCAGATAACCCTAGGCATGAGCGCCCTCCCATGGTACCGGAGCAAGAGTGGAAGGAACTTATGGATGATGCCAAATTTATTTTGTTAAGAAATCAAGGAAAACCACAACGGACTGATAAAGCAAGGTACATGACGTATAATTATACTATTGCAATATGCACAATTTTATTTTATGTTTTGTGTCAAGCAACAAAGCATACATTTAACATATGTCATAAATTTCATAAACAGGTTTCCTGACACCTCCAAGGCAACCAAGGCAAGAATGGATAAGGTTGGCCAACATAAACCGGGCCAGGGTGGCTACAGAAAACTAAGGCACCGAATCGTAAGAATTTGCAATATTCCTTTTTATAATTTTTCGAAATCTTACCAAGTGTTGGGGTTTGAGATTTGTGCTTGCTAATTAAATTCATAGTTTTCCTAGAATAGTTTTCATTGTTTTTAAGCATATTGAACAGTATTGAACTTTGAGTTCTTGAGTCCTTTTAGACTAGCACATAATATGTTGCGTCCTCTCTAATAATAAACTTCTCTTTGCAATATTGCAGGGAAGTACGTTCGCAGATTCCGCCACCAAGGAAGACCTCAAGATTGGTTTCAAGTATGGTTTTGAAAGTGTGGTTGAGCATAGAAAAAGATTGGGGCAGACTCTAATCAGCCCAATTGTGGGAATGCAGGTAAATAGAATGAATAAGGACATTTGAAATATTCTTGCTTCATATTTTCCCACAGTAGACCAATAACTATATTTTTATGTTTGTTTGGAAACAACAGTGCAGCCGTAGCAGTGAATCCAGCGGTACTGGGAGGGTGCCAATTCATATTGGGGAGGACCCGTTGGATGATAATGTGGAGCAGGCTAGGGATTCAGGTAGTGAGTTTTAGAAATATATATATGTATTTTGATTATAGATATTTATTTTTTTACGTATACTTACATATTTCATTCTTTAAATGGAAGTGCATGTAGCTCACGAGGATGAACTGGAAGAGGAACAAACGACTGAAGCAGTCAGAACACCAACCTTCACAGATACACAAACAGGTAAAAAGTGATATTGTAATGTTTATCAAAACAATGAAATAGTGATTTGAATCAATTTTCAACCTAAGAAAAATGGTCTTTTCGTTGTTGCAGTTCTTTCCCGTTCACAGCGGCCTCCACGTCCTGTTTAGCGACGTACCAGGAGTATGGTACATGAGGGCACGCAAATTACACAAACCACATAAGGACAGGGCTCAGCAGATGTATTGCAAAATGATGAATTTGAGATGCCACTTGTTGGTTTTTTGAATCGAAAAAAACAAAGTCACACGAAGAAAAAATTGTAAAATATCATTTGGTCTTTCGTACCTTCTATCTCTAGATTTTATGAGCGTTTCCTAGAAATTTGGCTAGGTTTCTGAGCATTTATATCTCACTGGCCTCCTATACATCGCTAGACCCTTGTTATCCTTCATTAGGCCTAACGCTGCTCCTAAAAGTATTCCAAGTAGAACTCAGATTTCAAGTGTAATGTAAGTTAAAGATCCTTGGCTAGGCGTCTAAAAATGACTTCTCATAGAACAATTTCCCATTCTTCCAGCTGGGTATTAGAGATTTTAATGTTATATTCTTGGAAAATATGCTCCAAATGGAATAGATTCCTGAAACTATTACTATTACTAGAATTTGTTTAAACTTGAGGCCAAAAATTAGCTAGTCTAGTCATATAAAAGATTAGAGCTAATGACGAGTTTATCAAATTTGTGTGTGAAGAGCTGAGTCTGAGTATGTTGAGAACAAATTCTAGCAAATGGAAAAGATAAACCTAGCAAAGGTAACCATGTGACTGTCCAAAGGACACTTTCCAGGCCTAATAAAACTCAGTGGTTGATAACTGTAATGCATTCAAATTTGTTCCAGGAGCTGCTAACTCCGAGCCATTGTTCCCATTAGCTTGAATTGGTGCTGAATCTACAGGAGGTTCCTCTGTTATATCCTCTAATTATTACCTCACAAAGGCCTCCCTTGAACCCATGTTTTTGTCGTTAAATTTAGCAAAAATATATTGATACTCAAGGAAGGAATTATTATTTCAGGGAAGAGAATATCAAAGGAAGATCATTTCCATTTTCCCTGGTTATAGAGCTTCTATAGGGAAGGCTATCAACATTAGATAGAGTAAAAATGTTGACAAACAATGAGGACTCAACTTTAGTGATGCTCTTCTTTTAGTATGGCTGATATTTGTAGATCCCATTTTTGTTTTTGTTTGTAGGGAATATGTAGTCAAAGATTGTACTAGTGTCAAAGTAAAAGATTTTCAAGATCCACAAGTGCAACATAGACACTAGTCACATGTGTTTGGATTGAATGCCAACAACCAATAAGATTCACAGTAAACGACAAGCCCAAGCCCATGTTGAATTTGTAGAGTAACAATTTCCAAGAACACACTCTGACCTTCGCAAATGGATACTTGTAGAATCTCATCGAGGAGTAGATGATCGAAACTCGTGTTGTCTTTGGCAAAGTTCGATCCGGTGTTGAATCCAAACATTCTAATGTGGAAGAAGTCTTCTCTAGGGAAACGAATTAACCTCCATAACAAAATCCTGATAAGTAATTGCGCTCATCAGAATTTACCAACTGATGAAGGGAAGCGCCAATAAAAGAACACACAAGTGCCAAATATATGAAGCACTCAACAGTGCCATAGTAAACCAAAGACCAAGCATTTAGTGCATATCTGTTGCTTTAAGAGACAAAAGTTGTCATCAATGGATTCTATATTGATTATACCAAATATACAAGTGCCACGAGAGGAGCTTACAAGCTAGACCATGCACTACACGATGTGAGCACATCAAAGGAAACTGCTAACTTCAGATTTTTTTATCATGGTTTGGAAGCTACCATCGAGCATGATGAGATGCATAGGTGTGTCTCTAGCAATTAGTTCAAGTTTGAAGGCTTTTAGGGGTTCGGGTAACGATTTTTATCCAAAAGAAAATTTTGAAAGGACTACTAGATGTTCTACGAATAGGGTTTTTGCATGATTTTGTAGATTTCAGATTTCTCAATGCATCAAGCAAGGAGATAACCTCATCAGATATCCTTAAACAGATGCCTTCTACCCGCTAAAGACTATTGTATATATGCTTAAGTGTTGCATGAGATCAATGTGAAATTGTTAATGTGGCTTGTATGGTGACTTCAATAAGGCTTCAAAGCAAAGCATTGGTGCTTTAGATTTCATTGGATACAAGTTCCATGATATTTTTGTTAATTTGGAGCAGTTATGTTTTCAGGTACTTTTAATTTTATGCATCCTTGATGGATGTTGTTGGATTTGACAACTTAATTATGGCGTGCATTAATATTTTGTCAAATTGCAGTCATCAGGCACTCCCACAGAGGGTTTCATAGAAGAATGTGCAAGGATATGACAGTTTTGCAATTTGAATGGGAGAAAGGGTCTCAGAGGCTCATATTTTCATTTACATTGTGTTGTTGATAGATATTGGTATCCAACCTTTATAGTTTGACATTTGAGGAGTTAGATCGGATGTCAATCCCAAATTGCGAGGCATGAAATCAACAACCAAAAAATATTCAAATCACTTTAGTTTTCAATTCGACTGTTGCATATTTAGATCCATCTTTCTAGGCAGAAGAGAAAAATAAGCTGCGGATTTTTAGCAGCCAATAAACATCAATTCCAGATTTGAAGGATTTGAAGGTAGCAGAGCTCATTTCAAATTTATATTTTTGGTAAAATAAATCGAGCATGTCCAGATTTGATGGGCACAAAATCCATCTACTATCAAATCTTCTAGGAAACAAATTGATTCAAGATTGAAGGAAAAATAATAGTAATCTAGATCTAGATTTTCAGGGTAGAAGATCAGCATTTACCCAAAGTTGTTTAGCATTCCAATGCCAGGATTAGAATCCAAAAGAAGCGGTTCTAGATTATTTGCAAAAAAATCTGAGATTTATTTTAATGATAAACTTTCATTCCTAAAAGTTGGTTAGAGTGGGCTTATTGTATTTTTCTATCTGTTCTATCAACAAAGATGTAATAAGGGCTCAGTTCTATGCCCAAAAAGTGATTTTGGGGAACATTGACCTGTGTATTTTGATTGTAATCCTAATGGTAGTTATCTCCTATTTTATTTTATTAAGAGATTTAGATAAACTCCATTACAAGTCTGTGTACTTAGTAGAACTAAGTTTCTTCCACATTGTTTGTCTTCTATTTCCTGAAGAAAAATCTTCATTTAAAAAGAGTTGGGAATTCAATGAATGCACTAAAAAATAAACAAATAATATGTAATTGAAAATGTTTGGTAATCTTAAATATTTTTCTTGAATATTTCATATATTATTTCCTATATGGAATTGGAATATATGTCCTAATGAATTTGAATATTTTATATATTATTTTGTATATGCAATAGGAAAATGTTTGGTCATCTTAAATATTTTTCTTAATGAATTTGAATATTTCATATATTATTTTGTATATTTTAGAAAATCTTTTGACATTGAAATAGGTATCTCTCTTGAGTTGTGTTGTTATTAGGTTCCCCTAAAAGGTCAATAGGTTATTGCTAAGAGGAAATATAACAATGAATATTCATTGAGAATTAATTGTAATAAGGGTGTTAAGTATGGTTGTTCTCTTTCTCCTATTTTTTT
>LPNX010656400.1:23046-39671 GCA_001517045.1 Pseudotsuga menziesii
CTATATACTTTGGTTTATATTATGATGGTAGCCATGAGTATAGATTGTATGGCTACACAGATGCAGATTGGGCCGGAAGTATCTTAGACAGAAAAAGCACATTAGGTAGATGCTTTTGTTTGGGGTCTTCTATGAGTTCATGGTTTAGCAAGAAACAATACAGTGTTTCTCGTAGCATGGCTGAAGCAGAATACATAGCATATTGCTCTACTAAGTTGTGAAGCCATATGGATTCAGAAGCTGATATCAGGTCTCTTTGAACTGAAGATGGATACTACATTGATTCTATGTGATAACGAGAGTTGTGATAACAGAGAACCCTGTGTTCCGTCATAACACATAGAAATCCGGTATTTCTACATTCAGGATAAAGATGCAAATGATGATGTTTCGGTATTTACAAACTGTATATACAAATGATGGTGATTCAGTATTTCTATACTGAATATAGAAATGATGATGATTTTAGTATACCCATACTAAAGATATAGTTTGATGTTTCAGTATTTACTGTAGATGCAGATGATGGCGACCTGATGATGTTTTCAGTACTCACATACTGGAGATACAGATGGTGATAGTTCAGTATTCACATATTGAAGATGTATATGAAGATGGTTTAGATGATGATGCACTGACAAAGCCTCTGTCTCTCGTAAAGTTTGAACACTTTTGAGACAAGCTTGGTATGGTTCAGAAAGACCTTCCTCGAAAGGGGGAATAGTGATGTTGCAATGGGATTGTATCATCCCTGGACACTTTCCCTAAAGTGACCCAGAGACCTTAGTCTTCAAGAATGAAGAGGGATTGTATTAGCCCGAGACATATGTCTAGAAGTGATCTGGTGACTTCAGTCATCGAGAATGTGGTGGGATTGCATCATCCCTGAACTTCGGTTCAAAATGTATCCAGAGGTCTCGGCCCCTGTGAAAGTGGTGGATTGCATCATCCCTCAACCTCAGTTCAAAATGTATCCGGAGGTCTCTACCCCCATGAAAGTGGTAGGATTGCATCATCCCTAAACTTCAGGTCAAAATGTATCCAGAGGTATCGACCCCCGTGAAAGTGGTGGATTGCATCGTCCTTGACCCTCAGTTCAAAATGTATCCGGAGGTCTCGGCCCCCGTGAAAGTGGTGGATTGCATCATCCCTGAACCTTGGTACAAAATGCATCTGGAGGTCTCGCCCCCCGTGAATGTGGTGGATTGCATCATCCCTGAACCTCGGTTCAAAATGTATCTGGAGATCTTGGTCCCCATGAATGTGGTAGGATTGTATCGTCCTTGAACTTCAGTTCAGAATGGATACGGTGACTTTGGTACTTGAGAACGTGTGTTTATCTTGTAATTCCAATAGGAAGGATTGTCTGAGTTCCATATCTATGTTGATCCCATAATTCCGAAAGGAAGGATCGTTAGTAACTCCCTAAAGACCTAAATCCCGTAATTCCGAAAGGAATGATCATTGAATTGATCACATAATTCCAATAGGAAGGATTGTCTGAGTTCCATAGATGTGTTGATCCTATAATTCCAATAGGAAGGATTGTCTACGTTCCACAAATGTCTTGATCCTGTAATTCCGAAAGGAAGGATCGTTAGTAACTCTGTAAAGACCTAAATCCCGTAATTCCGAAAGGAAGGATCGTTAGTAACTTCGTAAAGACCTAAATCCCGTAATTCCAAAAGGAAGGATCATTGGTAACTCCGTAAAGACCTAAATCCCGTAATTCTGAAAGGAAGGGTCATGTCGATGTTTTGATGATGTTGATGTTTTTATGATGATGATGATGTTCTCTGATCGAAAGATCAAAAGATTTTGATGATGATGATGTTCTCTGATTGAAAGATTAGAATATGATGATGATGTTGTTGCTGACGATGATGATGTTCTCTGATCAAAAGATCAGAATATGATGATGATGATGTTTCTCTGATTGAAATATCAGAAGTTACTGATGATGATATTCTTTGATCAAAATATCAGAATATGATGATGATGATGTTTTCTGATCGGAAGATTAGAAGTTGCTTATGATTATGATGTTGCTGATGATGATGATGTTTTCTGATTAAAAGATCAGAATGTGATGATGATGAGATCCTAATGATGATGATGCCGTATTATCAAAGTATGATGATGATGAGTTGATTTTAGAGTATGATGATGTTCAGTTGATGATGGTTCTGATCGAAAGATTAGAGGATAATGATAATGATGAGTCTGATTGAAAGATCAGAGTATGATGATGATGTTGTTGCTGATAGAAAGGCTAAAGAGCTAAAGAAGATGTTGCTGATCGAAAGGTCAAAGTGCTGAAGATGTTTCTGATTGAAAGGTCAAAGTGCTGAAGATGTTGCTACTGATTGAAAAGTCAAGATGCTGCTGATCGAAGCGGTCAAAGTACTGATGATGTTGAAGACTAAAGATTGAAGATGAAGGCTACATGATTTTGAAAAGCTTCCAATGATTTATAGATGTATCACCCTGATGATGTTGATGATGTCCTCTATCTCTCTCCTATTATTGTTTTTGTTGATGTTGTTATAGAATACCCTTCTCCTTAAGGGGGAGTGTTGAAATATGTAACTTCGAAGAATATTCTATATGTATTTCTTTGTGCTCCTCAATGGTCCTACTGAAAGAACCACTTGTATTACTTTGTACTTTGATGCTCCTAATCGGAAGAACTAATAAGAGTCATGAGGCAGTCCCCTCTAATTGTAAAGGTGGGTCATTACCACCCCAGTGTGGTTATTTGCGCCTACATGTGTAACTCAAGCCTACATGAATAACTCGAGCCTACATGACAGATGAGTTAACTTAAGTGAACGGATGAATATAAATAGAGGTGTAGTGCTCCTCATTTTGAACACACTCTCACTTGTGTAGCGCATTAGTTGAGAAGAGAAGTAGCTGGAGAAGGAGGAGGATCAGGCTTTGATCTCATTGCTGGCTTTATCTTTTATCTTTTATCTTTTGGGGCATCTATATTGAGGAAGATTTTGCTAGGTTTTTCCCTTTAGGGTTTTCCCAGGATAAATCTTTGTGTTCCTTTTGTATGGTTGTTCTTGTCTATCTTTCAGTGATCCTGTTTATATGTTTTTTTAATGAAAATGGAATGAATTACTGATGTATCAGCTAAGCATATGCAAATTCAACAGTTCTGCTGATCCATCTGGTGCCCAGGTATGTGAAAATTGTATAGTTTAATGATAATTTATTAATGCTCATGCAATTTGTTCCTTATAAATAAACTAACGTAAATTATTTATTCCTTTTTGTGCAGGAAAGTAATGATCCCGTTCATGTCGAGGATGCAGTACATGACAAACCGAACAAAGATCATGCTTCTCATCCTGGTAATGAATTTATTAATGTGCTACTATTTTTTATAGACCATTACAGATGATGAACATTAATTATAATTCTACACAATTCAACTATAGAGCATGTAGCTACAGATCATAACACAGAACGGGTTGGGCTAGTACAAGATAATGTTGAACATGTTCATGTGCATATGGGAGGTAAAAACACACATTTGTAATGTTTTTTAAATGAATTACTTGTATTTATCAAAATATAAATATATTAATAAAATATTTTGACATTATTGGAGAAATTCATTGCCCCTACCCTGAAGTTCAACCTTGTGAGCAGACTAGTAGGGATATCGATGATCAGATTACCGAAGATGTGACTCTAACTAAATATGTAAAGAGAAGAAAAGTAAACAAGATGTGACTAAACAAATTTTGAGTAATTTTAATTTATAAAAAAATAAAAATTAGTGCTTTTTTCCTCTAGTTCATGAATGAATGCTTTACTGAATTGTTTACTGATATTTTTTTCTACCATTGACTAAATTAATGTTTTAATGAATGAGTTAATGAATGGTTTAATGAATGTTTTTTTCAGTTGTTGAATGATTGAATGGTTTAATGAACGTTTTAAAGAATGATTTAATGAAATCATTTTTCAACTATTGAGTGAAATAATTTGCATTGTAGATGCATTGTTATTTGCATTGTGAAATAGTGAAATAAATTGTTATTTGCAAGTAGAGGCATTGGGTTTGGGGAGTTGAGAGTGATGTGAGGCGGGGGAGGGGCCATAAGAGCTTCCACCTTCATGTGGTTGGTTCTGTTTAGTAGAAAATATTAAATTGTTCTCGAAACAGAGAGGAGCTCAATGAATGGTAAGGAAGAATACATTAAAAAACATCTATTTCTATATTTTTACTGTGTAATTTTAAATATTTCTATTTGAATCCTCCATTGGAACTTGTTCCAGATAGTGTTCAGAAACATTTCTATAGTTAAGAGGCAAGAAATGGAGTTTTGATTAGATTGATGGCCTTATATACATAGTATTTTTGGTTATCCATGTTTTATCAGGTGATATATTCGTAACAATTAATTTACTTGAATAGTTGAATAGTATTGTAATTTACATTGTAATAGAATTGTATTTATTTAGATTGGTTTTGTTATTTTCATAAACAAACATAAATATATTTGATGGGTCCTAACATGAAACTATTGCAACAGGACAAAAAATGAAGTATCTTGAATGATGTTTTGAAAGTTAAAGCATAAGAAGACAGTGTGAAGATACAGAAATCAAGGTATAAATATGTTTTCTTTTGTTTGATTGAGCTGTGCTTTGGGTATTTATGCATGTGCACACACATACATTTAGTTGATGATGGTGATTACCATACATAGAGGTGAACTTTGTTACATCTGATCTAAACAATTACCTTAAATATTTTGATTTATTGTGATAACTGGCCCCTTGGTAATAATTTACCAATACCATATATCTAGGACAACCAAATTAAATGTAGGCATTTCATTACAAGAAATTTGATATGCATTTGAGTTTGATGGGAATATGAAAGGTCAAAAGGCAGAAAAAAATAGATACACTTGTGAGGAAAATGCTATATGAAGCGTTGTTTCCCTATTCTGCATGAGTATGTTGTTATCTGCCCCAGTTTATCTTTCTCCAGTAGTTTTTTTATTTGTTTATTAATCTCATATCTTGTTCAACTTTAATGGTTTATTGTGTAGTGGTAAACCTATGTTTATATTTGTGCTTATCCTTGTATTTTGTGAGTTTGGCTTGGTACACAATGGTATTTTCAGTTTTCATTGTAACTTTTCACCCCATTGTACACATTGGTATATCAACATGAATAACCAGCTGAGTTAACCATCCTTTTAAGAGTTTATACAAGTACTCCTTATCCTAAAAAGAATGCTTTTGGAAGGAAGAATTCAATTATATTGTTGAGATTTCCCCATATCTCAAATATGACCCTAACTTGGTTGATTTTGCAGGTCTTTTGGATAGGTTTCAGGGCTAGAAATGATAGTAACACTGATCAATAATGAAAGAGTCCCTAAATTTCCCTACTGAACAATTAAATGGGGTCATTGTAAGGCATAAAGTAACATTTTATCAAGGCCATATTATCCCAACCCCTAAAACATGTCAAGTATGAAACCCTAACTTTGACTTTTGATTGGTTTTTTTAGGTTGCTTCTCAAGTTCGTGGATGTAGAAAAGAATATAGGTGACACACTAGAGGATCTAGAGATACATAGGCAGACCAAAATTCAAGGGTAGCTTATAATTTGAAAATTGATGTTATTTTTGGATTATTGAATTTTATAAATTTCTAAGATTTTCTAGTTTATAAAAACGTAGATCTAATCTAACACTACACTAATCACACAAATGCATATATTTACACATGAAATACTACTATATTTACCTCTAGGTTTTGTTGGAGGATCCTAATTAGGGAAAAATTCAGAGATCTAAGGACAAACAAGAGAAAATTCTTTCAAGAGGATGTTTTATAACATGTAAAAGTTGACAAAAGCTGGTAAAAATCCTTAATTTAGAGAAAACGCAGCATTACAACCACCATTCAATCCATAGAAGCAGAATTTCACCAAACATTACCAATGGAGCAACCAAGAAAACCCTAGATCCTCCTTGTGCTTGTGTTCTTCCAACAATGCTAGCATCAATCTTGCATGTGCATGAAACCCTAGAATTTGTTAGAATAATCAACCCATAGTTTACCCACTTAGACATTAATTCATTTATTTTTGTCTTATTTGCCTAGTTCATGTGTCCCACCTTGTGCAAGTTGCTATTTTCCTATCCATAGAGGTCAAACTTGCCACATTTGACTCATGTAGCACATGGGAGAGATAAAGGAGTCAATTATTCTTTATTCCTGGCCTCCTAGGTGCCCTTCTTCTTTTTCTTCTTTATTGCCTGCTTTTTCAGTGTTTTAAGGCAAAAGGAAAAGCTAGACTAGGTGAGGTTGACTTGTTTTTTGTCCTACACATCCTCCTCTCTTTTCTCCATGAAAAAGAATGTATGAGATACCATTCCACCACTCTTTATCTTTCCTATGCCTTTTTTCCAATTCGTGAGCTCAATGACAGATTTGGGATCAGCTTTTTACACCTATGGGGGATTTGCTGATTTTTGGTAAGCCTGCTTTATGCTAGATTTGGATTCCTCCTCATGCATTCAATTTCTTGGTGTATTATATTTATTCATAAACCTATGTTATTATAGGGTTGGCTATTCTACACTCAGTTAATACAATTTAGTGTTACAGCTCCATATTCAATCTCTCTTGTTAGCAATTTTGCATGATCAATTGATAATTGTTGTGAGTAAAATTAATCTATTGCTGTCATTAATTTCCACATGGTATCAGAGCCATTGTAGGTTGTTTCTCTCCTTCAAAAATTGTTTTGCAGGTTCGACATCAAATACTAGGAGCCTTCTACTGACAATCGGGACAGATTTTCTAGAGCTATGGATCAATCATAGAAAACTATCTTGACTCCTTTCAATTTGTTTGAATGGAAAGTAGAGATGGAGATACTGTTGAGAGAGAAATGCCTCTACAAGGTGACTATGGAAACAGAAGCAGAGCCCAATGCAGCTGCAAAGAAGATAAAATGGCACAACAGGAGGGATGAGGCTTATGGCCTCCTGTGTCTGAGTATTTCCAGAGACCTCCTTTTCCATCTCGATGGATTGACATCACCGAATGAAGTATGGGAGAAGCTTGATGATCTTTTTGAAAATACAGATGAGATGAGGGGACATCAAATCGATAATGAGCTGATTTCTCTGAGTCCAACAAGCTTTGAATCCCTGCAGCTATATTTCTCCAAGTTCAAAGTACTAGTTTTGTAGCTGAAACAGTGTGGTATTGAAAAGAAAGATGATCAGCTCGTACTGGCCATCCTCTCAAATCCGGGCCCTGATTATTTAGTGTTTGTTTCGACCTTCTATGCCACAAAACTGACAGCTCGATCCTGGAAGATGCCTAGCCTTGCAGATTTCATGCAATCTCTCACACAAGAACATGACAAGCTGGTGATGATGGGCACCATCAAACCATCCAAAGATCAAGCTTTGATTGCTAGAGATTCGAGGGTGGATTCAAAAAGAAAAAAGAAAGCTAAAAAGCCACCTGAGCAAAAGAGAGACAAGAAACAGTCTCCGGAGGATCAACAAGGTCCCAAGAAGAATAACCAGAAGAAGAAGAACAAAGGTGAAATGAACAAGTGCGCATACTGCAATAAGGGAAATCGCACTGAAATCTCTTGTATGAAAAAGTAGATAGACATGCTGACCAATCTCCTGGAGAAGAATGGCATCTCCCTTCCAGAAAGATCAAAGAAGAGAGAAGGAGGATCAGGTTTCGATGACAGAGAGAGAGTTCATGCTCTAGTTGCTAGCACATCAAGCTCACCCAGTTTTATCATAGATTCTGGAGCTTCAAGACACATGGTTTCGACTAAGGAGGCATTCTCCTCACTGGATATGTCTAAAGGACCATCTATTGTACTAGTATATGACTCTCTCACTGTAAGTAAAGGAAAAGGAAGGATAGATCTTGATCATGGTCAGTTCAGCAATGTGCTATATGTCCCTGGTCTCGCCTCCAACCTCCTGTCAGTGTACCAGATGACCCACACTGGGTCTCCTAAGAAGGTCATATTCTCCCCCGATGAAGTTGAGATCACAGAGATTTCAACTGGTAGAGTCATTGCAAAAGGAGTTGTGAATCATGTTCAAAAGGTATACATGTTCTCACACTTCCTACCTTACTCAAACCCCTCTGCTCTTCTCATTCATGCTAATGAAGCCAGCAAGCTGTGGCATGAGAAATTTTTCCACCTTAACTACAAATATCTTTATGATCTTAGTGAAAAAGAGATGGTCATAGGGCTGCCCAAGATAAAATTTTCCAAAGGAGTCTGGCAAGGTTGTATCCTAGGAAAACACCCAGAGCACAAATTTGAGAGAGCTAGTCATGAGAGAGCCTCTGCACCCCTCGAGCTGATCCAAAGTGATGTTGCTGGTCCATTCCCTCATATGTCCATGATTCAGGCCAAGTATGCATTAAATTTCATTGATGACTTTTCCAGGTATTGTTGGGTTCACTTCCTGAAACACAAGTCTGAAGTTTTTGGCCTATTCAAAGTCTTTAAGGCCTTGGTTGAAAACCAGTATGGAAGGAAACTCAAGGCCCTCAGATCTTACAATGGTGGTGATTATGTCAAGTATGAGTTTATTAAATATTGTGCAGATGCAAGTATTCAGATGCAGCATTCTATCCCTTACACACCACAGCAAAATGGTGTTCCTGAGAGGAAGAACAGATCACTGAAGGAGATGGCAACATGCATGATGGAGGCAAAAACTTTGCCACCAAAGTACTGGGCTGAAGCTATCAATTGTGCAGCCTATATTGAGAATAGTTTGCCTCATAAACAGCTTTATGGTATGACTCCATTCGAAGCATGGAGTGGGCACAAGCCAGATGTGACCCATTTCAGGATTTTTGGCTCAAAGGCATGGGCTAGAATCCCGACAAAGAAGAGGAAGGCTTTGCAGCCCCAAATCCAAGAGTGTCTTTTTGTTGGATACTCTAAAGATTCAAAAGGGTACAAGTTGATAAATTTGGGCACAAATAAATCCTTCATCGAAAGGTGTGTTCAGTTTGAAGAAGAACCCCTTGCAGAAGTGGAAGTTGGTGAAGCCTCTTCACCACCTGAACCTCAAGAAGTAAGTAAAGAGTTTGTTGAACATGTTGATTCTGATTTGTCTGATGGAGATGAGTTTATTGCAGACCCTAAAATACCCACAAGGACAAAATGGGAATCCAAGACACTACATGCAGCAGGTGAGCTAGCTGGGGATCCCAATGACCCAAGAAGGACTAGATCTCAATTTGAGAATGGTCTGTGCATGAAGGATCCTTTGTTTGCTGAAAAATGCTATTTGATGGTGGAGTCTGATCCTAAAACATATGAAGAAGTAGCATAATATCCAATATGGAAAACAGCCATGAAGGAGGAGTTCAACTCACTCCAGAAGAGAAACACATGGGAGCTAGTGGATCTTTCCCCAGGGAGAAAACTAGTACAGTGTAAGTGGGTCTATAAGACCAAATTTGCTGCTGATGGTTCACCACTGAAGTACAAGGCCAGATTGGTAGCCAAGGGCTACTCACAGGTTCATGGCATAGATTACAATGAGACCTTTGCCCCAGTGGCAAAAATGGATTCCATCAGGCTAGCTCTAGCCATTCCAGCCTCAAGGCAATGGGAGGTACATCACATGGATGTAAAGTGTGCCTTTCTGAATGGAGATCTCACTAAAGAGATATATATGTAGAAGCCTCAAGGTTTTGTTACTAACCCTTCTCTTGTGTGCAGGTTGGGAAAGTCATTGTATGGGCTAAAGCAAGCCCACAGGGCTTGGTATGCCAAGATTGATAGCTTCTTGCTATCACTGAATTTTGTTCGGTGCAAATCAGATCCAAATGTCTATTTGAAGTTAGTTAATGGTTCATTAATGATCATTGTGTTATATGTTGATTACCTCCTCATTACAGGAAGCTCACAGGCTGAGATTGCTTCCTTAAAAGGAGCTATGAACCAAGCCTTCTCCATGACAGATTTGGGGCTCTTAAGTCAATTTTTGGGGCTTGAGATCTCTCAAACCAAAGCTGGAATCAAGGTGCACCAGTAAAAATATTCCTTGGACTTGCTGAACAAATTTAGAATGAAGGATTGCAAAGCAAGCAAAACTCCTTTCCTTTCAGGAGTAAAGCTGGAAGAAGTTGATTCTTCACCGATGGTAAACAAGACACTGTATAGGCAATTGATTGGTTGTTTGTTGTATTTGACACATACTCAACCTGATATTTGTTATGCAGTAAGTGTGGCTTCTAGATTCATGGATAAGCCTCAAGAGATCCATTGGAAAGCAGCCAAAATGATCCTTAACTTTGTTCAGGGAACAAGGACACATGGGATCTTCTATAAAACAAAATCTGATCTTGAATTGATTGGATTTACTCACAGTGATTGGGAAGGTGATAGCACAGACAAAAATTTCACATCAGGATATGTGTTCATGCTTGCAGAAGGGCCAGTCAGCTGGTCAAGCAAGAAACAGAGTGCCATTGCACTCTCATCTACAGAAGCAGAGTACAGAGGAGTTGTTAATGCAGCAACTCAATGTTTATGGTTACAGGGTTTACTTGGAGAGTGTGGTTTCAAACCTGAGTACTCAAATACCATCTACTGTGATAAATAGAGTACCATTCAAATCTCCAAGGATCCAGTTCAGAAGTAGAGAACCAGACACATTGAGATCCATATGCACTACATCAGAGAACTTGTTCATGATGGCACCAATCACCTACTCTTCTGTTCATCTTCAGAACAAGTAGATGACATATTAACCAAAGAATTTTGTGAGAAGACCTTCAGCAATCTCAAATCACTGCTAGGGATTGCTGATCATGCTGTGAAAGCACGAGTGAAGAAAAGATTCTACAATTTTGTTTTACAGTCCATGTTTAAGGGAGGATTTTCCCAATTTGGTTTTGCCTCTTTCCTTGTTTAAATGGATTTGCAGTATTTAAAGGGTGACTAAGCCTTGTTTCTAGGCCCTATAATTTTATGATATATTACTCATAAGTCAGGCTTAAGGGGGGGTGTTCGAATAATCAACCCATAGCTTACCCACTTAGACATTAATTCATTTATTTTTGTCTTATTTGCCTATCCATAGAGGTCAAAATTGACACATTTGACTCATGTATCACATGGGAGAGCTAAAGGAATCAATTCTTCTTTATTCCTGGCCTCCTAGGCACCGTTCTACTTTTTCTGCTTTATTGCCTGCTTTTTCAGTGTTTTAAGGCAAAAGGAAAAGCTAGACTAGGTGAGGTTGACTTGTTTTTTGTCCTACACATCATCCTCTCTTTTCTCCATGAAAAAGCATGTATGAGCTGCCATGCCACCACTCTTTAGCTTTCCTATGCCTTTTTTCCAATTCGTGAGCTCCATGACAGATTTCGGATCAGCTTTTTACACCTATGGGGGATTTGCTTATTTTTGGTAAGCCTTCTTTATGCTAGATTTGGATGCCTCCTCATGCATTCGATTTCTTGATGTATTCTATTTATTCATCAACCTATGTTATTACAGGTTTCACTATTGTACACTCAATTAATACAATTCAGTGTTACAGCTCCATATTCAGTCTCTCTTGTTAGCAATTTTGCATGATCAATTGATCATTGTTGTGAGTAAAAATAATCTATTGCTGGCCTTAATTTCCACAGAATTCACCCATCAGTTTACCATAAATCCAAAGAAGAAATAGTAATATATTTGATAAGTTTCCCCTATGAATCCATAGGCAAGCCTATATCATTAGAATGCATTAACAAAGCTTGAGTAGGAGTTTTAAGAAAAAACTTTGAAAAAACATACAATTTATTTTTGTGATCAACTTTTCTGTGGGCTTCATTTTGCTTGTCAAAAGTGGGCCAATCTAATGCTCCTACAACTCCATAGCCCTTGTAAACTAGTCTTTATATGGAATCATTGGTTTATGCTCTTGAATATGAAGGCCCTCTTTAAGATTACCTCTTTGTATGATGTCATAGACAATAAGGAATTTTTTTCCCCGTGCATAATATCTAATACAAAATAGGTAGATGGTAATCATTGTGCTTAATACTTAGCCACTGATGCTGGTTATAATAGAACATTATTTTTTCTTGTAGTAAAAAAGAAACTGTGAAGCCTTATAGAGTTTCTCTTCTTCTAGAAAATACTTTGTTATTAGACCATGAGATATCTTGACTTCAATATCTATTTGTTTTAGCAGCCAAAGCCTTCATAGAATCCATTCATTGCATCAAAGGCATTGACCCACTGATCATTGGCCTTCTTATAAATAAATCTTTCATAAAATCTCTGTTTCCATCTCTTTAGGAAAATAAAGGGATTCACTAGCTACAAAAGGATTGGATGCTATAAACTCATGCTCCCGGCCTGTAGAAAACACAATAGCAACACAAAGCATACAAATGGAAATCCTATATAATAAATTACAAAGGGAAATGCATGATAAATTTGGATAAATTGGGTTATAAGAGAGATCAATGTTTTTCCTGCATTTCTAGCCTCTCCTAGGGATCCACTTGTCACTATTTTTCTATCTAAGTAACGACAAAGGGAATTGTTATCTTTGAAAGGAAGTTGAGCAAGGATACATAGTGATTTAGCTTTGGGAAGTTAAACTGTTGTCTCTGCTATATTTGTTGCTTGTAGTCCAGTAGGATAAGGTGTTTCTTTGGTCAATATAGATACTGTGGATGGATGTCGTTGAGTGGAGTTTGGACCTCAAGCCCCAAGCCATGAGGCAATAAGTGTAGCTATTAAAAAGTTAGTCCAGTTAAGTGCAGTTGTTTGTGGCTAGAAAGGCCTAAAAAAATTAACTGAAGCTAGTTTGAATCTCATCAAGCTGGGTGTAGAACCTCGATTAGGGATTTTGAGTTTTGTGGGTGGAGAGTTGTTTGGTTGACAACTGTTGTGAATGAAAATAGATTTTTTTTGTTTTTTATATATGTTTTGAGGTTGACAGTATTGATTCGTGACCTTGTGGTATTTATTTGTCTCACTTTGCCCTACAAATACCTATCTCTCTCTCTCTCAGGTATGTCCATTGTTTCATTAGTGACTTGTCTCCTAAGAGACAAAGTGTGAACGTATTATAAATCTGAGTATAGAAATTAAGAAATGTCTGAACCGCATTATTTTCTTCTATTTGTCCATTTATAATATTTTTCCATGTGGTTGACTAATTCTATTCATACATATCCTATGTAACTGCAATTGACAAATGTACATAGTGTTGATATGTAGTAATCCTAGCTTGGTTTGGAGCAAAATGGGTCATAGCATCAACTGAATGGATATTTATTTTTGACATTGAGGAATCATGCAAAAACGAGTAAACAGAGCTCTGTAATTGAATCACATATCTTGAATCACATAGACTTGGAGAAGGCTCAATTGGTTCTTGGGCACAATTACATTAGAGCCAATGTGAAATTCAATGTCAATAGAGTGGATAACATGGTTATATAGGATATTAGTCTTCTCGAAACCTTGGACAAGGACATCATGAACACCTTCTCCATGACAGTAAGGTATTGCAAGTTTAAACTTAGTATTTTTTTTCCTTTTTGTTGGGTTTTATATGAAACAACATTTAAGATAGTTCAGTCAGGGTCAATTCTAACAGCTATCAAGTTGAGGTCAATTTCCCATAAGTGTCTTTTAATTCTTTAGTTAGGACTCATGAATCGTATTTATACTGAAAGGTAAAAGGATTTGTTTATTAACTTATATTTATATTAGATCGATGATTTCTTTGTTCTATGAGATGTGTTTTAAAATCACTATATTTGACATTCCCAAGGAATAAATAAAAATATACATTTGACTAGTCATGCGAGGACTCAAGTGTGTTGGATACTGTTTTGTTGTCCATCATTCAAAAACAAAGAAATTTAAAAAAACTATTAAAAGTCTTCCTTACGTATTCTCTAGGATACTCAATTTGCCATCAATACAGAATCATTAAAAGAGTCCTAATATCTAAACCAACAATACAACAAGACGAGCATAACCAGTGTCTACATCCCTCAGCTATGACTTCGAGCTAATCTACCATTAAGTGGTTGTTACTACAAGTCTTTTCTGAATCAGATAGGAAGTGACTTTCCTAAATTCTTGTTTGGTTTAGGTACAGTTCTATAACAACAAAGTATATTTAGAAAGCTTGTCTGCCATTGAGTTGAAATCACATATCTTAGATCACATAGACTTGGAGAAGGCTCAATTGGGTCTTGGGAATAGCTACAATAGGGCCAATGTGAAATCCAATGTCAATAGAGTGGATAAGATGGTTATACAGGCTATTAGTATTCTTGATACCTTGGACGAGGACATCAACACCTTCTGTAAGAGAGTAAGGTATTGCAAGTTTAAAATTACTTTTGTTTTTACTTTTTTTGGGGTTTTATATGAAACAACATTTAAGATAGTTCAGTCAGGTTCAATTCTAATAGCTATCTTTTATACAGGGAAAAATCTTAGAATAATGGTGAGGTACCATTACTGGAACAGGCCCCAATCATGGGAACATACTCAACATACTTGTTTTCTGCAGGTCTGCAAACAATAAACCATGTTGCTGAGAGAAATTTGACAAAATTGGAATCTCTTTAGTGTTTTCTCTCAAATCCATCACTGTCTATTCAGAAACTTGCTGGATCTTCTTGCCTGTATTCTCAAACTCAGGTTTGTTCTCACTTGTATTCTCAAACTCATCTCCCAAAATGTCTGACAATTTTGAATGTAGAGAGACTCTCTTTGAGCCCTTTGACACACTCCACGTATTAACCTCTGCTCAATCATCTGAGCTGCTTGTCAACTCACCAATGTCTGGTCCAAACAAATTTCCTTAAGTGGTCAAATTCTAGGTTGAAACCATGTGGGGGTAAAATCTTGATAACTGGAATTCTAGGACTAGTAATTGCCAGCCTCTCTTAGGGATGCACTTGTCACTATTTTGTTTTCTAAGTAACGACAAAAGGAATCACTGTCTTTGAAAGGTAGTTGAGAAAGGATACATAGTGATTTAGCTTTGGGAAGGTAAATTGTTGTCTTTGATAGAATATAGACATCAACACACACAATGATTCCTTTTGGTAGCAAAGACAAGTAAAAAAATCAATGAACATCCAATCTAGACTTGCCATCTAGAGTTAAATAGTTATGTGAGATTAGTAGAAGCAAATTGTTGTGCATGATGCATGATGACGATTTAGTTTGGAAGGACAATATAATTTGTTGGGGAAGGAAATTACTACTCAAATCACCAAATCCCAATCCCACATGCATGACAAATTGTTGTCTTGAAGGACCATATGCTAAATCGTTGTTGTGCTTGGGAGGAGCCTGCTTTAACATACAACATTTTAGCCTAGGGGACTGTTGAACGATTTTCTATAGGAAGTTCCTTTGTAAGTGAAATCTTTGGATATTTTTTTTTAAATACACCAACAGGATTTGCTTTTCTGACATTCATTCGACACTTCGGTAAAACCATCTAACGGCAGTGTCACATCTTCAACACTTCATCCCATTGGATGACAGATGGTTAAAGTGTTGGACCGCATCGGATATTCAACACGGTCACCATGCCACTGACCCTTTTCCCGTCGGAAGGACGAATCTTCCAGTGTTAGATGGTGTCAGATTTCTAACACACTTTGGATAAAAATACCAATGGCATCACCATTCCTTCGACACTTTTGTCCGTCGGAAGGCTAATGCCTCAAGGGTCAGACAATGTCCGATTTCTGACAGTTTATGCAATTTTGATTGGCACTTTAAAAGGTATTATATTGAACCATCAGATTTTTGACGGTTCAATAGAAAATCAGCACTAACTTTACTTGCACTTGATGGCTGGTGTCAACGTATTCGTGATATCGAACATTACTTCATCCAGCTAAAAGTAGTTCACATATTTAGAGAACACAATACTAAGGCTGATAGCTTATCCAAAGAAGCATTAACCTTGGCCTCGGGACATTTTTAGTTTACTAAATTGACTGATGGTGAATGTACTGATCAGGGCACTTTCTAACTTTTCTAGCCCTTAGCACTTGATTCTTTTATGTGATGTTGCTATTGACATCCTTTGGATGATTGAGGTGGATGATCCCCTCATATTACTTATCTCTCTTATTTATTGCTTCTTTGGATTAGCTAATTCAGTATTAGACTTGAATTCTCAGTCAATTGAAGGTTAGTGATGTGGATGTAGTCAATATTCCTATATTAGAGGTGTTACCTTTGAATGTTTGTCCAGTATTCCTAGGAAGCTAATCAATTGCATTCCTTAGGGTTCCATTAGTGTTGAAAATTAGTATGGGAAAACAAGTTAGCATTGCCTTAGGGTTGAAAAATAATATGGGAAAACAAGCATCATCAAGACAAGCTAAAAGGAATAAATCAACAAATATTATAGACTAATAAAAATGTGTCTAAAACATTCTTTTCATTGCTGAATGTGCCAAGTAGAATATCTGGAAATGTCCACTCTTCACACCCATTGATTATATATCTATCTATCTATCTATCTATCTATCTATCTATCTATCTATCTATCTATCTATCTATCTA
>LPNX010656417.1:0-26620 GCA_001517045.1 Pseudotsuga menziesii
TATAATCTAAATCTAAATGATTAGTTGCTTTAAACAAGAACCTCCAGTGTATACTCATTTACGAATTTAGCGATTTTGCTAGTCAAGTGTGAAGGTGAATGAAACCAGGTAAGGCCAAGGAGATGACTTGAAACTAGACACTGTAAACATCTAGGCTAAAGGATAAGGGAATCCACACAACACATAAGTTGGACTAGGTGAACAATAGGGAATGGCAGTGTCTCACAAGTGGGTGGATTAATGAGAAGGCTCCATTAGACTCTAAACAAACAACATTTTTAGCAATTTATTTGCACAACAACATACACTAGTTAAACTCTAGAGGCAGGTGCCCTGGAAAACCTTTTGGGCTTCCGAAAAATGACAAGGACATGACCCTTGTGGTCAATCTCACCCTATTTCCCTGTGGGAGCAAATGAGCCATACATTTTATAATGAATGAGTGCTCATCCTTTATCCATCAACTTTTTAAACATTTTTTTATTGACTTTGCCAGCCTCCAAGAGCAGGTGCCATAGAAAGCCTTTTGGACTCCAGAAAATGACTAAGGTCTAGCCCTGTTGCTACGGAGTATCCATAGCCCTGACGGGTTTGCCCCACCCTGTTACCCTGTGGGGGAAAGTGAGCCTTACATCATACAATGGATGAGTGTTCATCTCTTGGCAACTGGCTAATTTTACTTTTATTTGCAGTAGTGTCTAAAGACACTTTTGTTTTGCTATATGGGCATCCATTTAGAATAACTTTAAAGCTTCGATGCACTAGTGTCTAAAAACACTTTTGGTAAGACTTGTGTTCAAGACCTAGAGGTAGACCATCCCTGTGACAAGTCACAAGAGTCACATAAACCAACACCGAGACACAAATTAAACATGGAGACCTATTCCAACATAGATGTGAAGGTGGGGGGGAAATCCTAGATGTCACTAGTCAAGTTACAAGTCAGGGTTAAACGAGAATAAGGGGAAGGAAACAGATGGACGGAGATAGTGAAGGTGGTGCCAAGACTAGCAAGTTGTGTCCGTAGGGGAAATGACCAAATCCACACTATACATACGGCATGACCAATGAGTATACACAGGAATCTCTTGGACATAATAGCTGGACCATTCATGCTTTAGAATTCAGTAAGATCAATAAAGTATCGCCAACATACAACCATTCTCAATTAAGTCTCACTGCCAACATAAACAACAGAGCCAAATCAAAGTCCACATGTACAAATCCATAATATCACCTGGGTCATATACCTACAACAAATTTGAACTATCTAAGAAGCACTGAAACAACTGTTGCTTCTATATATCATGGGCACTGTAATAACCTCTGTTCCGGGTCATGAAAAATGGATAACTCGATCATCGAATCTAGGGTCATGAGGCTCAGTCATGGCATGAAACTGGTCAATCTAGATGCTCTGGATCTGCTGAAAGTGGAGATCATCAACTGGTGGCTCATCGTCTGTTGATCTCATAGTAAAGGACTGGCTCAAAGAACTGCTCAGGAAACAAAGGTATCCCAGCTACTATATATGTGACAACAATTGGCTTGCCTTGGACATCATGGAAGAATGCCTTAATGGTGCCTGATTTCAACCACATGCAAAATGATAGTGACCTGAGTAGCCAACAAAAAGAAATATTACTAGAGAATATTGACAAATTCTCTACTGACAAGCTCACTCTTAGAAGTTGACTGTCACTTGGCCAATACTAATGTCCATAAAGGTTATTTTAGAATGAACATATGTAATTGATGTCAATCAAACAATAACCCTCACCACAAACTTCCCTATTCACAAGAATGTCGATGAAATATCCCAACTGATATTCTATTGTACTTTGGTAATATATTTGTTGATCAGATACTCAAATAGTGCTAAAAAGATGAATAAAATATGCATGCAAAAGTGTTGTGCTAAATGTCCCTAAAATATAGCTAATATGGAGAGATAATAGGGAAAAGACTTTCAATAAGAAGATATACACATACCACTGATAATCAAGTTGATAGTCCTCCAATAGATAAGATGCATGCAGTGTTTGCCGGAAAGATAAGATAGTAGTGCTCCTCTCCTGAATTTGACGCCCAGCTACAAGAGTGCACTCTTTCTGATGATATTGGCGTTTTTGAGGGAAGAGTTGTTTGTTGTTGCCGAGACTTTGTGGGGATGATGGTCTAGACCTTCCGGAGAGATGGGAAGGCACATGCAGAGATTTTGCCTCCTCTAAGGCACCTAGCAAATTGTTTTTCTCTAGAGCATGACATCTCCCTTCCTCCACGAATATGTTGTTGGATGCCCCAGATGTGCGAACAATGAACTGATAATCACCCAGTACGGTGTGATGAGTCTGCTGAGAAAGATAGTGATGACATGCGAAGGAAAGACTGAGATTCTGGGTCCCAACAAATTCTACTAGGGATTTCCAATCGTTCCTCAGCTGCAAAACGTGAACCTGCAAATAAATCTCCCTCTGTGTGCTGGATCACTGAAGATGAATGAATATGGTGAATACTAATGATAAAACGAGATGATCTATCCTGAAGTGATTAGGGAAGATAGATTTCACTGTCGAAACGCCTTGTTAGTTGAAGACCTTCGTCGCCAACCCCAACTGTTGTTGTTGTTGCGCCTACTGTTGTTGCTCTAGAAACCAAACTTAACAATAATAATCATAAATAATCCTTTTGGTTCAATGACCCTTCTTATATAGCTTTAGCATGTACTTTTAGGGTTTGCATGTCACTTTTAGGGTTTGCACTTTACTTTTTGCATGCATGCAATTCTAATTACTCGTTGACTTTAACACTGAAGAAATAAGGCATGCATGCTTTATGATATTGACCATGATGGCCTTCTTTACTATACTGATGACTTAATAATACTGAATTGATGTTCCTTTCTGTTCCTAGTGACATTAGTCCTCAGTTATTCCCTTTTCTTTAATACCCGCTCAAACCTATGGGAATAAAATAGGTTAACGGCTGTCTCTGGTGATTTAATTAAAAGAGGACATTACAGTCCTCCCCTCTTGAAATTGCTTGTCCTCAAGCAATCTCCGACCAATATACCAAATCATCTATCCCTGTCTCTTCTTGTCCATTTTTAACAACCAATTTATTCCACTACTGGGTGGCTCTTCTTTTTTGTCAAATTTATGTTTCTTCTCACCCATGCTCTGTATTCCCTCCTTGTATCTTCTTGGGTGCCTGTGAGGATTGAACATCCTAGACTTGGCTCCTCTTCTGAATTTCGTAGGGCGCATCATACTTTTGTTTGAAGGTCTACCCGAAAAGCCCTTTTCTTACCACTGATCCTTCCCTGAAGTCTTATGTGTTGGAGTTGACCATTTTTTCGTGCAGTTCTTGTCCTCGTGCTTGAATATGGTGGTCATCCCTTTTGTCGTGGCGGACCCTGAAGCTTCATCGGGCATTCCCCTTAGGACTACCCTTGTCCCATCTGGTGCCAAGAACTCCATCTCTAATGTTTGGTAATTTGTTGAGTATTTCCCAATTGAGTTCAAACATTGTACTCCCAAAACAATGCTCGTGTCTGGCACATCTACCACATAAAAGTCATCGACCAATGTATAATTCCCAAGTTGTGCCTGTAACTGAGGTATCCTCTGTGTGCATTTCATCATGTGATTGCCAGCCATGACAACGGTAAAGCCCTTAATGTCCTCGGTGGGAAAACTTTTCCTCTCTGCCCAAGAGGCATCTATAAAGTTGTGGGTGGCCCCACCATCAATCAAAGCAATGGCACGTTGTCCTTGTATACTTCCCCTTAATCCTGATAGTATGGAAGATGGGGCTCCTGTGAGGGTAGCAATAGTGGCTCTCTGTGGCAATTGTTCCAATTTTGTACTATGTAGTTCTCCATCCTGTTTCTGCTCCAATTCATCTTCCTCACTGCTATCTGGAAGTACTTCGATGAGGTGTACCTACCCTTTACCCATACATATGTGGCCGGGTACCCAAGGTTCTTTGCAATTGAAACATAAGCTCTTCCTTCTCAAATCTCGTCGTGTGTCCTCGCTCAACCATTCCTTCCGTGGGGTTGTATTTTCCTTGTTCTCCGGTGGATTGGTAGGTTTTTGTGGATGCTTGTTCTTGGGCACAGAATCTTGTAGGTCCCGAGTCCTACTGGTAGCATCTTGCAGAGTAATTGGCTTGTAAGCCTTCACCCATCCATGGAGTGGCTCGGCTAGTGCCTCCGTAAATAGCATAATCAGCCGACTCTCTGACATGTCAAATACCATAACAACAACTCTCTGGAATTCGGATATGAAGGTCTCTGCACTGCCTGTCTGCTTGAGATGGGCTATCTCCCTGAAATGAATCTCTGGGTCATTATCAAAGCGCTCCATTAGCCGTTGTGTGAAGTCACTATATGAGGTGATAATGTTGTGACCCAGTGTCACCAATCCATGGTACCACCACACATGTGCTTCCCCGTCTAAATGTAAAGTAGTCAACTTGATTGCATCTGTCTCCGTCATGCGGTTAGGTTGGAAGTAGGTGTCCAACTTTTGTACCCAAATTCTGGCTAAACAGCTGGATGTCCCATCAAAATTAGGAATGGTCAACCTACCCACAGTTTTCTGTAATTCATAGTTCTGAGTAACCCCTCTATGAAAGTTCCTAGGTCGGTTCCTGCTTTTCATATTGCAGAAGTCTGAGAATGACATAGTTGAATGGAACTCATCTCCCAAATCCCTGTATTCCTATAAATACGCCTCAAATGGTTCACTAGGTTTTGCTGGCATGACTGGTCTTGCAACAGCATTCTCCAGAAAATGAGGCATAGTAGCTCTAGATGGTTTGTTGTATATGTGAGGTGTGTTTTGCATATTAGTGTATGCATGTTTCCTGCTACTACTGGTAGATCCTCTATCCACTGGTGAAAGGGGTAGACTGTTATGACCCTATTCTGGCTTAAGAGCCAATCTGTTTATGGCATGCAATACTTCTTTCTGCCCTTTAGCTAGGTCATTCAATGCACTAAATAGGTTACAAAATTCTATCTTGTCTTCCTCTTCCCCTATTCCCTTCCCTCTGTCAAAGTGTATCCATGTTGGGTCCATGTCTGAATTTGTATCCTCTAATTGAATATCTTCAAATTCTTGCTCGTCGGTGTATCTACTCTTCCTCCTTCTATTAGTTACAAAAGTATATTCTTTCAGATTCATTTACTTTTCATGTTCAATCCCACAGCTAGCAAGGAACATGCTCTGATACCACTGTAATATCCCGACTAATATTCTATTGTACTTTGGTAATATATTTGTTGATCGAATACTCAAATAGTGCTGGAAAGATGAATGAAATATGCATGCAAAAATGTCATGCCAAATGGACCTAAAATATAGCTAATCTGGAGAGATAATAGGGCAAAGACTTCCAGTAAGAAGATATACACATTGTCAAATCCCCAAATTTTCACAAAAATTTAAAATTTTGAGATAACATAGAATGTTTACAGTTGCAGTTAGACATTGTCAAATCCCCAAATTTTCACAAAAATTTAAAATTTTGAGATAACATAAAATGTTTACAGTTGCAGTTAGATAACTGCTAGCAGCTAATATAAGATATGAAACAGACAAATAAAAGTAACCATTTAACTTTAACACATATAGATTAATGCTGCTTTAATTTTGATATGTGATGTAAGTAATCTGCATTCGATTATTTAGCTCTATTGATGGTTTGAATGTCAAGTAGGTGAAGAGTCATTTTCTAGTTGGGGCTTACTTAGCAATTGCTAACGTATCTGGATTTTTGGATCTTTACAGGCTTGACAGGTCATTTTTGACCCAGTAAAAGTTTATTAAGGCGATAAACCAGATATATTTCTTTTAGCATAAAATATACTGCTAGAGTAAAAGTTTTGCTTAGAAGACTCAAGATCCTGCAAGGTAAAGTAATATTTCTTTTACTTGATTCATAAATATGATATTACTTAATCTTTGTGTCGTAAGGGTTATTAACGTCGCCCTACTTTTTTATCTTTTAACAGATAGATCTTTACAATAGATAAAACCTTCTTCTATCTTTACTTTAAAAGATTTCCAGTTCTTAATAGAGCTTTAGTACTTTGTATCATAACTCTTTTTCTGACATAAGAGTTTATTGCTATTATTATTTTAATATTTAAAACGCTGCTTATCATTATAAAAATAGACCTAAGTCTTTCAAAACATAAGCCTATTGTATTCTTTTCAACTCGGTTTTAATTAGGACTCAACATGGTAAATTTATCAGCTTAACATCGCTTGCATTTTATAAGATATCCTCTACATAAAAATCGTCAAGATTGTGATTGGAAATCCCATTTTCTTCATGATCAACATAATGTGACAATTTCGCATTACCCTATTATTTACTTATATGTGAATAAGTTGCAATAAAATCCTAGAGAGTTTACCATTCTAACTCTAAATTTTAACTTCGTCTTGATTCGATTCGTCTTAGAGCTTGGTAAATATTATGGAGTTCAAAGATCATGTACTTGTAGGTTTTATATCCTACATCTAGTACCGTAGATCCCTTTTTAAGTGTAGGAGCTATTCCTGTGTATAAGTGTTATTATATCTATATACACCTTACTAGTTTAATTCTAATTCTTATAACTTAAACAATCATAGTTCACGATTATAAGACCAAGTTACTAAAGGCATTATCAAACCTGTTCAAGCTTCTACTATCCTCTTGATCTTTTCTTATAAGTTTGATCATGAAAGGTTATAAGATCTTTACTAACATAACAACGAATTCATAAACAAAAAAGTACTTACCAAAGATGATTTCGTGGTTTAACATTAGGTTAAACGATGATATACTATTTATTCATCATCGAGGCTTGACTTCGTTTGGAAATGATATGATATTGACTTATGTGATATTACAATATCATTGCATGCATAATGTAATTGATTTATCAATTATTTGGTTCGAATGATTGCAGTGGAGACTACACAAATAACTAAAGTCACCTGACACGGGGACACGGGACACGAAGGACACGGGGATTCGAGTGTCCGACACGGGCACGGTGACCCCTGAAATCAGGACACATAGGACACGTTATATATATATATATATATATATATATATATATATTAAAAATATAGACATATAGATCCGAATTTTTACAAATATTCAATAGAAATCAAAATCAATGCACATTTAACATTAGTAATTAGTATTACACATTTACAAAGCCTTCAAATCTTCTTCACCGGCACAAAAAACACTTCGTAGAGCTCTCTCCACAATTGCAAATGACAAAAAATAAGTCAAAATTCGGTTTTAAAGTGGTCCCAGGCATCCTGTCTGCAAAAAACACGTCATGTTTTCACGACACGTCCTCGCAGGCGCAGGACATGCGTGTTCGAGACACGCTGGAGAGACGTGTTCGACACGCTCTGTCAGCGTGCCCATGTCGGACACGGGACAACCTGCCTTATATGGACGTGTCCGATATCACAACTCTCAAGATTATTGTTTGCTACAAGACATAGATCTCTAGTAGATGGTTTTTTTGGCTGTGATAAAAGAACATAGATTTCAAATCTCATTTTGCATGATTACTCCTCCATTTCAGAACTGAACGGAGGATTTTATTTTTGGAACTTTTATTTAGTCTATGATGAGACTGATTTTGTGAGTTACTATGTAAAAGTCTGTCTGAACATTGCTTTTAAAATGTAAAGTTTAGTTGATGATCCATAAACTTTATGCTTTTTTTTATATTTCATTTTGAGAGAAATCTAACATATTATCAATTATTGTTAACTTGATAAGAATTTTGAGAATTTCAGGGCACTTCACTCCTATGGCTAGGGCATCTTCATTTGGAAGCTCTAAATCACGTGCATGTGTTACTCCCCTCTGTATTTCTTTATATTTTATATTTTTAGTAACCTTCGGTAAAATTTATGGGAATCAATTGGTGAAACCTTCTGTAAACGTTTTAGGTGAACTTGAACCCTATGTAAAAGGGGAAGCTCTGAGGTGATTTTTAGTCTTAGTTTTTTCTATATACACTGTTACATCTTTACATAAATATAAGTAATTCACCGCATTTTCCAAAAACTGTTAAAGGAAGACCTAGCACAATTACCCTATAGAACCTTTATGATTTTATGGAGTTAGTAGAGAAACGTAGGGAAGAAGTAGAGGCTAAACCTTATAAATATATAAATTTTTTAGAGAAACTTAGGGAAGAAAGAGAAGCTAAACTCCACATAGAGTTAAAAGCCATGCTCCATAATAAATTTACATCTTTTCAAGAAGAGATCCAAAAACAATTAGACGATAAGATAAAAAAGAATTGAAGAACAAAGTAGAGATAATGGAGACTAGATTGCATGCAATGGAAATTAAAAAAACACCCAAACAACGAGAGGCATATACAATAGAAAATATTAAGTTAAAGGATATGGTTAAAGAGTTATAGGAAAACGTTAACCACAACCTAACCCTAAATAATATAGATGGTGAAATAAGTATCAAACCATTAAAGAGGAAATGAATAGGCTCATAGCCTCAAACTATGAACATAACAAAAGAGCTTTAAACCTCATCATTTATGGTTTAAAAGAGGAGGAAGAATAGGATATGTTAGCCATTGTCAACACAAAACTTCATAATAGGTTACAAATTGAAACTACCGATCTCATAGAAGCAAGCAGGCTAGGGAAATTAATTGAGAATAAAGAAAGACTAATATGGGTTAAGGTTAGCTCTACCGAACAAAAATACAACATACTCAATAAGACACCAAGTTTAAAAGGATCGAGGATATTTATAAATGAAGACCTCATTCAAGAGGATCAAGCTAAATCAAGAAAGGAGGTCCAAAAGGTACAAGAAGCTAGGAAGGAGGGAAAATGGGCACTAATAAAAAACAAGAAAGTTGTTATTAGAGATAGAAACAAAATGATAGTAATAAATAGAAATTTGACACACTCCGGATCTTCTCCTCGAACTGTCGAGGATTTCCATGGAGCAAAGGCCCTAAGTTAAGTTGGATCCCAAGCAAAATTGGTATTATATTATTGGTTGAAACTTGGGAACACGAGGAGTCCAAGCTTCCTGATATAGACGGATATGTCCTATGGTCAATATGGAATAAACATTCATGTCGTAGAGGCATTGGAGGTATAGCCTGTTCCATTAGGAAGAACATATCCCCACATGTTAGGCTTTACAAGAAACACCCTTACAACCAATTTATTTGGATAGAGATCACAGACATTAATGATGAAAAAACCTACATAGCCATCTATTATTTTTCCCCTATTAACTCCAACTTCTATAAAAAAAACCAATTTAGATTAAAATTGTCCTTATAATGGTTTAGAACATGATATTTCTAGTTTAAGGAAGGAAGGAAATATTCTTTTGATGTGTAACTTCAATGATCGAACTTCAGTAACCAAGCTATTCTTTTAAGCAAGTATTCCAACCCTAATTCTCTTTGGTTAGACAAAGACCTTGAGCTATCTAACAGGTACAAAAGAAGTTCTGAAGATCTAGGTGAAATTTTGTAGTGCTCAAGATCTTATCATTTGCAATGGTCTCACAAAATGGCCAAACTCTAGCCAGATGATTTGTATCCATGGACTTCGAAGTAGTGTGGTAGATTATGTTATATTTGATATCCCTATATACAAAAAATTAATAGATTTAAACATCTTCAACAACCATGAGCCCAACTCTAATCATAGACCTTTAATAATAACTCTTAATATTTCCATGTATAGCGATCCCAATGAGGAAAACTGTATTTGACATTTTTCTCCATGATCTAAAATATGAGTTGGTTCCTTTATCTAGCATGGAGAATATAGAAAATATCTACTATAATTTTGCTACAACCCTCTCGTCGTCCATTACCAAGTTCTCTATTGAAGTATCGACTAAAACGTGCAATAGTAGAACCAACCCTTGGTATGATCAAGAGTGTAAAGACGTGACAAAAGAAATTAAGCAAGCTACTGCAGATTCAATAAAAATGGACAAGATATCACTACAAAGCCTTAATTAAAAGAAGAAAAAAAACATTATTTAAGTAAAAGGCAAGAAAATCTCCTACACCTCTCCAAGGTGGCTCCTAAGAAATTCTAAAGGCAAAGTATAAATCGCAAAACAAAATAAGACAATAAAATTGCTTTAAAATATTGAAATTCATATCTTAAAAAGCTTTATGCATCTCCGGATATTAGAGATAACATTCAAACCCTTCTTACAACGAAAGAAGTTTTCTCGTTGGAAGAAATAGATTTCGGGGTTCAACACTTAGCAAATAGAAAAGCCAAAGATATTGAAGGCTACCAAGTGGAAATCTTAAAAATTAGAGGGCGTGTCCTCATCCTGCACATCCACAAACTCTTTAATCTAGTGGTCAAGTTAATGGCTAGAAATGGAAGGTAAGTGGGCTAAAGACCAAGCAAGTTTTAGAAGGAATCATTCAACCACGGACCACCTCATTACACTTAGGATCATTGTAGAGGAATGTCGTAATAATAAGTCGGACATATTTTGTTACTTTGTGTATTTTAGAAAAAAATTTGATACAGTGCCTAGAAATAACATGTGGAATATGGTAGAGGAGCTTAAGGTTCCTTTTGAGTTGAGAGTTGTCGCGATAAGGTTATACGAAAAGGTTATTGCCAAGTTTAAAAGTAATGAGAGGTGGACAACATATATAAATTGTAATATTGGATTTAAACAAGGTTTCCCCCTCTCCCCTATCCTTTTTGGCATTTACATTGATAAGCTAGAAAAGTGTTTAGAAGAAGCAAGTTGCGCAGATACAATCTTAGCTGGGATAGTTATCATCCTCCTACTTTATGCTGATGATATTGTTCTTATGGAAAGGTGTCCTTCTGATATCGATAAGCAATTAAGGATTCTTAAATATTTTTGCTCTAATATCGGTATGATTGTTATCACCGATAAAAATAATGATTATAAAATCTAAGAAAGACACCTATGCAAATTTTATTTATGATAATAGAAATCTAGAGGAAGTGACTTCTTACAAGTATCTTAGAATTGATATTCATCACAAGCTCAATTGGAACTATATCATTGAGAAAAGGATTAATGGATTGTGGAAAGTTTATTTTGGTCTTGAAAATAACCATAAATTAGCCAATCTAGTCATGTGGAATAAAAGAAGTTCCTCCTTGAAACTCTTGTCATCCCTGTTACCTTGTATGGTTGTGAAGTATGGGGGTGCAACATTTCTAGAGAATATTGGAGGAAGATTGAACAAATATAGAAGTGCTTTATAAGTTATAACCTCAAAATTAAAATCAATACGCCTTATCCTATTCTCCTCATAGAAGTGGGTATTTCCCCCATTAAGAGCATGGCTATGACTAGGTACCTGATGTACAAGCATAAGACAAATAACATGGGAAACAAGAGACTTCCTAAAATTGTTTTAAACTCAAGTCAAAACCAACTATGCCTCAAGCGGTGTTGGTGTAAAGATACCATGGACTCATTAGTTTTCGGTCAACTGTAACTAGCTTCCCTTCATGTGGAAACACTACTACTCAGAAAACAGACGATGGAATAACACACATGGCATAAGTCCAACTTCTCCCCAACAACAGATTATTGTCCAAGGGAGTATCAATCACTTCAACTTCAACAAACATTTCTTTCCCTGCCAACTTTATTTCGAAAGCTAGTAGGATACCATGTGGACATAAAGACCTTCCATTGAAAGCATTAAGTAAAGTGTTCGATGGGACCAGATCTGGGGATCCCAAATCTTTCCAACAAGACATTGACATGACGCACGTGGAAGCACCTTTATCAACCACCATTCGTCCAATGGTTTTCCCTCCATGGACAACATCAATTGACAAGGCCACATGGTATGGCACACGTATTTTAACATCGAAAAGATTAAATATTGCCAACATGCTTGTTGAATCCATGCTACCTATGGCTGCTAAGAATGCATCCCTCTGAGAAGGGAAACTCTGTACATATCACCTCCAATGTTGACATCGCACAAGGGGTTTGAGCTAAGTCTTCAACTATATAATAGTCAAAAGCATCCCTACCATTAGGGTTGTGAGATTTTTTTTGAAGACACCTTTCGGTATCTTGGGCATTGGTTCAACCGGTTTCTCAATGGTGAGAGGGGATGAAGTTTCGGCAGTAGTCCTTCCTTTATCCCGAGCCTCTGATTCGTTATTTTTATTTCTTGTTTGAAGGAAAGTATTGGATAGAACCATATTGATATAATTGTGATCAGTAGGAGCACTAGTTGTGTCCCCGACATCTTTCGAAGCAGAAGTTGCATTCTATCCTTGGGGAAAGGGATCCTTCAGGACAACCAGTTGTTGATTCTTAAGCAACTTTTGTGCTTGTTCCATTAAGGGGCATTGATAAGTAAGATGGTCTCCTTGGCACAACTGACAAGGAAACTTAACCTTTTTCTTTTCTTTCTTTCCCCCCTTAGCATTGTTTGTGGGCTTTTGCTTGTTTTGGTTACCCTCACCCTTCTTCCCCCTCTTCTTTTTCACATCAGGTTTTCGATCGCCCTTTTGGGAAGACTGTGCATAATAAACATTAGCACTTTACGGTGAGGGAGTGGCATCCTTAGCCACCTTTGTTGCAAATTGTTTCTTTGACAACTCATGGAGTTGCTTGGCCAATGATTCTACAGTGGGAGTACTAACTAAACCAACCACAGCATCGGCATGAGGTCTAGTCTTGGGTTTTTCTTGGTCATTCGTAGACCTCGGCTCCTCAGGAATAATTTCGTATAAAATCCCAGACTGAGCATGTATCAGGTCTAACCACTGGGCCCTAAGGATTTTCTCTTCTTGTGTCATAACCCCTGAAGTGGACACGCCTTTTGAAATATAAGGTAGTAGAGATTCCAAGAACCACTCTAATAAAAACTTGGGAGGTATCATGGCTTTAATAAGCCTCTTTCTTCTTCACCACTCCTGAATGTGATTAGATATGTGTGTGGCCTTGTTCTATCGAAAAGTCAACAATAAGTATGTACCGGCATCATACCAAACAAGAAGTTGAAAGTGATTTAGAAACACAATTGCTAAATCAAGGAAGCTATCATATGCTACGGACAGAAGTTCTATGTACTATTTAGCTGCCACATGAGTTAACGTTCTCTGAAAAAAGCCTCAACTGAACGGAGTCATCATTCAGTGAGTTGGAAGAGCACCAAAGGTGAAATGTGGTAATGTGAGCACCTATGTCCTCACTAGACTTGCCTTCAAAATTTGGAATGTCTGAGGGCAGTTTGATGGGTACAGGTGGCCATTGCACATTGTGACGCACGAGGTCATTCATTAATTTAGACAAATATGGAAAGTTTAACATTTCCGGGAAATAAAGTTTGGGCCTAGTCAGAGTTTGATACTGAGGAGTCTGGGGTGTGGAAGAACTTTCCCCAGGGCTCCCGAAAGAAAAGGTGTGGTTTCCCCCAGCCGCCGGCTGTGATGTCACAGCACTATTCTGAAAAGGGTTCCACCCAAAAGCCAGAGGATTTCTAACTTGTGGTGTGTGATAAGGGTTTTGGCCTGCTCCAGCTGAAACTAGATTTTGAAAGATAGGAGCAAAGATTCCTCCACTAAACAATGAAATGGAGAGCTCCCAAAAGGGGCGGCCGAAACCTGACAGGAAGCTGAAAAGCTCTAACCTGTAACCTATGATGGCACTTGGGTTCCCATATGACATACCCACATAACTAGGTGATGAGCCTACATGAGGTGTAGATGGAGGAACATGTCCTCCATTCTATGGAAAACCCTAGACAAATGAAGTGGATCTACTTGGATCACTTTGAGCACTTTTCATAAACAAAGAATAAGTAAAAGGTACACTGGGGATCCCAGTGACCACCCCACTAGATTGACCTACAACATTATAAGGTGTTGAGGGATTGACCACTCGAGCAATCGATGAAAGAGTTCAAGTAGATGCACTAGGTCTTTGAGCACTTATCAAGGGAGGTGAGACTCCAGCAACCAACATGGTTGAGGTAGGGGTAGACGTGCCCTCTCTTGTACTAGACATATCTGGGCTCAAAGAAACACCAAAAATAGGTGAAATGAAAGGGAGGACTTGGACTATCACGAGATCGTTCAAATCAATTAAAGGTGTATTAAAATTCCTTGCAAACTTGTAAGCTTGCAAGTATTCTATCTCTACTAGTGGGGTTTCCTCCTCATTAACTCTAAGTTCCGGTTCACCTGGAACTTCGCTAACATCGGTCGATTCGAAAGAACCATCTATGTCAAGTCTCTACCTTTGAGGTGGCGATGGAGGCTCCACTGTAAAAGATGGAGGAAGGTTTTGCAACCTTCTAGACCTACGAAGAGGATGGTCCTCCATAGCTAAAAATCTGAATCGCACACCTAAAGTCCAACTAAACACAAACAAACCAGACATCACACACTAAAAATATATGAAGTGACACAAACACACAAGATAAAAGATACACCTTCCAAAGGAAAGTATGGGATGATTAGGGCCCAGATCCAACCAGTTAAGATCAAAGGATGGTTACTTGGTGTCTCGTGAAGAGTTTTATGGGTGCAAGCGCTGGAATCACCCAACCTCCCTCCCAAATTATCAACCAATATTACCTTCCATCCCATCCTAGGAGTACTGGAAATAGCCTTTCAATACCACTTGAATAAGATCCTAGTTTATGGAGACTAAGGCTACCAAATCTACAACGAGAGTCCGACGAAACAGTCACTGGCCTAATCGATGTGCATGGGTAGGGTAGCTGAGCCCGAAATCCTACCAATACCAGCACCTCATAGGGCCCAAGAAGTGGTATTGATAGAACCCCTGTATGCACAACAATCCTGGTAAACGATCGAATAAAGAAGTGGAGGGTTGTATCCTCAACCAATCTCTCACGCAGCCTCGTGCTTGACTCTTGTGTGAGAGGATCTATTTTATGAGACTAAGTAATGAATGAAACAACACAAGTAAAATGGCATATTCAAGAATATGTCATTGTATGCTTGTGCAATTCACATTCGGTAACAAGGTGGCTTAATTTCATAAGGCATTTAGAATTATCTAAGGCCATTGCAATTTTAGAATCTGTGGAGATGATCCTTATGTGATATGGCTAATTTGGATTTAAATGTTGGTCTATTTAGATTTAGGCCTTAAACAACTTCCATGAGTAAAACTAGGCTATGATTTTGTTAAATAAATGGAAAATAAATGTCCCCGCATCAACTATAGAAAAGAAGCCCATGACCAATTCATAGTGTTGGTATTTATGTCCATTGTATTGAGATAAATGTAGGCTTGTTAAGTGTGAATTCTCTCCATGAAGTCTCTCTAGGATTGAAGTACATACTCAAGTATTTTAGGGATTTGACCAATGTGTATGCCTATTTTTCCATATTTGTATATTTAAGCTCACCATCTTGGAGGATTTTACTAAAAAATCTAGTTTCCTGATCAAATTGTTCATCATTATTTTTCAATAGGAATGTCACTACAGTGTGATCTAGTGCAAATGGGAAAATCAAGAAATGCTTTTTGTCATTGGGGCTAATGGAAACACTGGTGCTTCCCCTAAAATAATTTTAATGGTAGTGAAATATTTTCTCAACCCATCATCCCATAGCATATTTGGGTCCTTATTTAACATTTGAGTCATGCCTTTAGTAACCTCAATGAAATTTGGTACAAATATCCTCAAGAAATTTAATTTAAAAAACAATTGCAGTAAACCTTTTTTGTATCTAGGAATGGGAATGGTATTAATGGATTCCACTCTATCTGTAGTAATCCTCACTCCTTGCACTGACACGTTGAAATATTGTAACTTCAAAGGATATTCTAAATTTATTTTACTGATGTACCCCAAGAGAGATGTTATTATTCCTCCATCGGGATGTTACTATTGTAATTGGTCATCATAGAGTCTTGAGGTAAAGAATCCATTGTAATTCGGGTCAATAGTAACCCAATTAATAATATAAAATAGTGTTTTAAGTCTTCCTAGGTGAAGTTGGCCTAGATAGTTTAGTGGGGCCAACTTGATTAGGGTAAAAGGCATTTGAATTAAAGTGTATAAATAGAGGATCTGTGATTATCATTAGAACACAGAATCACTCACTTGAGTAGTGCATAAGAGAGAGATAGAGAGAGTGTAATGTCCCTTTTTTAAATTTTATTAAATGACCAATTTTTTCACTTTTTTCCCCTATTTCGACCTTTGACTAGTTTTGATGTCCAGGTCTCCAAATTGGCCCAAATGCTCCAAAACATTCTCGAAGTGTGTATGAATGATATTAATACTTGAATACTATTTTTAGAGATGATTTATAACCCTCCAATCACTTCTGCAAACTAGTTTTGTATTCTGATCAAAGTAGGAGTCTTTACTAGCAAATTGGGGTTTCGATTCCCCCGGGGTAAATGCTGGAAATGGCTTCTCAAATGCTCCAAAACCCAATCAAATTTATGAAAATTGGAAGGATATGTGTAAGGTAAATTTTTAAGGTCTCATATGCATCATGGTTCAGTTTATACATACTGTTATGACTCTCTCCAAAACAATTCCCAAATCACTATTTTGACCCTTGGGGAAAAGGAACCAAATCTTCTCCCAATGCAATTAAAATGAGTAAAATGGATTCCAATTCTTAAGTAATGGAAATGAAACTAGTAATACATATTAATTACATTCCATTCATCATACATTTATTATAGAGACATTCCTCCATTCGAAATAATCAACATTTCCATGACATATATCAAAATAGAGTGGAAATGATCATTGTTTGCACATTAAAAGTCATTTTGACATACAAATTTCGGGTATTTCGAATTGAAAATTTATGAGAAAGAAGAAAAAATAATATTGAACTTATTACAATCATATATATAACAGGATAATCTCTCCCAAAAATTACAATGTCTCACCCAAGGCGCAATCCCTCCATGAGCATGAATATGCAATGAAAACTGGAAATGGATGAGAGAAAGTGCTGCAATAGAAAAACCCATGAGCGGTGCTGTAGCTTCAACCTGCCATTAAAAATACATTAAATATCATTGAAATACCCAAGTGGCCTCTCCAAACACCAACTTGGATGGGAATCTTTCACCCTCAAAATTGGCTAAGGCAAGAAAACTGGTCATCCACTAGCTCTCACAATTCACAAATGACAATTTCTCAAATGATAAAAAGATATTATCTTGGTTCGTTCCTGTATTTTACAAACATAATTATAATTCTAAGGTTCCCAATCCATCCATAAACTCAAGCCAATTCGAATCAGGGTGTGTGCTCATGATTTGCCATGTGTCCTCCCTTTCCTAGCTTTCCACCTTCCCTAAATTCGAGTAGGAGTCTATTGAGCTTCCCCAACTCACATGAGAGATCTCTTGGAGGTTATATTTCTACCTGACATGTAATTTATGTCATATTTCATCCTTTATACCTGATTTGTGTCATAACATCTTCATCATTGTTGCCATAGAGCTAGGGAATCTAGTCCAAGTGTCTTACTATCTCCAAAATGACTCTTCCTTTCCCATGTAAGTTAACTTTATTCTCAAATTAGACCTATGATGCATATGGACAAGTGTATTATCCTTCTAACTCATCCAAGAACCTTTAGGCTTCCCATGGATTCGAAATTGCAAGAGGAGGATGCCATGTGGCAAAACATTTCTAGCTTGTGTGGGCCCCATAGTCTCCATGTGTCTCCATTCTCCATTGCCACTTCAAATTTTGATTGTATTTATTTAATAATATACATTATTAAATATTTGTCCCATTCTAATGTCTGAACATCATTTATTATCTCCCTTATTAAAATTCCAAATGTATCCATCCAACCTAGGGAACTAGTAGGATTGATGGAATTGTCCTACTATGCAATTATTTGAATGGGGACATTACACACACACACACACACACACACAGAGTTAAAAAAGGAGGAGAATACCTTTTTTGGGGGTTTTATCTTATACATATTATACAAATGAATTTTTGTTGGGTTTTCTTCCCCTTGAGGGCTTCCCCGGATAAATATTGTGTTTATCTTGTGATTGTGTTTCTTTCAGTGATTATGCATATGCTACTATTGTGAATTTGGATTAAACACTAATGATATCTAGATTAGCATATTAAATATTAACATGGTATCAGATCTATCCTAAATAGGACAAATTTCACAAGGTGAAACTCTCTCTCCTCTCCCTCAAGAAGAAATTAGGGTTTATGCAAAGTTTGGAATTTGGAAGATATACTTGCATAGAAAGTTGTGCCTCCTTAGAGAACATATATTGAGCCTAGGATCAAAGTTTTTGGGTGGTTGAATCTCTGGGAAATCCAAACCCTATTTTGGGCCTAAACCAAAAAAATTGCATAAAATCAGTACCAGAAATTATGCAGAAATTGGAACCTCACAAGTAAGATTTGAAGTGTGAAGATTTGGGATCTCTAGAAATCAAGTGGACCAACCAACTCGCCTCAGTCAAGTGCATCTGCTAGTAAGGTTAGATTTTCATTTTGAGAAATTTCGTTTTTTAGTGACCTCCTAGATAGGATGGCCCCAAGCACTAAGCTTGAGTACAAACTGGAAGGCATATAAAACTTCCTAGAATGGAAGTATAGGATTGGTATCATTATTAAAGAGAATGGCTTTGAGAAGTACATCAAGGATGAAGTTGGAGAACCAAAAGAAGATGAAGATAAGGAGAATCATGAACAAGACCTAATCAAGGTAATGAGGATCATTATTGATTCTATCAAAGATCGCTTGATCCCTCAAGTGTCATCTAAGAAGACACCAAAGAAAATGTATGATGCACTTTCTAGAATGTATGAGGGGAGGAACATCAACAGAAAGATGAATTTGAGAGATCAACTGAAGGGAACCAAGATGAGAAAAGGAGAATCAATTCAATATTACTTCACAAGGGTCTCTCAGTTTAGGGAAAAAATGAGTGCTATTGGAGACACCTTTGATGAGGATGAACTAGTTATGACTTCTCTCAATGGTCTCACTAGACCTTAGGACTTATTCATATAGACTCTGTGTGCCAGAAAATAAAGTATGAAGTTTGACATTGTATGAGAATATTGCATTCAAAGAAGAAGTTTCAAAAGAAAAGAGTAAACAATCAGAAGAAAGATTACTCAAAGTATCAATGTTATAACTGTCATAAGATAGGACACCTTGCCAGAGAGTGTCCATCACCAAAGAAGAACAAAAACAAGAGACATCATGCTCATCTAGCTGAAGACGAGGATGAATAAGAAAGACCTTGGAAGAGATTAACAAAAGAAGAATATGCACTATTCTATGCACTCTCTAGGTCTGTAACACGTGGAGAAGATACATGGATTATTGAAAGTGGTGCTTCAAAGCACATGACAGGGAAGAAGAAAACTCTATCAAGAATTGAATAAAATATCTATCCTTATAAAGTATTATTAGGAGATTATTATCAATATCCCATCAAAGGTATTGGTGAATCAAGCTACCAGCTTGACTCTGGGACTTCCATGAAGATGAAGGAAGTATTGTATGTGTTGGGTTTGAAAAATAACTTACTTTACAACTCAACACTAGATAAGAAAGGTTATAGAGTTCATTTTATAGATGGAAAAGTACTTTTGTGGTCCAAAGGGAAGACAATTGAAGATGTTGTGGTCATTGGTGAAGAAGGAGGATTGTACAAACTCAAAGGATATCCAGAGACAATACTTGTTCATGAGACTACTAGCTCAAGTGAAATATGGCATAAGAGGATTACTCACATCAAATAAAAAACACTACCCTATGTAAGCAAGGTGGTAACAGGGTTACCAGATATGAAGATTTATAATGAGGGAGATTGCAGAGGATTTGCAATAGGAAATAACATAAAGAATCCATTTCCGAAAAGTGAAACAAAGAATAAAGGCACATTGGAATTAATTCATTCTGATGTCTGTGGTCCTATGCCCTCCATATTATTAAGTGGATATGAATATTATGTCACATTTTTTAATGATTATTCAAGAAAGACATGGATATATTTCTTGAATACCAAGAGTGAAATGTTCGGGAAATTCAAGGAATTCAAAGCCTTGATAGAGAACCATTCAGAAAGAAGAATCAAGACATTGAGATCAAATAATGGTGGAGAATATACTTCAAATAATTTGAAGCATTCTTCAAGGAGGCTGGAATCAAGAGGGAACTAACCACTCCCTACAATATTCAACAAAATGGTGTTGCGGAAATAAAGAATAGAACCATTATGGAAGCAGTGAAAACAATGATTCACGACCAAGACCTCCCCATGCACCTGTGGGCTGAAGCAGCAAGAAAAAGCATATATATGAAAATTATATTATCTCATAGCACTCTTGGATTCAAGACTCCTGAATAAATGTATACAGTAAAGAAACTTGAAGTGAGCCATCTCAAGATATTTGGTTGTCCAGTATATGTACATATTCCAAAAGAGAAGAGAACCAAGTTGGATCCTTCTGAAAAGAAGGGAATATTTGTTGGATACTGTGAATTCTCCAAATCATTCAGGATATACATTTAAGGATTCCAACATATACATATTAGTAGGAATTTAAAATTTGATGAAGAAACAACTCTTAAGAAATCTAGAAGGTGTCAGCTTGAAGAAGTTGTTATCAAGAATTCTCAACCAGTGCGAACACTACTTGTTCCTCTGCAATGTTAGCCACAAGTACAGAACAAAAAGACACAACAACATATCCTTCCCTTAAATAATCTGATTAACTAACATAAAAAACAATATACCTCAACCTTGTATCTATTTACCTTCTCTTCAAGAGTCCTTGCAATGGTTTAGTACCTGCAAAATAGATCACAAGACAAACAAAAGGGATGAGAGCATCATGATAAATTATTCATATTGGTGATCAAGGAATCCAATAATATCCAATTATAATCAAGACAGGAAAGGGAAATGTCTTTGTATTAATATATGGATGAGAAATAAGTACAACAAAAAATCCTTGATGTCGATGGATTCGATCTCAACAAGAATGTCTACAATCTCCTATGACTATGAAGACCTCTCCAAACATAAGCTAACTCTACTTTGCCTCTGATTCAGACTTCAATCTAACAACAAAAGGATGCTTTTTCTGGCCTCCTCCACTCTCCTCATGAAGGCTTCATTTATAGGCCTAGAAATCAAGAGATGACTTGGAAAAAGGATAGAATGAGATCCCTATAGGTGAGGAAGGCGAATGCCACCTTTCCCAAGCACATAGGAACCAACCCCATGTAGGTTTCCACATGGAAGCTTCTAGAAACATCTTTTTTCTCATTTATTGACCATTGGCGTCTTAGCAAAACTGTCAGGAGCGTATACCTAGGGTTTTTCCCAAAGAAGATGGAAAACGGTGCTTTTTTCTCAACTGGGATAGGTGTCACTGACGCTCTGTGCAAGAACCAAGAAGGCGTCGTCCCTTCTAGGTCTAGGAAAAAAGTGACCAAGGTGACTCAAGCAAGGATTTCTGGGAGGTTGAAAGGCAAAGTGAAATTCTCATGGAGGGTGATAAGCAAGGTGAGATTTCCAGGTGCAACAAAATTCCCCCCAAAGTATGAAGTTAGAAGGAAGTGATAAGTGAAATAGTTTGCAAGTTTTCCATATGATACAAAGGCAAAGAGAGTTAGACTCATACAAGACTAGTAAATTACTTTATCCAAACTAATCATAGTTGCGGACTAATACACTGCAGATCTATGATGATGACCACATCATGGCTACCAATAATACACTGTAGATCCATGAATAACTGATATAGGAGGTAGGACATAGCTACAGAACATACAAAGTAGATCCATGTCTTTCAACCTCAAATATGGAAAACAGCCACCAAACATACAATGTGGATCTGTGTCATAACTCTAAATGATCTCCAAACACAACCTGAGCATAGGAAATGATGATGGTAAAACCTAATCACTCATGGTATTCATTCCAATCCCAAACCGATACGAATCTAACCATGTTATTACAATGTCTTGACGTCGAACATGGTAGAAACCACTTGATTACCAATCAATGATGTAAATTGTTAACAAGTGTGAGGGAAATTACCATTGATGTCAATGATCCCCAAGGTATCCTAGTACATTCTCCCAAGTGTGAATGAACGTTTTGAAGTCAAACACTTGACATAATCTTTCAATCAGAGGTCACTGATGAAAACCTACTATCGAAAACGAGAAAACCTGCCATTGAAGCATGCAGGCTTCAAGGTAGTTTTTAAGTTTCTAGGTCTAATTCTTGGATAATGATTTGAAGTCGAAAGGATTAAAGTTTGTCACAGGAGGGCCATGATGATTCCCACATCAGTGACACAAAACTAGGAACAAAAATTGATTTGAAGTGACAAAACTGACTCAGACATGACTGACTCTCAAGTAAAGTTACTGATCAGTTATTTTTGTGGGAGAGACATCGTTTGAACAATTTTGACGGCACGACACGTGACTTGGCAGCATTGACTTAATGAGAATACAACCAGGTGTAATGCAAGGAATATGACAAAGCATTCTTTGAATTGACTCAAAGGAGACAGGTGACTCACAAAAGTGGATTGACTCGGAGACAAGCTGAAAACCCAACTGTTCAGATATGCAAATGCAGACAGGTGCCATGTTCAAAGGTGAACTGTAGATTACTGCCATAAAAAAAATGAAAACCGTTCCCCTTTCCTTTAATTTCCCCACCTCGAAAGGCAAGTGCCTCTTTTTGTTTTTACAATTCCAAAGAGGGTAACAAGCACTCGTTAAAGCTCACCAAATGATGAGTCCATTCTCATATTTTTCACGAACCTGAGAAAGGAGGGGTTCATTCCCAAATAGGGTCTTTCACCATTTGTTTTATGAGTCCGATGGAAGTAAAATCATTTGTTGTTTCATGTTTAGAGAGTCTGAAATGACTAAGAAGACTCCAAAAGGTCCTTTTTCGTAAATAAGGCCTGTCGATCCGAAAAAGAGATAACCTGCCTTCGACTAGTCGACCGTTCTGATTCTTTTACAAGCATGAACGCAACAAGTTCACTTGGCAATCTTTTTGTGTTTTGAGGAGACTGAAAAGAGCTTAAATATAACTCCTGAACTAGGTTCTTTTTTCATAATCCACTTTTAATGAGTCTGAAAAAGCGAAAAAGTAGACTTGACACCTTTCTACTAGAATTTTAATGAGCATGTAAAAAGTGTAAAATGACACTCAGTACTTTTTTAGTTTTGCTCTAAGCTCGAAAAAGACAAAAATAGCTTCCATCATAGCCATAACCCAATATTTTCCTGAAAAAACTCAAAAACACCATTAAAACTCATTTTTTCACAACTATAGATAAAAATAAACTCACTTTTAATAAAATAATTTGGATTTCAAAATCAAATAAATTATAATACATTTTTGAAAACTCCAAATATTCTATAAATAGAAAGGGTAGGTAATACATTTTTACCATTTGTTTTTTACCATTGGTGAGTTTTGGAAGTTTGGCTTTGATAGCAAGAGTTTCTTCCGGTGATTTTGCAAGGGTTCTTCACCGCATTTTTCTTCATTCTCCTTAGAAGAGGTAAGTATTTGTTTCTTTCCCCCTCCATGTTCACAAAATGTCATTTTGCTTCTTTTGCATTGTTTAATTCCAAGTTCCTAAAAATATTTTTTATAATTTAAAAGGCAAGATAGAAAGTAGATTTATCTTTTTGAATGATAGGGTAGCGGATTAACCATCCCAATAGAGGTTTCTGGCCCCATTAGAAGTCAATTTTTTCATCCCCGTAGGGTCTTTGGCCATCAGGCAGAGCCCCCGACAGTGCACTGTCAAGCTAGGATAGAGGCATCGTAGGCGCTCTGTCCACAGCAGACGGGCACCTGACGCTCTGCAAGCCATGGGCAGCAGTGCCGTGGTGCTCTATGGATGAAGGCTAGTAGCGCCGCAGGACAAAAAATAAAGAAAACAAAATCCCTAAATCCACCAAAAAACAATTTTTCCATGTTTTCTTCTTACTTTGCAATTTGTCGTTTCATCTGTCTTTCTTTCTTTTAGCCATGACACATTTTCTAATTACAAAATTTTCATGTTACAGGTATATCATGGTGATTTGGAAGGAAAGGGAACATGAAGTCCCAGACAACCAGACTGCTAATGATTCAGCCACCATTGAGGCTCTACGGAACTACGGGCTTCTTAAGTATTTTTCGGATACCTGGTATGAAGGCACATGTTCATCTACTAGAGTACATCATAGACATGTGGGATCTTGACCAAGAGCATTTTGTGGTGGGAGTCCATATCCTACCCATAGAGGTTGAGGATATTTACTTTCAGACCGGTTTGTCTATGAGGGGAAGCCCAGTAGTGTTATCTGGAGCACAAGGAGGGGAAGTCTCCTTGGATGATATTATTGATCAGCATTGCTCACTAGGTACAGAGTCTCAATCAGGGAAGCTACAGATCAAGTCCCTAGTAGATCTTCCCTTGATGACAGTGGTGTATCCTATTGGCAAGGTGGTAGGTACTAGGGCTTCCCACCTTACTAGTAGATCACATATGCTATATGATTTGTAGTGCATGGAGCCTACTATATTCAATTGGTGTGAAGGCATGCTAGTGTGTCTAAAGAGCCAATTAAACAAGTGAAAAAGAGGAATGTTGAAGCAATTCGGCCATGGAGCAGTGGTAGTGTCCTTCATCTTACAGCGGGTGCCTCACATGAGGCCATAGGTGACCATTACTAGGCCTGAGCCTGAGGACCCAAGGATGGTTGCATGGGTTACAGTCATGCCTCGCCTTGGAGGTGGAAGGCCCAAGATTAGCTACAGATCAGGCTTCTTTAGCTGATTGAGAAACAAGTTACTTATGGTGGAGGATTATTCCTATGAGGAGGAAGACTTTCGACGTGACCCGGAGTTGGTTCTACTTGATGGAAAAGTATGGGATGATCGTGGTAAGAAAAAGACATTATCCATTGTTTTTTGTTTTTGTTTTATTTCATTTTTTATTTTGTAGTACCAAGATAAGTGGCTATGTTTTAATGCAGACATTGGATCTATCCGTTTAGCTGGGATGTCACCTATTGCTAGGCGAGCAGGTACCAGGGATATGATGGTATACCACTCCAAAGCTGAGGATGAGCTCGAAGATCTCAAGGAGAACCTACAGCACTTGACTATGGGTATCCCTAACATGACCACTGATGAGGTACCTAGGCGTTATCAACGCCATACTACAAGTGTCTTGGAACGGTTCTCTAGTCTACTCCGCAGAGTGGCCCAAGCCATTGTATGCTACCATGAGCATCAAGAGGATTAGCTTGCCTTTATTTCACTTTTTGTATATGCAGTACTGAAAGATTTGAAGCTTCAGATTTTTCCCTATGTATATGTGTATCCTGAACTTTTTATGGTCCTGGACTTTTGAGGGCACTGAAATCTAGATATGCTTCAGCCCAATTTTTGTATATTGGTGCTACAGTTTTTATATATATGAAAAAAATTATATTTGCAGTTGTGTGTGCGGTAAATGTGATGTGTGAAATGATCATCTGCTTATGAATTTACATGTTTTGTCTATGTTTCAAATGTAATTTTAAATATGAGCAATATGCCAATCTAAGACATAGTTAGCTAGGGAATCTGCCACAGCATTTAAATGTCTCGGAATGTGTTGATACATAACTTTCTCAAAAAACCTCTCTAACAACCTAACTCTTAGGAAAGTACGAAGAAGCATAGGATTTCAGATGGTGTAGACTCGATCAAGTTGTTGGACAACTAGTTCAGAGTCTAGGTAAACCCTAATTTCCCTTACATCATTAGCTAGGGCTTCCGTCAACAATCCGATCACAGCTTGATATTTTGCCATATTATTGGTAGAGGGACCTAAAAGAATATCCCCTGAACTCACCAGCTCACTTGTAGGAGAGTACAGTACCCAAGCTGTTGATACAAGGTTAAGTGTATGTTGATGAGCACCATCAGCAAAACCAATGAAGAAAGTCATCTGTCCTTATACAAAAGACATGCATAAGTAGGGTTTTATGGAAAAACACATTTTGAATCACAAAAAAGACACACTTCTCAAAGCTAAGACACACAACAAACTATAAACAATATGTACAAAGACCCTATGCTAGATGACCTAAGCATAGTATCTTTTGAGGTAGAGACCATTTCGGGGCTCTCTCAAAGGTATCCTGTTGTAATAAACCAATTCATATGCCCCTTTCTCTAAAACATGAATGACAATATAGGGACCATGCCACATAGACTCAAATTTGTCGGCCCCCATCTTATCATGCTTCTAGTCATAGGTCCTTGATCTGTGATCTGTTTGTGTGAAGCAGTTGTTCTTGGTGTTCGATCCTTTGGGAGTACCCTATGTACCCTAACATGGTATCAGATCTTTTATGAAGAGCCGCTTTCGATTTTGATTAAGATCTGGAACCGGTGTTGCCGAAACTTTGAAAGGGTTTCTGGTTTTTGGATTTTTTGTGCATTTGTGACCTATGGGAGCTATTCCATTGTGTCCGGAGTGCCGTTTCCATTTGGAAATAGTTTT
>LPNX010656423.1:5009-29983 GCA_001517045.1 Pseudotsuga menziesii
TCACTCGATGGCTAGATATATTGAGAAGACTATCCTTGTGTTAATTTTATATAACCTAACCTCGTATCCTCACAGTCCACCTATGAAAGGTACAATTTTAAGATTTTTTTACTGTTATGGACACTTGGTGTAAAATGAAAGCCATAAGCATAAAAATGCAAGCTAGGAATGCATAGCAGTTAAATTGAACATGAATGACTAAAATTGCAAGTATCTTGCACAAATTCAAAATTAATGACTGAAATTCTAAGTTGTTACGTAAAAAAACAGTGTGTAAATATTAAAAAATGGGCTTAGGAAAATGCACACCACAGTCTGTACAATTGTCATCAGTTGAAACTAACACCATGGGGTTGAAGATAGATATTTTTTTGACAAAAACCTCTTTCATTTTTTTAAAATTATGTTTCATTTGTCCATAGTTAAATTGACAAAATGACAACTTTTGTGTTTTCAACCCAGTTTTACCCAGATCGGAGAAATGACCGCCCAGCCCTAAGTATTGGGTATTTTTTAGTGAGTTTTGTTGGAAATGGTATGTTTTACTATTTTCCACATTATTATACATTTATTTTTTCAATTTGGGTTCAAAAAGTGCCTGTTGTGCAAAAACACTACATGGTTGTCTTGTATTTATGAAATATCCACCTACATTAATAAAAATGCAAGCCAAACCCTCCTATTAAATGTTTATAGTAAATGGTTTTGGAAATTGGATGGCTAGATATATTGAGAAGACTATCCTTGTGTTAATTTTATATAACCTAACCTCGTATGCTCACAGTCGACCTATGAAACGTGCAATTTTAACATTTTTTTACTGTTATGGACACTTGGTCTAAAATGCAAGCCATAAGCATAAAAATGCAAGCTAGGAATGCATAGCAGTTAAATTGAACATGAATGACTAAAATTGCAAGTATCTTGGACAAATTCAAAATTAATGACTGAAATTCTAGGTTGTTACGTGAAAAACAGTGTGTAAATATTCAAAAATGGGCTTAGGAAAATGCACGCCACAGTCTGTACAATTTTCATCAATTGAAACTAACACCATGGGGTTGAAGATAGATATATTTTTGACAAAAACCTCTTTCAGTTTTTTTAAAATTATGTTTCATTTGTCTAGAGTTAAATTGACAAAATGACAACTTTTTGTGTTTTCAACCCAGTTTTACCCAAATCAAAGAAATGCCCGCCCAACCCTAAGTATTGGGTATTTTTGAGTGATTTTAGTTGAAATGGTATGTTTTACTATTTTCCACATTATTATACATTTATTTTTTCAATTTGGGTTCAGAAAGTGCATGTTGTGCATAAACACTACATGGTTGTCTTGTATTTATGAGATATCCACCTAGATTAATAAAAATGCAAGCCAAACCCTCCTATTAATTGTTTATAGTAAATGGTTTTGGAAATTGGATGGCTAGATATATTGAGAAGACTATCCTTGTGTTAATTTTATATAACATAACCTCATATGCTCACATTCGATCTATGAAAGGTGCAATTTCAACCTTTTTTTACTGTTATGGACACTTGGTGTAAAATGAAAGCCATAAGCATAAAAATGCAAGCTAGGAATGCATAATCATTTTTTACAAAAGCCTCTTTCAGTAGCCTACTTTGCAACTAAATGGTTGATTATGTATACTTTGGTCAGTGATCCTTGTTGATATATTTAGGCTTGGAAGCCAAAATGGTAAATAGGCTAAATGTTATCTATCAGTTACTGAAAAAAGATAACCTTTACTGAGGCAGTAAAGGAGAGGATGGTATAGAATGTATGCTATTTCTTCTCTGAAATGAAAAGTATGATTGTTTTCCTAGGAAAAAAAAAACATATTTCACCAGACATGTTACACCACAGATTTGTCTTACAGAATTCACCAAATATTTTGTTGATTATGGACGGCTAGGATAAATAACTATTAGGATAGTTTGAAGACAAAACATATGTATCTTTTCAAGATCCCAGAGGCTAAAAAAAGTATATTCTTATTTCAAACTTCTAAATATCAAAGATAAAGATTTTTTCCTTGGAAAACAAAAACCATTGATAACACAACATCAATATGTCATGTATTGCAGCCCTTTAGGATCAACAGATAATACTACAAGACTACAAAATCAGAGTGCACAGTCAGGACGAAATCACTAACAATCTCAGCAAGCACACAAAGAAGACCATTTGGATTTCCTTAGATTCAAATTTATATGTACTTATAAAAACTTCAAATTACAAAGTTCAAACATTTCACCATAGATATTACACCACAGATCTCTCAGACAGAATTCACCATATTTATGATAGGTATAATGTTTACATCTCCAAATGGGTTGCACCAGTCCTCATCCCCAATCCATAACAATGATGGACAGGATCCCATTGGTGTGAATTCCATGAAAAGTGCACCTGCACACGAGGCTGTAGGATATTATACAAATATTGAAATTGAAATGTTGGTCCCACTCTCCATTTTCCAACAGGCTGACTATCATTGCTTGAGTCTGAAGATAGCTGATATCTATTAAGAAAGGTTGTCCATGTATAGAAAACAACCTCCTTAAGATTCACATAGCCTTCTATGGTGAACTCTAGTGAATTGTTTTTCTTCACAATCCCAGGAGGTATGGCATGCATTGCAATAAGCTCAAAAGTAACCATGAAACTTTCATCTGAACAAGGAATTTCCACAAAAGATTCACTACTATCATGTTATGAGACCTTATGTGGTTGAAAACTTTGTAGGAAAGAAGATTGATATTGTGATGATGGATTCGATGTGGCTACAATACTCCAATACATGATGGTAATGCATTGTGAGTTCCATATTCTGTAGAGGTATCTAATCTGGCAGTCACAACTTCATCATCACCCTTTGTTGCAAGAAGTTGGAAAGTGGTGTGCTTATCATCTTTCATAGCAATAAAATGACAAAAAAAAGATTCTCCCTTTCAAGTGCTCTTGCCCCACCTTTTGATAGATATCATAGTAAAGGAAACATCAACAATGCCTGCAATAAAAATAAAAATAACATTAGTTACTATAAAGATAACATTAGTTGCACAACTGGGTGAATGTGGGGGAGGTATTTATATCAGATTCCTAGGCAATCAGTTTTTTCGTGTTTGGTTAGGTTGTGGCAGAGGATCAAACACTAGAGTTGAACTGATAGCCAGCTGGGCTTTACTATTCTTTTCTAACTTTAAAAGGATCACATTACTTCAGGTTTGTGGAGATTCAAAATGCATCTTTGACTAGTTGGTAGGGAAATCAATGTTACCGGTTACAAATCTGGATCAGTGGAAACAAAGATTCACAAATGTTGGGATTAATTTTCAGTATTTATCTTTTTTCATATTCACAAGGAACTCAACACACAGGCAGATTTGCTATCAAAGAAAACTATTGGCCTGGAAAAGGGTACACTTTATTTCAAGGAATTTCTGGATTCCACATTAGTGGATAAAGGTTATATCCATTGTAATTAGTATATAGTCATTTGTGCATTAGATACTATCTGAATACTTTTATGTATGTGCACTCTACCCAGTTTAGTACATTTCTAGCTTTTAATATTTGTTTGTCTTAGTCAATAAGGCATAGTGATCAATATGTACTGATGATTTGATGTGGAATCTGTTCTATCCAGTAGAACATACAACTAATGACTGTTACAAAGAGTCTCTACAGAGTCTAGCTGGTAGTTTTATTTGGAACTTATGCACCTTATGTTTTCTGTAATTTTTCTTTGATTCATAAACATGAATAGCAAGAAACTGGGTTTTTTCTGGGTGAAAAAAAATGTGATATAAATTGAAAAATATGAATTAAAAGATACATGTATACTCACCATCAATGATTTCAGTTGATATCAATAAACCTTGTTTTGTATATAACACCTCATGTGGATGTAAATTCACACCCTGGGGAATATGGTGGCCTCTACCAATGACATCCAACTCACATTCAAAAATTCTTACCCAACAGAATGTTCCACCAGTAGAAACATCTACTAAACAATTCAACACTTCCACAAGATATGGAATTTTCAATGACTCTTCTTCGAAAATACCAGGCAAATTTTCATAATAAATACAGACATACATGTCTGCCTTTATGGTAAAATCAAGTGGATTTGTGTTATGCACTAGAAGCCCATCCATTTGAATGAATCTCTTTCTTCCAATCTTGATAAAACGATCATCTCCCAATACGGGAGTCACATATGACCTAGATCCCATGTAAAACCCTATGACTGCATTGGAACGATATTCATATGACCTTGAAGATAACTATGATTTTATTTCAGATAATGAAGGATGGTGCAACATAAGTTTGCCACTATCATCTGCATACACCATTAGAATGGGAAAAACATCATCTATACTACGTGTCCATGTGCTACTAGTACCAATAGTGTAAAGAATTGGATCATTCTCACAAGGATCCAAGTTTGTCAACTCTACATTTCTTGTATGGGACTCATCAATAACTTTGCAGAGAATGATCTCTTCTAAACCACTTTCTTCTTTAAGAAGGGCAACAATATTGAAGTTTGGATATTTTCCCCTAACACACTGCATAGATGAGCGACAATGAAGTTGATAAGGTATTTGCATATTGTTAAGCTGGACCTGAGCATCATTACCACTAGAATCTATTTCATCATCACTCCAACAATCATTTTTAACAATTTTACATAATTGTCGTGACTTCCTTCGTTGTTTAGATAATTGTTGCTTCATTTGTCGTTGTTTTTCTCGTATAGCATCCTCTTCTGCAAGTATTCGGAATGCTTCTTCCACAACTTTTGGAGACAACAGCTTCCGTTCTTTATGTGGCAATGGATTGGGGTCTATATTGAACATGATTAAATTTATGTAAATTTATAATCTGCAATCATGATAAGATGCCCAAAGGGGCCACACAGGTTACACAGGGGATCTTTGAATTGGAAATAAACGGTGAAAAAAACAATCTAGCTCTATAAGCACAATATAAATCCTACACTAACCTTTCGTAAGAACCATTAATTTATTTTCTCCTTGTAACCAAGGTTATGGTGTTGCATATACAACAAAATAAAATCTTCCGAGTCCTATAATATTTATGCATCAAAAAAATAGGGGTAAAATTGATTACTGTGCATATACAATATCTGGTAAATAATTGTTTCAGCAAGACTGGTTAGAAAAAAAATGTAGGATTGAAATTAGAAAAGGAATGTTAAAAACCTTATAAAAATATAAAAATGAAGAATCTCAAATAGAAATACAAATGATAGTGGCAAACTTATCCTGCACCATCATACATTGTCTTTGGTCAGAAAATTTCGATTCAATCTGATCTGGTTTGATCTGGAATCGCATCCCATGTGATCTAAAATTGTACAACATAAATTAAAAAATTAATGATACAAGCCTTATAAAAATATATAAATGAAAAAAATGGATTTTCAACAATTACATTCATTAAACGAATCCCAAATAGAAATACAACCATATCTGAAGAAAAAAAAGTATACCCTTTGTTCAGAAAATTTCCATGCAATCTGAATTAGTTTGATCTGGAACTGCGTTTGATCTGATTTGATCAATGATTCTTTTTTATGTAGGGGATCCACCAACCTATGGTTCACAGGGTTATCTTGCTATTTTTTCTCAAGAAGGGACCTAGTTTGTTCATAGGGTTATCTTACAGGGCTTGTGAGTGAGGCCAAGCATGGCAGACGACCTAGTTTGATCAGAGGTTCTAGTTAAAATCGAAATGGGTCAAAAAATATGTTGATGGAGGTTCTAGGTAAAATTGAAATGGGTCAAAAAATCCATTGATGGAGGTTCTAGGTAAAATCAAAATGGGTCAAAACATCCGTTGGTAGAGGTTCTGGGTAAAATAGAAATGGATCAAAAATCCGCTGATGGTTACTACCGCGCATGAAAAATTCAAAATTTTTACCTAACTGCACATCGTTATCCATGCAAAATTGTTAACCACGCCAGTTTAACTACGCTAATTACATTTTAACTAACTTCTAATCCATTCCTTATTTAGGATACATTTCGGGGGTGGTAGTTTATTATGGTCAATAGAGGATGAGACAAAGGCAATTGATGGATGACAATGCAAACTACAAACACACATGAATAGAGCATAAGACAAAGGAAATACATGGATGGGAATACAAAGGATGCCTTCACCCTTTATCTTGAAGGAAACTAGAGTGTGGAAGCCAATAAAATAAGGGTGTCGAGAAAGGGGAATAATTGGGTCCAAGGGTTGATGAAGGAGAAATACTTTGGGGTCGAGGGTGGGGGCATGTTTATAAGGATTAAAAATGACTTTGGAAGTTAGTAGAATGATCTCTCTATGAACTTGAATTAAGCCAAAAGTTTGGGAGTGGATGATGGGTTCTCTGTAACCTCGACTTAAGCCAAAAATTTGGTAGAGGATGGGCTTACTATTAATTCGATTTAATTCCAATCTTTGAACGATAGTCATAAAATAGAGGGTGCATGATGGGGCACTACCTCAACTCAAGATTGAATGTTTACATAGACTTTAAGGGATAAAACAAAAGATAAAAAATGGAAAAAAATGAAACAAACTTGAAGGGTACAAAAAGAAAGGGTTAAAACCCTACACACCACAACATTCCCCAATTTTATCTCATTCCATAACTAAACTTGCATGAAATCTTGAATTCCATTAAGCTTTGAAATTTAGTGACCCTCTTCATGTTCTTTCTCATTAGAAAAAACTAATGCCAATTTTTCATTCTTTGTGGGTGGGGGCCAAACGCACAAAATCCAATTTTGAGCATTGAAAAATGAGGATATCTAATGTATATCTAATCTATTATGTTATGCTCATATAAAAAGGTTTACCACTATGTTATCTTAATTCTTCCTCTATCATTAATGTTCATTCATCTTTTGTACAATGTGGTTTTTCCATTACCATTGTCTTTCTTAAGATGGAAGTTGTCTCCTTTGCTTTACGTGGCATATAGATTAATGTATCCATACAATATAATATTCAAACTATATAGTTTGTAATTTGCATTAATATTGTTTTCTTTTCTCACATATTTCTCTTTTCCTTCCATAAATTTTGTTTCAAAATTTTATATTACAATTTTATTCCATAATAGTATTTCTCTCTTTTTCTTCTATATATTTATTTAGTTTTTACATTAAATTTTTATTCATATTAAAACTTTCTCATTTTATTTTACAATAATCATTAATTTTATTTTTCTTTTAAATATTAAAGTTTTTAAATACTTAAAATGATCTCTCTCACACACACACATATAAAGTAAATAACACAATTATTAATTAAGTTGTGTTTTTAATTTATCACAATGCCTTTTTAGGTTAAAGAAATTACAAAAAAAAAAATTATCTTCCCTTTTTATATAATTAATCTAAATATTTTTATCATTCCATTTAATAGTTTTATAGCAATAACTAATTAAATGTTTATCAACTGATTTTCATCACATGTATAAAGCTATTTTATAGATTTATTTTCTATCTTCTAAAATTTGAATAAATAAAAAAATTGAAATTCATATATATTATTTATGCATTTTATCTATCATATTATTTTGGTTTTAGGTGAAAGTAATCAAATAAAACATTATTTATTTATTTATCACATGGAGATTATCTAATTATTTATTTACCATATTATGCCACCACACTTCTATCTATATATACACATGACATCCATGCATCCAAACATCATCTTTACCATATTTAAATTCATTAACAATGCTTAGACATTAATGTTGTTTATAAATCTTTAAATGATATTTTATTTCCAATTTTTACATCAATGAAATAATTCTCAATACAAATAAAAAAATCTAATGATCAATCTCATGAACTTAATGTCATTTAAACAAACATGATATACAAAAATTATATTTTTCTAAGTAACGTGCTTAAGAAAATTATAATTTTCTAAACAACATTTAAAAAAAAAGGTGAAAACAATTCTTTAAACAATTTGAAAAAAACAAATAGACTTATTTCATCATTTATCCAAGTTTCCTTTTAATATTTTCTTGGGACACATCTCCTTCAACTTTTTTTATTACCAAGTGAGATCAATTTGGCCATCTTTGACATAAGTCTATTTTCTCATGAATTTCATAAATAAAATATTCTTTGACCATCTTTGAAATTTTATTAATGATGAGGGCATAATATTTTGGCATTGATTGTTTATGTTCGACTTCGATGAGAATTACAAGCAATGGAATTTGGTATATTTAGTCAACTAAGGACATTGAGAATTCCTTATTTTGGAGTTCAATCTCGTGGGTTGGTCCCGACCATTACTAACATGCTCATCCAATAAAGGAGGGAAGGAGGATCTAACCTTGTGATACTACACATTTACTAATAAACTGGTATTGAATTGTCCATTTCAAGAGGTGTTATAAGAAACAGACCCTTTAATAGAGAGGAGATTGGAATACCCACATCGAATAAGATCAATTGTAGTTGAAGTGACAGCGAGACAATCCACCTCCATATATTTGAAAGAGCTTGAATATGACCAAATGTGCTCAAATACAATAGTGGTGTGGGTTTATTGATACCCATAACAAGTGCATATCATAGAGAGAAACTCAAAAGGAATATTAAGATAAGACTTCCTATTGCAAATACAAGTGAGAGTTGGTGTGTGCATATCCAATTTGAAAGCATGGTTGATCATAGTTGAAAAGAAGTGAGAGGGTCAACATAAGGTTGACCTTGTGTATAACATCCTCCTTGAAGATGTATAAGAAGCCATGAAGAGAAAGCATTAGATTGGATTTTTCTCACTTAATGTTAAATGCAAACTATCTAGAGATAGAAACTTGTCAAAACACTATAGAAACATGGTTCCACAACCAGGTAAAGGAAGTCTCCCCCATATTGGGTTGTAAAGCACCTTGCTACTCTCGATGAATGATTTAATTTTGTTCACATTCTTCATACTGACTGTACTTTTATCATTTTTTAAAGTTGTACTTTATGAGCAAATAGAAATGTTGACGTTGAAGTGTAATCATAGGAATGGTTGAGAGGTCACACTTTCAATCATGAGTTTTACTTAATGATTGGTCAATGGTTACTAAAGACAACTCTTTATTTTTCATTTTTTTTTTTATGTTAGTCCCATTCTATGACAATGACTATTGTTTTCAATTAGTTGTATGGATTAAAAAAAATACTCATACAAAATTTACCAAAATTATTGAAATCACCTTTAAAAAGTCCTCTACTAATGGTCACAAAGGTTTTTGTGAAGGTTACTTGTAAATTAAAATTTATCCATGAATGGAGGTTTTTGTGCATGTTTCTTTTATCTTAGTGTCTTAGGACTGGTGTACTATATATCCATGTGCACTTGTGTTATGCAACCAAGTCCTAGAAATAGCACAAAAATAATAGAAATAGAGAAGAAGAAAGTAATCCACGCCTTAATAGTGAATAAAATAGATGAATATCAATCCTACTCGAGGGAGGAACGTCCTTACAGAATGTACTGTGTACCCAAGACAATATAATATACAATGCTTACAAAAATGAAAGTATCCATGTGCACTTGTGTTATGCAACCAAGTCCTAGAAATAGCACAAAAATAACAGAAATAGAGAAGAAGAAAGTAATCCACACCTTAATAGTGAATAAAATAGATGAATATCAATCCTGCTCAAGGGAGGAACGTCCTTACACAATGTACTGTGTACCCAAGACAATACAATATACAATGCTTACAAAAATGAAAGTATCTCCTTCCTATATATAGGAGACATAGGTGTACAATAACAACTAATAGACCCAATCCTACATCAATAAGATGTAATACACCATCACATAGGGGGTTAAGTGCCACACTATAGGGAGAATGTGACCAACATTTAGGGCTTAATAACTTGTGTTATAGACTTGTGCACAGTGCCACACTCACAAATTGATTAGATTTAGAATGTTGAGCCAAGTACTAGAATTGGTATTTACCATGGTTGCACCAGAGCACACATTACGATATATAACCTTTGGGTGGGAATTTCAATATGGATCCTTAATCCATACATTGCATTACATTTTTGGAGCACTATAGCACAATCTTTAACGTTTTGAACTTGGTCATGAAAGTTGCGATCTCACCCTCATGTCCTCTAAACTAGCATGGCTTTTACCTACTACTAATCTGCATAAAATTTCATTTGAGATCTACATTTCAGATGAGGATGAGGAAAATAATATCTCAATATCATGTCTATTCAAAATCTTGAACCTTGACACGCCCAACACAAGTGAAGTGGTTGTATATGGTTGCTTAAAATGCATTTTTGAACTATTGTTATTTGATGTTAATTCATTGTTTTATACATCTTATTTTCAAGAAACTAGATGGGTCTAGTGTACATAACTCCCAAATGGATGGTTTCCATCAACATATCACTACAATAAAACCCTATGATTAGCGTCTCTTTTAGCTTCCTTTTTAGCGTCCACTATCACTTTTAGTGTATTTTTCATCATTTTTTGGACAAAGTGGATGCTTTTCCATGGGATGGCGCTTTTGATGGCATTACTTGCATCCATTTTTAAAATTTGGCACTATTTTGGACGATAATTAGCATCCCAATTAGCATCCTAATTAATGTCCCAATTAGCATCCCAATTAATGTCCTAATTAGCGTCCCAATTAGCATCCCAATTAGCGTCCCATTTTAAAAGTTGACGCTAATTAGCATCCCAATTAACGTCTCAATTAGTGTCCCAATTAGCATCAAAATTATCATCCCAATTAGCATCCAAATTAACATCCCAATTAGCATCCAAAAAAACATCCCATATAACGCCAAGAATAGCCTCCAAAAACCTAAGACATTGATCTTCCTAATACGACATTTAGGGCCTTAATAATCATCTTCATTACAAGGACGCACATCCAATACATGCAGGACAAACATTCTCTTTACAAGAATTTCATGGTGGTTTCATACAAAGTGCATGGTCCATGAGCACTAAAATCGTTTTGTAGACCGTAAGAAATCGGTGTGTCTCCTTTGACCATGTTTAAGCCATCAAGAACCATCATCGGTGCATGAAAACTTGTAATGGTGACCATGCAACACATATAAGCCAAAATTAATTTTATAAGTATGTGTGGTGACTTTTGACTATGCACTTTAAGGCCGCATAGGATCTAAGACCATATGAGTTTCCTAAATAAGATGTTCATGTCATGAAATTCCATTATTATTGGTTATTCATTGAAGGGCCACCGTTATGATGCCTAGGAAAATAGTACAATTGGTTGTAGTTCATTGCCTATGTTAATGTCACTGTAAGGTTCCTTTCAATAGCATTCCTCGCCCCCTTAAATATTTATTTATGGCAATTGATGAGCTTTAAGAAAAATTTATCATTTCTCTTGAGGGTTAGAAATATATTCATCATTGTTCTGCACAAATGATTAATCTTACAAATCCATATTATGGTGTACCATACTAGGAGATGGAAAGTTATAGAAACAATTTTCCTTAAAGTCTCATTCAAACAAGCTACAACAAGTGATTTTTTTTACATTTTGTGTCTAAGCTAAGCCAAATAATCTATTTGATTCATCTCCTTAGAAAAATACTTATGATAATATTTTAATTCATATTTCATGCATTCCATCCATGTGTCGTTCAGTACTCACTCTTTTTATTCATCTCTTCACCATATATTAAAATTTGAAAAAATTCATTTTACATTAAATTTGAAAAACTAAAAACTAAAATGTGTGCATTCCATCCATGTGTCATTTAGTACTCATTTTTTTATCATCTATTCACCTTAGATTAAAATTTGAAAAAAATCATTTTACACCAATTTTAAAAAAAAACTAAAAATCCATATGTGGGCGCCAAAACATGTCAAACTACCTGCAATTGGCATCATGGTATTCAATCTTGTCGTCGTCGAATTTAGCAGGGTAGTACATAGTGAATGCAATGGGAATGTGGTGTTGAGGGTTTATATCATCCTTGGAAGCTTTGCATGGATAAAAGACCAGACCCTCATGATTTCTTGCTATTGGCATTGTGGTCTTCAACGCTGTCATCGTGGACTTTAGCAGGGTAGCACAGAGTGAAGGCGAGGGGAATGTGGCGTTGAGGGTTTATATCGTCCTTGGAAGCTTGGCATGAAGAAAAGAATAGACCCCTCATGGTTTCAAATCTGATGTATTCAAACTCATGAATTGATTCATAATTGATGCAGATGATGTTTACAAACTAAGGTTTAACGATTGAAATGGATGGTGTCAAGATCTCATTCAAAAATCGATGAACCAATATTCACATATAAAAAGATTCTAGGAAGGACATAGCCCAACAACGGATTAGGATTGATCATGTATGGATCTCAATAAGATAAGATTATACACTAAGATAAGATCATTAACGTAATGGGAAATGATCAAAACCATGAAACATAAAATACACCCTTTAAAGTGGATATATGTGATAAAAGTTGGATATATGCACAATTGAGCGTTTTTGCATAGTGGGATGGATCTCAAGTCCTCAATTGGAGTCATAGGAAGAAATAAATATCCTTATGTATGTGTCCTAGGGCATTAGGAATGGAATTCTAGGGAAGAAGAAAATGTCTTAGGCCCTAAAGAATACATTGAGGCACACATATCCATGAACAATGCCTTAAATAACCATGAATGACTTCACAAGGGTGTCCATGGTGCTATGTATGCAAATCTTGTGTCTTTAGTTCCTTTGACACGATCAATGTAGGAGACATAAATCTTGGGACCTAAAGGAATCTTCTAGGAATCCAAGGCTACGAAGGTTTCCTCCACCAAACAAACATGGCTTCCTAAGAGTAATATTAGCCTATGATTGAGGATGTTGGTGCCATTAGATGGTTTTGACTAGTATGTTCACATGTCATGGCCTTGGGAATTATGTTGTAAGGAAAAATACCATGCCTTTAAACATAAGAAAAGCATTGATGCATCAAAATCCATGAACAATGTATCGAAGCATCACGCATGACTTCATAAGGGGATTCTTGGTACTAGTATCTACGTCTTGGATACTTCAACATGGTTAATGGAGGACATATGAACCTTGGGCCCTAAAGGAATCTTGTAGTCATTAATGACTAAGAATGTTCATTCCACCAACCACAAATGACCTTTTAAGGGTATAAGTGGCCTATGATTGATGATGCAATTACCATTAGGTGGTTTTGAGTAGTACACACATGACTTAGTTGTTGAGGATGTTGTTATATGGAAGAATACGATTCCTTTGGATTAAAGAAACCATTGAAGCATCTACAAACATGATAAATTCCTTAAGCACCACATATGACTTCACAAGAGTATCCATGGTGCCATGTATCCAAGTATTGGGAATTTGGGGTCATGGACATTATCAAGGGGGGATACTTGAATGAAGCCCTAAAGAAACAATTTATTCATATAGAGATGAAACAATAGCCTTAAGCAACAACACATGGCCTCCCAAGGGTATAATTTTCCTATGATTGAGATACCAATTTCATCATGTCCTTTTTAGTAGTATCTACATGTCTCATTTCCCAGGAATGATGTTCTAGGGAATAATACAATTAAGTTGGCCCTAAAAAAATCATTAAGGCATCCATAGCCATGAAAATTGTATCTAAGAACCATGCATAGCCTCATAGAGATATTCATGGCATTATGTGTCCATGTCTTGGGGCCTTGGGGCCTTAGACATGGTCATAGGAAGAAACTTGATCCTTTGTCCCAAAAATAATCTTCTAGCCATCTAACCCTAGGAAGATTGTATCCACCAACCACACATGGCCCCTTGAGGGTATCAGTTTCATATGAGTAATGATATTAGTTCCATTTGCATGGTGGTACAACTCTATTTTAAGAGTAATCAACCACCATTTTTGCATAGAATCCCTATTTACATAAACACTCATATGTGGATTCTTTTTCCTTCTCTACAATATAGTTTGGTGGAACTTGAGCCCATGAATGGTTGCACATAAAATCTATAACATATAATATTGTTATTATAGAATGGTGTGACTATCACATAACTACCACATATGCATCATGCATGGACACATAGATTTTGTTTCAGGTTCCACTTCCCTCATTTCTTGTTATTCTCCTTACATTGAGTAATGAGTATGTATCTAGGTTTATCAAGTGTAATAATAATACTATATAGTAATAAAATAACCTAGCATATATCCCTCTTAATCTTTATATTTTAAACATTGTTATATTTGTATTTTAGTTTTGTTTGTATTCCTCTATGTCCTTAATATAGATGGATTTTAAAAAAAAACTGCTTAGTTCCATGTTAACTCTAGATCTATCACATCTCAAGAAGGATAGAATCACCTAAGGTGCAACCATTTTTTACATTGCAAAAACTTGAAGACACAATTGTACCTAAGATATTTGATCCCTCACTAAATTAGATAAATCCACCATTAAGTTGTTATAATTAGAATAACTTAATTAATTTGTAAAAAAATCTAAAAATGATCAATCTTTTAAATCCTATCTTACCTTTTCTTTGGGATAAAAGTATCTTGGATCAATTTTATTTCCATTTTCACAAAAATACTTCTAATTATACCACAAAACAAACCTTTAAAAAAATAGGTCTATTTGATTGCTCATTATTTTAATCATTATCTAAAACATATTTTCAACTATACATTTTTTAAAATGTTAAAATATAAAAAATAATTATATTCAACTAAAACATATATTCAACTATACATTTTTAAAACATGTTAATATACAAAATAAATATATCCAACTAAAACATATCTTCAATTCTACATTTTTTAAATGTTAATATAAAAATAAATATATTCAACTATTAACAATAGTTCATTAAGATTTTATGTAATGTAAGATCTAAAAATAAATTATATAATATTATTATGTTATGAATCATATTTAAATTAGTTTATAATGAAAATGTTTACATATATTTAAAGCTAAAATATTTCATGATATTGTGTAATGGTATTATTGAACTTGACTATGCTTATCTCTACATTGATCAAATTGTTTGTTTATAAATGGTTACTTAAAATTATATAAGATACATTGATTATCATTTTTATTATCAAAATGTTAAATTTTTTAGTATTTAATTATTAATGTTTTTTATTTCTTAAATTGTAATTATCTATTTCCATTATACCATGGGATTTTTGTTTTATCAATATTAGAAATATTATATAACTTTTTAAAGTGATTTATAAATGTTTTAGAAACATCAATATAATCAAGGAAAATTACTTAGTTACTAATTTTTTATAATTAGAAACATCAACAAAAGAACTCTTTTTCCCTCTATTTCATTTTCTCTTTTCCGTTGATACATATGTGCAAAGAATAAGAATATGCAGGCATGACTATTGGATCAATTTGGCCCTACGCGAATGGAGGTTTTAAGTTTATTTGTAAAATCAATTGCTATATTTTTCCTTAGTTTTGTGAAATTGTATTGTGTTGATTATTACTTCTTATAATCGTGTATCCCATCTTGCAGGAGGTCATTCTTTTGCTGAAGATGGATCTCTGCGATTTATAAAGGCTTGGGGATGGATCTTGTAGAAAGAACAATGGTTCTGCAGTAATTGGGGGATTCTTTTGTTCAACAGCAGAAGCAAGGGGGATGTTCCAGGAAAAAGGAGGTCATTCTTTTGCTGAAGATGGATCTCTGCGATTTATAAAGGCTTGGGGATGGATCTTGTAGAAAGAACAATGGTTCTGCAGTAATTGGGGGATTCTTTTGTTCAACAGCAGAAGCAAGGGGGATGTTCCAGGAAAAAGGCTTGTCAGACATCTAGATTTTACATCATTCTGTGGAGGTGCATGTGCCCTGGCCTTGTATTTGGATTCTCCAGAGCCCCCCTTTGCAAACTACACCGAGGGCGACGGTTGTTGTAAAACCAGAATCTCTAAGGGCATGAAGGCTAAGAGCAGTATTTAACTTGAAGGAAGGCACTTTAAAAAAATCAAAACAATGCAATTGCAAGAACTCACGGTGTCTAAAATTGTATTGCGAATGCTTTGCATCTGGAACTTATTGTGATTGTTGCAATTGCCTCAATTGTTGTAATAATGTTGAGAATGATGCTTTGAGACAGGAAGCTGTTGAGGCTACACTAGAGTGAAATCCAAATTGCTAGCAGTCTGAGTGCCCTTCGAGATAATAGAGGAATGGAATGGAGGTGGCTGATAGGATTTCCAAGAAGCCACACAACTCCTCTTTGGCTCTTTGGAAGATTTTAGAACAAGATTTGGCTGGCATTTATAGTTACTATCATGTTCTATAGCTTGTTGTTTTGAACAGGATTAATGTACAAACTTTTTGTGGATATCTTTATTGATATATGATATATGTAATCTATTTTTTTGTGGCTAAATCTTGTTTAGATTAATTTGTGAATACTCTTCCCGATGTAAATATTGTAAAAAGTTTTGTGTGGAAACATTAAATTGTTTTTTGTTGACAATGTATGAGGTATTTATCTACCTTTTATACATATGCGAATGTAATTTTGTTCATATTGAAATAAAATTACTATTTTTTTTTAGCCAAAACTATTTCAACATCTCTAATTTTCAGTCATTAAAAAAATCTTAACTTTAATTTATAACAGTTTACATCTCTAATTTTCAATCATAAAGAAAATCTTAAATTTAATTGTAACATTTTACATATCTTTAGCATATTAAAATATTTATAATGTTTAATTAATATTATAAATTAATTAATCTAATAAATATGTAAACTACAATTTTAAGAATTATTTGTCATCAATAATTATAAATGAGTTAAGACAACATTATGGTTTTTCTTGTCTTAATATATTAAATTATTGAATTTAATGAATTAAAATTATATATTAAAATTAACAATTTTATGTAAATTTATATTGTAAAATTAATATTATTGTTATGTTAACGTGATATATAAAAAAAATTAATATAAACAAATGAAATGCATGATAGAAATGATTTGACCATCGATTCATAAGGCAAACATCTCTAATTTTCAGTCATAGATAAAATCTTAACTTTAATTTATAACATTTTACATATCTTTAGCATATTAAAATAATTATAATGTGTAATTAATATTAAAATAAATTCATCTAATAAATATGTAAACTTCAATTTTAAGAATTATTTGTGATCAATAATTATAAATGAGTTAAGACAACATTATGGTTTTTCTTGTCTTAATATATTGAATTATTGAATTTTGATAATGAATTAAAATTATATCTTAAAATTAACAATTTTATGTAAATTTATATTATAAAATTAATGTTATTGTTATGTTAACCTCACTGATATAATTAATAATTTATAGAAGGAAGCAAATATTGGTGCAAATTTGGAAGCAAAAATTGATACATATTTGGAAGTAAAACATGGTACAAAATGGGATGCTAAAGTGGTAGCAAAAATGGATGAAATATTGGATACTAACATGGTGCTATTAAGGATGCAAATATGGCGCTAATGGGGATTTCATTTAAGAAGCAAAAGCAGACACTCCTTAGGAAGAAAAATATGACGTTATTTAGGAAGCAAACCTCGACGTTGTTTAGGAAGCAAAGTTAGACACTCCTTAGGAAGAAAAATATGACATTATTTAGGAAGCAAACCTCGACGTTGTTTAGGAAGCAAAGTTGGACGCTATTCTAGAAGCACAAAAATAGACGCTATTTTGGACGTCATAAAATATGCTATCTAGGAAGCAAAAAAAGACATTTTTTGAGACGCTTTAAGTTTTGTCCATGACGCGTCCCATTTAGCGTCTAGTTTGACCACTCAATGTAAAAAAAATTACACTAAAAAGAGACGCTAAATGGGACGCTAATTCCAGGATTTGTTGTAGTGTATGAAAAAATGAACATATATAATATTTTCTTAAGTAAGAAACAACGCATGTGAGATATGTCATTTCCTTTAAAATTTCAATTTCAGAAAGCACAGAAGTAATTAGGAAAAAATGTATTTGGTTATAATGAATCTTGATCTAATGGTAGAGCATGATTTCTGCTACTTCAGGTATTATTTGATTGTGCTTAATTCGGTGAGGGAAGTGGTCTCTTCATGTATGCATTTATGGTGGATTGAGCAACAATTTTAGCTTAGATCCCTTCAAGATCAATGTATCTATTTACAAATCCCAATTTATCATGTAGCAGGGACATTGAAACCTTGTGGCTCTTGTTAACATAAATCAGTCTCATTTTTGTAGCATAGTTATTAAGGGTAGAGTTAGTCAAGGGAAACCATGTAAGTTGAAATCACTTCATATTTAAGAAAAACAAGGTTATTTCATTTGACCTTAGATTTGATAGTAGAATGTTTTAGGGAATATTTATTAAAGGAAAACCATGTCACTTGAAATGACTTGCTAGGCTTTTATAAGGGGTTAGATTTTCACCCCTACCAAAATCCTATCGATCTAGATCACTTTTTGGTGCAATAATCCATAAATAGATCTAGATGACTTGTTTTCAAGTAAATGAAAAGCTATAAGGTGAAATAATGATGCACCAAGGAAACAAGAGACAATTGTAAGGTAGGGTAAAATAATGATGAACCAAGTAAACAAGAGACAATTATAAAACATAAACATTGAGCTTAATTACCAGGCTACCAATTTGTTGAGGTTGAGAGCTTGCTTACCTCCAAAGGGAGTAATTCATGGGTTAAGGTGATAGATTGCACATCCAAGTGAGTGATTTATATGTTTTTTTGGATGAGAGAGTTGTGTGCCTCCTAGGTTGGAATTTTTCTCTTTTGTTGTGTGGTTTGTTGATAATACTAAATTAAGTTATGACTCATTTGCTTAAGAAAAGAGAAGTCAATGAGGTTGAAGGTTGCATTCTTGAATAGTTGGCTTTGAGAGGCTCCTTGCACCATGAGGTGAGCAATTTTCCTTGTGGTGGCTAACTTCTAAATTAGAGGGTGACTTTCCTTGAAGGCGAGGAGTTTGTCTCTTGAATATTTTATATCTACTTTAAGTAGAATAATCTAAATTAAATAAAAAAAGAAGAAAACCAACATATCCTACTTTCCAATAATGGACTCCATTGGAAACTAGTTCCTTATTTGTGACGTGAATATTCATGTAACTATTTATTTTATCCTGATACAACTTCTTACAATTGGCCTTTCATTTCCCTTCTCTGCAAAACTTCCTTGTTACAGTTGACCCTTTATTTCCCTTTTCTGCAAAACTTGTAGTCGATTTTCTCAAGGTACAATGCCAGGTCTGTACAAACTAATGTTTAGTTTCTCTTTTTTCAGCTTTTCTTCCTATCCAACAACAACCTATCCACGTATTATTGCACCTTCTTGGACAATTGCTAGTTTATAAGTTTATGTTTACGTCGTAAGGCATTTTTCTCCTAGGTCGGGTTTTCAAAATGCATGTACTTTTATGGTCGTCCCTCCAGCCATTCTTTTTCTTACATGTGTCTTACACATTTTCTCACATGTCCTTTTAGGGTTTACAATCAGTGTTCAACTATTTACGTGTCTTTGGTCTGTTCATGTGTCTTTGCAGACCAGGGACACCGAGAACTTGTCCTGGGGCTCCGCAATCCGCGTTAAGATGTGGTACCACTTTTTGAGCTCCTGGCTTTTTTATGCATCACGGCGTTCCAGAGTTTGGAGACCAAGGATGCAAATAACTTGTCCTGGAGCCCCGAAAAACTACGTTAAGATGTGGGACATCAATTCTATGTTGCTGAGCACGATCTCCATACTGCTCTCCATTGCTGCTGTTTTGTTTTATCAGAAAAGAATTCACAGAAAATGTTGCTCCCGTGGGTAGAAACCTAGGGTTGTTAGGTGAGGCGCACCTCTACTTCATGACCAATCACCTTATCGCATGCCCGTCCAACCCACGGTCCAATCACCTTATCACTGGTCGTAGCAGTAAGTTAACCCTTCCATCAGAGAAAGACTTTCTTCTTACACCTATCTTTTTCTTTGTCTGCTAGTTAAGCCATTTAACTCTTGGCTCTGTGTTATTTTCTTCTCATCCTACCACCGACTACACTAACTAGCATACTATTATCTTCTCCATCCATTCTGCAATAAATCCTGCTGCTGAAAAACCATATCTTGATCTATATTTTTGTCCTCCACTTCAACCTATACTACAAACTGTACTGAGTGTAGCCATAGCACCACTACAAACTGTCTCCCCCATCTAATCTGCAAATAAATTATCTAGATGTAAAACCCTTCACGGTATAATCTACAAATAAATTGTCTGGATGTAAAACCTTTCACGGCAAGACGGAAATGACAGGTATTAATGAAGTTTTAATGGATTCAACAGCCTTGGATTGTTATATAACATGGACAAAGATGCAGAGGTGCCAGCCCATGTTTCATCAGATGAAGAGGTTCTTCTGTTTTAGCCTAAGATCAATGGAGCTTTCATCCAACCCACAATTAGAGATTTCAGATCAACTGAACTTTCATCCAACACACAGGTACTTGTGTTGATATGCTTCTTTTTACGTCTAGAAATTGCAATGAAATAACTCTTACAAGGTTTATTTCTACACCTTTTTTTACTCTGGTTTAAACTGGTATGATGTATAATGTTTACAATACAGTCCTCCATTTTAGGTTTTTACCCTTGTAATTGCAGCCGAAGATTCATACATCTTCTTGCTCAACTGGTTGGAATGATTCCCTAGCATTATTTGTTACCAATTAACAGGTCACATCTTACCACTTTTTTTGTTCTTTTCCTAGCAATTATCTTAGCTCATCCATGCACCGTTTCCCTGGCACCCCGACAAAGGTAACCAAGTTCGCTTGCAAAATATTTTAAAAACCTCCTCATTTTATGAGCGGATCTGCTCTCTCGAGGTATGAGGGGGAGGGGCGAGGTATGAGGTAGGAGCCACTTCGCCGTTTGGGAGAGGGTTTTTTTTAATACAAATTCTATTTAGGGGATTCCGATTGCAATAATCACTTTATGAAAAATAGCTCCCAAATCATTTTTTCAACTATGTACACAAACTCCACGCTGGCTCGCAGGTTGCAAGCATCTCTAGATGTTTAGAGTCCTCGCATCAATTGGTTTTGGGCCTTGTTGAACCATAACTGCGATAACCTAAAAGCATCTACGCTCCTAGGAGGGTTTCCTTTTAGAGATGGATGGCAAATGAGTTCCCAAAAACCAATTTGTTAGTTTGTGGGGATTTTGATGTTGGAGTCACCAGGTAATGAAGAAGAATTAATGCCTCATATTTCACATTTATGAGATGTTTAATCATTAGTTTAGTCGCAGACAAAGTTGTAAATACTGCCTCGTTATTTCTGTTTTCAAATCTAGCTGTAGCACTCTGATCTACAGTGGTGTGGGCTTGTTTTCGATTGCCTTCATTATTCCCGAAGTATAGTTTTTACCATTCTAACTCCTGAGATTAAGATAGAATATATTGTCTGGACATTTTGAAAAATTCAATGTCTGATTGAGTTACAGATTACCTTTACACTGAAACCACAAATTGTTCTGACCTCTGATCTAATGTTGCTCTATCTGACCGCTGCCCTTCTACTGGACGTGAGTTGCTTCTCCACGATTCTTCCTTACATGGGATTCACTATTTGAGCATTTGATGGCTTCTCCTGTGTTCGGTTTCTTCCTCCACGACCTGTAGATATAGCTACGTATATTATAAGAGTGTTATGACATGGAATTAGTATTAATGGAAAAATAGTTTATCATTTTATATTCGTTTACTACATCTATTGTTATTATTATTTACTGATATTATATTTGTATCTGGAGTTCCTTTTACTTAGGTTTGGTGATAGATAAAGTGGTGGGGAGAGGGCAGTCTATAAAGTATATAATAGGTAATGTTCTGTGAAGCAAAATATGTTTGAAGTATTATATATTCTGATCTTCAACAATGATTATGTTTCAACTAAATCCATGGATATAGATTAGGTATAGAAAGTTTGTTTCTAGACAGAGCTTTGATTGCAATTCAAGTCTATTCTTCCAGCATGCTCACATTTTTGCTCATTGTTGACACACTGTAAACAATGTGTCTTCAAGGTCCTTTTATTGTTGACAAAATGGCAAAGATCCTCCTTCAAGATTTCTGTTAACAGAGAATTTCCTTTGCCTTTGTCTTGGCTTAGGCTACTTTTGAGTGCTTCTATAAAGTTTTCCAGTCTATGAAAATATCAAATTCATATTATGGAGCAAGATTATGAACTGATATTAAGATGAAACAGGAAACTAGAAATCCCAAGACCTGGTGGGCTGCAGATTGGTGCTTCATGAATTTTCATCATGACAGATTTGAATCTAGACCCATTGCATGTTGTTTCTGCCTTCAAGGAACTGGGGTCCCAATGTTTAAACTTTAGGTTAACCATAGTACACTGTTGGAATATCTCGAATATTACCATTTGTTAAAAGTTAAAACCTGTCTTGAGCATGACTCATTGGAACTTGGAAGCATTTGTCTCTTGTGTTCACATAACTCCATGCTCAGTATTCTTCCGATGTCAAAAGTATTCATTTTTGTTGTTTGGAATAGGCATTGAAAATTAAATTCTCTTTTGTAAAACTACAAACGCAACTAAAGTTTTTGTTAGTAGCTGGATAAAGCCAGAATAGCAACACAATTAATGTTATTTATTACCTGGGTTTTGGATTAAATTTTTGTTTTGAAGATATTCCCATTGTTATATGAGGGCATTTTATCATTCTTGTTATATGATGGCATTTTATCATTCAAGCACAAGTCAGGTTAATAGAGTGTTAAACTTAATAGTCTAATGAGTGGGAATGAGCTAATATCAATTATTATTATTTACCGATATTATATTTGTATCCGAAGTTCTTTTTACTTAGGTTTGGTGATAGATCAAGAGGTGGGGAGAGGGTAGTCTATAAAGTATATAATAGGTAATGTTCTGTGAAGCAAAATCTATTTGAAGTATTGTATATTCTGATCTTCAACAATGATTATGTTTCAACTAAATCCATGGATATAGATTAGGTATAGAAAGTTTGCTTCTAGACAGAGCTTTGATTGCAATTCAAGTCTATTCTTCCAGCATGCTCATATTTTTGCTCATTGTTGACACAATGTCAACAATGTGTCTTCAAGGTCCTTTTATTGTTGACAAAATGGAAAAGATCCTCCTTCAAGATTTATGTTAACAGAGACTTTCCTTTGCCTTTGTCTTGGCTTAGGCTACTTTTGAGTGCTTCTGTAAAGTTTTCTAGTCTATGAAAATATCAAATTCATATTATGGAGCAATATTATGAACTGATATTAAGATGAAACAAGAAACTAGAAATCCCAAGACCTGGTGGGATGCAGATTGGTGCTTCATGAATTTTCATCATGACATATTTGAATCTGGACCCATTGCATGATGTTTCTGCCTTCAAGGAACTAGGGTCACAATGTTTAAAATTTAGGTTAACCATGATACACTGTTGGAATATCTCGAATATTACCATTTGTTAAAAGTTAAAACCTGTCTTGAGCATGTGTTCACATAAATCCATGCTCAGTATTCTTCCGATGTCAAAAGTCTTCATTTTTTTGTTTGGAATAGGCATTGAAAGTCTTCTTTTGTAAAGCTACAAACGCAACTAAAGTTTTTGTTAGTAGCTGGACAAAACCAGTCTAGCAACACAATTAATGGTATTTATTACCTGGGTTTTGGATTAAATTTTTGTTTTGAAGATATTCCCATTGTTATGTGAGGGCATTTTATCATTCTTGTTATATGAGGGCATTTTATCATTCAAGCATAAGTCAGGTTAATAGAGTGTTAAACTTAATAGTCTAATGAGTGGGAATGAGATATCTATTTATAAAAAGAATTGTAAGTAATTGGCTGTGGGAGCAGCACTAATACAAGACCTGAACTTTTAGCACTCTGGGCATCATTACGGGTCACCAACGATATTGGGTTACCTTACCTACATATCTTTAGCGACTCCTCGGTGATTATAAATTGGGAAAAGGGAGTAGCCACCCTTGATATGGTGAACCTTGAGGCTTGGTGTGACAACACTAGATTTCTCTTGTCCTCATTCACCAGGGTGGATATCAGTCATGTCTATAGCGAACATAACACGAGGGCAAACACCTTATCCAAGGAAGGGTTGTGTTTGGCTCCTTGTCATCTCTTGCTTACTGAAACTTATGATGAAGAGTTTATTGGGGAAGACTCTATACAGTTTTTTTAGAATTTTCTCATTCTACTTCAGTTATTGATCACATGGTATTTTTTTGAGCTATTTTTGTTTATGTTGAGCAGCAGTTTCTGGAATACTGAGGATCACTTACCTGCTTGGATAAGGTACCTGGGCTCCTGTTATGTTCTTTATGGACATATCATGACTGATGTATATTTTATTGCCCACTTATGAGAGGACCATTACATGTATTATACCCAGGTGCTGATTGTTTCATGCCATCTTGGGTATTATCATATTCTGTTTGTACTGTTTACTACTTTGTTTTGTACTTTTACTGTTTTGATGGACCCATTGGGGTTATGACAGTTATTTGCTGATGTTCAAGGTTACCTTTGATTCAATAGAATAACAAGGAACTACTTTTTTTCGATTGAAAAACAAAAAAAAAGTTGTAATTTTTCAGTTGTTTTTCTATTGATTCAAATTCACATCCAACAACCAACATATCTCACGATTTAGAAGCCATAACAATTAATAATATATATATATATATAGTGTGTGTGTGTGTGTGTGTGTCATTCATTCATATATATACATGTGTGTGTGTGTGTGTGGAAACCAAATGTCATTCATATATATATATATATATATATATATATATATATATATATATATAT
>LPNX010656423.1:30880-86692 GCA_001517045.1 Pseudotsuga menziesii
CTAGACAACAAGATAATGCCTTATCCCTTGAAATGCTATGTGTTTAGTTTCACTTTGACAGTTTAATTGTGCAAGTTGTTCATGTGTGTTGTTTCCAACAAAGTTTTATCCACCAATTACAAGTGGAAATAGGCCATTATCATGGCTTTTCTATTTCCTTCCACCTTTACGAGGATTTTTTGTTTGTTTGTTGACATTCATTACATATGTCTCTCACAGAATTAATATATACCTCTAACTTTCACCAGCATTTATGTATCTCATATGAGAGTCTTTCAAAATTCCCACATGAAATTTTAGTTTATATCGATTTAGCGGATTCACGTTTATTTTTAAATTTTCTCTTTTAAATTGTTTTCAACTCTTGCATTGCCTCCTTTTCCATCTTGTCTCCTATATCTAAGTTACATTCTTTCTATATATCTCAGGACTCTTCCCACCCAATGGAACCGCCCTTGACAGAAGATGCGATTTCTCTTCTCTTGTCTGGTTCAGTACATCTCCAACCATATCTGCAGGTTGTTTCGCTTTCCCCAGTCGGCTCAAACAAATAAACAAATACGCGCTTCCGCATGACTATCTCGGATGGCACCAACACACACCAGACGTTGCTTCTAATTGCCTTCAACGCCCTCCTCTCATACAGCGGACTTCAAGAAGGCTCTATCATCAAACTAATCAAATGCATCTGCAACGTTGTTCACGATGCCACGTACATTCTCTTTCCCTTTTGCTTAATCTCATTTTTTCTTCCAAACATTTATTCTAGATTTTTTTCCCACCTGCTAACACTTTATTCATATTTTTTATTATTAATTCTCTTTTGTCTCTTTTTTCTAGGAATATATCAGTGCTTGAACTTGAATTGATCCACAACAAAGTTTCCCTAATTGGGAGTCCTTTGCCTCTTTTACTCCCACCTGGCCTTGGACTTTTGCCTGCCTCATCAACTAGCTAATCACTTGGACTCACACAAGAAAGTCTTCTTCTTTTCTCATCCCAAACATCAACTCCACCAGTATCCATGCCACCTGCTATTATTCCCTTCACAGCACTTAACCCCAACCACAAAAAATGGTCCATTCAAGGTTGTGTAATTGCAAAGACACACATCCATGAATACACCAACCAAAAAGTTCTAGGGAAACTATTTGGCTTTGACCTTCTTTATTGTTCTAGAGAAGAGATCCATGTCTCTGCATTTAACAACTTTGTTGACTCCTTCTATTCCCAAATTGAAATAGGGACTGTCTACACTGTCTCCAATGGCATAATCAAAACAACTAACCCTACATATAACCATTTGAAAAACCATATTGAGATTGTCCTCTCTTCTATGTCGACCATCCAACCTTGCCTACATGCCATCCCCTCAATTCCTGTACATTCCTTCCACTTTAAAACAATCGATGACCTTCAAACGACACCACTAAATTCCATGGTTAACCTTATTGGCATGGTCATCTTCGTCTCCCCTGCATCAACAATTCGGAAAAAGGATGGCTCTGAAACCAGTAGGAGGACTGTTGCCCTTAGAGACACATCCTGCTTTAGCATAGATGTCACACTTTGGGGCCATCATTCCCACACTGAGGACTCACAACTTGCTTCATTGTACTCCTCTGATCCACCTCTTGTCCTTGCAATCAAGGGTGCTCGTCTTACTGATTTCAATGGCAGAACACTTGGAAGTGTTGCAAATAATACCCTACATATAAATCCATATATTGAGCCAACCCACAGCCTTCAAAAATGGTTCACTGAAAGTGGTTTCCGTGTAGCTTCACCTTCATTGAGTCATAAATTTATGCGCTCTGCGTCTTGGAGTAATCCAAAGAAAACAATACTTGAGTTGCAAATCATGTAACCCTCTGAGAAGGCATTATGGTTCTCTGTACGTGCTTCCATCACTGCCATTAACATGGATGAATTCCACTTCCTTGCATGCCCTCTCTTTGTTGATGGCATACAATGCATGAAAAAGATTTCCCATTGGGTTCACAACACTTTGCATTGCAACAAGTGCGATGGTGAGTTTTCGGAGTGCGGTTATAGGTACATGTTGAAGGTTTCCCTGCAAGACCACACCAACCATATCAACGTTGCCATAGCTTTTAACGATGTAGCAAAGCAACTCCTCGACGTATCTGCAAAAGATTTGTGCCTCCTTTCCACTGAACCATCTTCCTTAAAGGATATAGCTCTAGAAATGACCTCGTGACAATACCTTTTCACCTTATCCATTAAGACAGATACTTTCAATGCCACTCAATGTTTGAAAACAACCATTGTTCACTCTGAGGAGGTTCCTTACACGTCTGGATTATCCACTCTCCTTGAATAAATCCATGCATTTACCTCTTGTAGTCAACTCGTTGCACACCGTATTTGACCTCACATCTATGCAACAACCCTTCCTCTCTACCCAACACCCATTCACATCACCCTCCCATAGTTTCCAAATTCTGCACTCCTTCATTCTACCTGTATATATTCTATACAACTTTACCCACCTACAAAACCTACGTTTCCAATGCTTTCCACTTCATCTCCATTGCAGTATTTCCTTCCACTTCATCGCTATTGTTTTATTTTTTCCCCATGTCCTTTCCAACTTTCATGTATGCTTCTGCAAGTACATACTGATACATTTTCATTACTATTTCATGTAATTAGCTACTACTTTTTTTTATGCTCATACAATTATATATGTTATCAACTACATTAACTTGTATCTATTCTAAACTGATACTTTAAATGGTTCATAGACACTATACTTATTTGCATGCATGCAACCAATGGTGCATGTTTTATTACATGGATACAATGTTTAGTATTTTATGTATGTTGTTCTTTTATATACCATGCTCTTTTTTTTGTCTACCTCTTAGCTACATATTGATGAAGGAAACTTGTCCTATGAATGCTTTGCACATTTTTTTTATTTCTATATCTTTATATGGCTTTTACTTGCATATTTATAAATCCATTTTTCAATGTGGAATGCCTTTATTGATATAATGTATGTGCTTCTATTTTTTCCCTTTACTTACCTTATTTATAACATGCAACCACCCCATTTATGTTTTCTACAGGGTTACCACAAACTTGTGTTTCTTCAATGTACCTATGCCATCCAATATTGGAAATGAACAAAGAAATGCATGGCAAAGGCTTATTTATGGCCACAACAAAGACCATCTCAACACACAGCGACGCCTTCGTCGTCAATCCAAAGATCCCACCATCACTTTTGCAACCACCCCATCACATAGCCCACCACTAATCCAAAATGCTCCACCAATCAACACATTTGATACACCCCCTGCCCTCCACCAACTGCATCCACCACCCCCTTAACAGATGCTCAACGTCGCTTTCGTAAAAGACTTGATCGCCTACACCCAATTCAGATTTGCTCCACCTGCCAAGAATCATATCCAGGCATTAAAACGAAGTTGGTACATGACAACTATACATGTTCTTGTTGCACTCGAGAACGCCATGGCCATTTCTTCTCCTTAGAAAACAATATGGACCTCGGACATCAGCCAGTTGTGCTTGCACGCTTAACTCAAATTGAAGAAATGTTAATTGCCTGTGTCAACCCAATACTGCAAGTTACACACGCACGTGGTGGCCAATACAAATATGCTGGCCATACTATTAGTTTCCCCCAAGACATCTCCATAATAGCCATGTCGCTTCCACGCCTCTTACTAGACTTGGACATCCTTGTTGTACGTAAATGCAATGCTGCAGAAAAACCATATGAATTCATTGTTAGTCGTTCAAATGTCCTTGCTGCATTAGAATTCAAAATGTCCAACAACCCTTATTACAAGGATGTCCAACTTAGTTTATCTAGCCTAAATGCTTTGCCATTCCAACCCACAGATGTATCCCCCCTCCTTCGCCATGCACCCACCTCTGGCCTAGATGCTCACATGCCCTCCTCCCTTGATGATGATGCACCTCCTTCCTTGTCGCCTTCACTAACCCTCCTCCTTCATTTAAGTACCCCCAAATTCTCACACCGAGTCTGAAGAAATCTGACGCTTTGTTGCATCAAACTCTATAAACCCAACACCTTCCATTGAATGGACCCCAATTGGCCTTTCCCCAATTAATGAATACAACACAAAAGGCCTCCTTTCTATGGCATTCCCAACCTTGTTCCCCACAGGTGTTTCCATGCTAAAACAACCATGTGTTCATGAAATTAGCATGCAAGAGTATGTATTGCACCTTTTGCGATACCATGATAACAGGTTCAGCCAACACCCTCTCTTTCACTACTATTTGTACAACCTTATCATGCACCATCGTAGCCAAGCTACCGCTTCTGTGTTTGTTAAACGCAGACTTGAAGACACACTCCCCACAACAATCTTGGCCCTTCTCACCCAACTCGACCAAGTTCTAGATTCTCATGTGGTTGACCATGCCATGCGCTTTGGATCTTCTCTTCGTGGGACACGCTCCTTTTGGAACAAAAAAAGAGGTGAACTATCTGATATGATCACACAACTTGGCAGCCCAACCTTCTTCTTCAACCTTAGTGCAACTGACACCAAATGGCATGACCTTCACATGCTCATGCCTTGCCCCCATCCAACTTCTTTGTTTGCACAATTCGAATGGAGAATTTAGAAAATTATAACCAATCCACATATTTCATCTCTATATATGCACCATCGATTTACCATCTTCCTTGAAGAAATCCTGCAAAAGATATTCCACACAAAAGATTACTCGTGCAGGTTTGCCTCTTCTCCTATATTTGATTTTTCATTTCGTTCACAATTACTGATTTCACTTTTCTTCCTCATTTTTCCTTTACTTTTTTTTCTCCGGGTCTGAATGGCAACACAGCGGTTCTGCACATATCCATGGTTTCATTTGGTTGGAGAATGCACCCATTATGGACACCCTTGATTGGGAGGATGCTCCCGTAGTGGCTACTACCAAAACATACTTTGATAACTTCTTAACCGCATGGAACTCTCATCCCCTACACCTTCGCACCCTCGCATTCCATCGAGCATCGCAACAAGATCCTTACACACTTGAATCATCCTCCATACTTGAAGCAAACCACATTGACGACTATGAAGCCCTTGTAAATTCTGTTCAACGACACACAAAATGGAGCGAATCCTCCTACCTCCGCAAAAAGGGATCGACTCTTGTATGTCACTATGGCTTCCCCTTTGACCTGCATGCTACATCTTCTATGTTCATTGATGGTAATGGGAAGAAATCATATATCCCAACTAGGAATGATGAACTCTTAAACATACACAACTCTTCCATGCTTTCAATATGGAGAGCAAATGTTGACTGTCAACCTGTCCTCTCACGACATGCTATCGTGACATACATTTCAAAGTATGCATAAAAAGCAGAGAATAAATCAGAAAGCTACCGTGAAATGCTCTCACGTATTGCACATGCTGCCCCTGCAGAAGAGGAAATCTTGTTTCCCATCCGAAAACTCCTCTCAGAAACTGTTACTGATCGAGACATTGGAGCACAAGAGACATGACATATGTTGCAGAAACTCTGTTTGACAATTTGCAGCTGATCCTTTGTTTCACTCAATGTTTCCCATATTGTTTTCAAATGTGTCTCACCAGACCTCCCAAACACCCCCCCACCACCCACCTTCATTGTTGCTTGCATGCAAAGACCTCCTTCACTTGAGCACTTGCCCCTTGTTGAAGCTACACGATCTTTGTCCTACTCTGCTTGTAGGAAGTCCTACCAATGGAAGCCCCACAAAACTCCCAAAATTGTGCGTGTCCTTCCTTGCTTCTTTGACATCCCTCCTTCAACTTCCCCTCTTTATGTCAATTTCTGTTGGAGTGAACTCCTCCTCTACAAATTGTTTTGTGCATTTCCACATGACATTGGCTGCACAGACTTGGAAATAGTCTCAGCTTGGGAGTCTTTCCGTTACAATTACACTTCCTGGCATGTTGACCGCCACCCTGAACCCCCCTCCCCCCCCGAGATACTGACTCTGCCACTTCTTCCCCTCATGTAGCTCATGGACCCTCCCCCATGGACATGTCCGAATGGGAGATCCTCTCTCACCTACACCCCAGAAACAACATCCAAGTTGATGACCTTGACATGCTTGGTCATCGTGACTTTGACACCAAACACAATTGGGCCCACTCACAAATCCCTTTACACTTGCAAGAATATGTCATTTCATTCATTGATGTGAACCGCTCTTCAAACCAAATACCTACTCCCCCTTATTCAACATTCAATTCTCCTAACTGCTTATCTCCAACTCAACGCATTACCTTTGATCTTGTTATGTCCCACTATAGACAACACACAAACACCAACCCCTTGAAAATGGTAATACAAGGAACTACAGGCACAGGGAAATCTTATTTGATTGGTTGCTTGCAGTCTGCACTTTATTCGGCATCTGAGGATAGTCCATCACCCATTCTCCTATTTGCTCCAACTGGTGTCGCAGCCTTTAACATAAATGCACTTACAATACATTTTGGCCTTCGCATCCTAGTAACCACACTTCAACCGCTTGAGGGCCAAGCCCTTGCTAACCTCCAAGAACGTCTTCGCCCTATACGTTACATCCTTATTAATGAAATGAGTTTCATCGGCCCAAAAATTTTATCCAACATTGATGCTCGTCTTCATGAAGCGTTCCCATCCCATCGAACCTGTCCTTTTGGCAATTGCTCTATAATCCTCGTTGGTGACCTCGGGAAACTTCCCCCTGTCAAAGATATCCCCATGTATGTAGGGGCTTCGCATGGAAACATCCTCTGGCATAGCTTCACCACATTTGTAACATTCTCCACAGTTTTCTGCCAACAAGGCGACAACCCTGCGCAAGTTGCATTCTGAAGCCTCCTTTTCAACCTCCGAAATGCAACACCAACTATTTTTGACTGGAACCTTCTCATGTCAAGACATCTTCTTCTCTTTCACAACATGAGAACCACACATTTGAACATTTCACCCACTTGTTCTCAACTAACAATTTTGTTGCATTTCATAACAAACAAATGCTTAAACAACTAAACGCCCCAATTGCACGTTGTTTATCAAAAATAAGGAAGCAACCATTAATGTTAGCAACAGAAGATGAACAATTATCTTTAACCGTTCTACTTTCCAATGGCCAACAAGTTATGCTTACCACAAACCTATGGGTCGAGGCAGGCCTTGTTAACGAAGCTCTTGGCCAAGTTGTTTCAATCCTCTACAACGCTAGTACTACTCCACCCAACCTTCCTTTATTTGTTGTTGTTAATTTTATGCATTACAAGGGCCCACCATGGGATAATGCCAACCCAAATTATGTGCCAATCTTACCTATAACAAGGGGCTCTTGCAGGCAACTTCCACTTTGCATGGCTGGGGGCTTAACAATCCATAAAGCGCAAGGCATGAACTTACAAAAGGCAACAATTGACATTGGCAATGTTGATCGCCAAGGCCTTACATTTACTGTTGTTTCTAGAGTCAAGCATCTTTGTGACCTACGCATAACTCCAACATTCTCGTTTTCTCGCTATGCACGTATGCAAGATAGCGCTTCTGTCCAACGCCAAAAGCAAGAGGATTTTTTAATTGCATCTAAGTCTACTACAAGTCAGGTCCATTAACAAACCTAAACTATTTTGCTTATATCTTTTTATACTCATGCAATGCTTCATCTTATATCCCTTATACATGCAACACAACACATCTATATTCTTGTGTTTCATATACAATTTTTTCCCCACTCTCATTTTTTTAATACAAAATCACATTGCCATTCCTTGCCACCCCACCAAAAAAAAACAAAATACAAAAACACCTCCTGCAATCATGGACTTGTTTCACTTTCCTATCTCCCTTCGTTTGTATGTGCATTAATAGCTTTCTTCTAATTGTCTTGCATGTACAATATAAATAAGAAAACCTCATAAGACCTATACTCTTTCACATGCAGTACATGAAGAACTAAACACATTGCCTTTAGAGATATATATGGAATCAATTTGACTTTTGTGCTTTACTGCCTCAAAACACAAACAACATTGCCTAAATTATGGTTCTCAATGTTGGTACTCTTCAACATGCATGCAAGTTTCCTATCACATTTATACACTCTATGGTCTTCATACCATTTAATAAGCCAATTAGAGACAACCATGAATAGTGCGAAACCTTTGGAGATGCTAGGTCATAGGAATCAAACCCTAAATACTCACCCTTGCCATGCACTCTTACCACATAGCTCCATGCCCTCTTAATGATGACCACAATAAGAACTTGTCCTTTGTTATCAAATATTCATTTTTGCAAGTGTGTTACCCTTTATCAGATAACACAAACCATTATGCAACCCTCTTATAGGTTTGCATATTCTTACACCATAATGAAAGTGGTTCAAGGCGTAGCAAAAACCATTGACGCTTTCAACTACTTTCGCATCTCTAGCCAAATCCTCTTTGTGACCATAGTGAGGAATTACTTATATAGTTGAGAATTAATTATAATATTAAACTCTAAATTTTTGAACAATTTCCATTTGGTGATGGCCGATGGGGACATTTCTAGGTGATGCCAATTCCCTGAACTTGCTCCACATATTGATCAGTGGATGCTATCCTTGCACTCTATCCTAGGATCTATTGTTGATCTAAAGAGCAATGTTACCATTGGACCAATATTTGTTTGTATGGTTAATATACCAATGCCTTACGGAAAAAAAACCCCTTTCAAATGCACAATATAGTATCTTTGGCACATGATACCCAATTTTTTTTAGAGAAGTTCCACAAAACACAATTCAACATGAACCAAAAAATGACAACCCACTTAACAACATCAACATAGCTTTAACCCTCCTTCTAATTACCTAATTACAAAAGTACTAATCAACATGTCTAAGATCTTTATTTCTCATATAACCTACTATTGATCTAAAGCACACTTTTGACATTGGACCAAGACTTGTGTGCATGGTTATTATACTATCTTGTGAAATTTCCACGGGGGCTTCACTTGTTGGCCAATATCCTATCACGTTAGTTCATATTGTGGGTTTTAAAATTATCAAAAATTGAACCAATATATTGCACGTATTGGGGGGATGAGGGGTTTAAGGTGGGGGTAGGTAGGGTGGTTTATAAGGATTGAGGTATAAAAAGGGGTGGGGAGGAGGTTTTAAGTATTGGGAGGGGGTTTCAACAAAAAGAGTTTGGGTCAATATCTCTTGAAATTAAGGGTATTCTTTAATATCCCACAATCACACATGCTATGTGAGAGGTTCACTAAGTGAAGTCCCTGTGGAAATTTCAGTGCTTGCAAACACATATTTTTAGTAGCTTTCACACATGCAAGTACAACTTACTACTTGTGTTTTTTTCCTTTTTTACTTTAAATAAAGCACACTTTCCTGCACATTTGGATTCACTTATTTTCACATACATATAGGAAAAAACAAAGATGTTTTAACCATTGTCTTACATGTTCACTCAACAACACAACTTCCATTTTACACATTTGCCTTTACTTTTATTTCATTTATATTCTTTTAATATTTACATATTATAATGTTTCATTGTCTTTCACTTATAGCCCTACAACAACAACGATGGATAGCGGATATCTCAACATCATTGCCAACTTCTGCCAACAGATCAAGGAACAACAAACAACGCTTCAACAAATACAAGCACACTTCCAATCAACTTCCGCCCTCCTGTTCAATTACATCCACCCAACTATCACACTTCTATCAGACCTGAAAGCCTTCCTTCCATGCATGATCCATATGCATGAAAGGGATACTATGTGCATGGCTCATCAAGACTTGATCATTCGGAAACCCCATCTAACTTCACAAATAAACTGCGCATGGTGTTGTCATTGTCATTCCCCCACCTGCATATATGATTGACTGCTCGTACTTTGTGCATTTCCCTTTTGCCTCTCCTTACACCCAGTTTTTCCCTACATGTGTTTCATGTACTTCTTTATGCCCCACATCCCTCTCTGTATAGACATTGTACAAATTGCATGTGCCTACTACCATGACTTCTGCTCTTTACTCTATACTTTACATTTCAAACAATACTGTTTTATTACTCTTTGAATTCTCTATGGGTGTAATTCAACTTTACCACTACAAAATGTACTTATTTGCAGACTATAATATATTACATTAGAGAAGTAAATATTCATACTCGTGTTAGCATTTTACTGTCAATATTTTTAGATGAAATGTTTATTTATTACTTTTTTCTTCATCCAATTGTTTTAAGGATTACCCAGATGTGCAATTGCTAAAACAAGTCATATTATTGTTTTATTCACTTTTGTTGCTTTCAAATCAATATTGTGGCCCTTCATGTTATAGTTGCTATCAACTTAACTCATGAAATTATGCTATTATTATATATCACCATTAGTTGTAATCTTATGAATGCTTGGTTTCATTTTGTACTACTGTTTTGTTCACTACATCATCCTATATATTTTTGCATTGACATAGGAATTGAGCTAAAAAGTGTATTTTTATTTTTACCAACAACGTTCTATTCATGTGCTCTGAATAGTGTGACTCTTAATGCCATATTTTAATGCCTTTTGCTTCCTTTATTTCAAGCCCTATTGCAATTGATGCTATATGCACATATTTCAACTGGACAGTTACAACACCTTTTTTCCATGTTCTTAAAGTTACATATAATTTCCCTCCACTTTTATGCAACTACAATGTTGTTGTTCTTATGAGTTGTTCGTTTTAAATGTTGTCCATAAGACAGTATATGCTCTGTTAGTATTGTCATCTACAAAATACAAACAAAAATGGTCTGTACATATTAGCTTTTACTACAACTTTTCAGTTCTTTTTCCATTTACAACTACACCTACTTCATTTTGCCTCGTCATCATCTCTTCCTACCAATTCCTTGCAAACAAGCTTTTCAGCTGCTCTTCTCTGAATATGGATGCAGAAACTGTTACCAACAAAAAGGTATATTCAATCCATGCTTTTGGTTCTTTGTATTTCTTTTATAGTTACAAATCCAAATTCAAACCCTCCTGTCCAATATACATTCTTTCACTTGTTTGCCTCCAAATCAATACATTAATACAATCACTCTGAAAGATGTTATGAGAATCCTTGAAGGCCAATTCACGGTGAGATATTTTTTCCTGTGCTTCGTTAGCACTTACATTCCAATTGTTTTGCTTCATGCTACTTAACATCTACATTGAATCATGTTTATATACTGTCTTAATGTAAATGAGTTGTATGTGTTTTTTAACAAGGGAACCAAGCCCCCATTGTACATATCAACTGAGGTATGGTGTTAACAGATGATCACCATTACCTTTATAATGGTGCCTTCAAGTAGTGTGTCAAGGGCTGCCATGATAAATACAATGACAAAGTAAACAATGCATTGGTAAGGCAAATGAAAATAGGGTTAGCAATTATAGTTATGATGCAGCCGAAGCCCTCACCAAAGAGATGGAGGAAGAATCCCAGTTTATTAAGGAGCTCTCCAAGATCATATACATTCTTGCAAACCCATATGAGGTAATGTTTCTTCTAACTTCAAAATCAATTATTGAATCAACCTTGCAAGCAATAGTACTTTGAAAGGTGGTTTTCTATTACCAACCATTAAACATACATTGCATAACTTCTTATGCATATTTGATTGAAACAACAAAAATTCTTGCAAATGTCCACACAAAAGTGCGCCCATGTCATAGCAGCAGTTTCTTATTTTCACTTTCATTAGGGGAACTTATCCCATCACAAGTCAAATAAACAGTTGTTATGCCTTTAAGCTGGCTTCAACCTACCTATGTGCACACTAAAAGGATTACATTGCGTCTGTGTGTTGTGCTACAGTGGCTAGAAAGAACTTGAAGATGAATGGGTGAACAATGTTGGTAATGTTTCTATTGTAATGTGCTGAAGATACTCAAGTTTGTCCTATGTTTTACTACAAGGGTTTTTTCTTTATATGCATCATTTTCCATGTTGTGCAGATACCTTGCGAGATTTTGCTTCACCTGCAACTGCAGATGATGAAAATGGACTCGCTTTGCTACCACTTGATGAGGTTGTCTTTCTACTAACCCATATGAATTTGATAGAAATATCGCATCTATTCTTCAATATGTGTTTTTTCTTGGTCTTTATTCCATATCGTCTATTTTGATGCTTAATTCAGAATTTCTTCCATGAGTAACTGATGTCTCACCTTCAAGCACATTGCATAAAAAACCAAACTTGAACATAAAAAGGAGTATAATGTTTGTCTTTATAAGAAGTTGATATGTGTTGTAGTTTCTAATTGGTGTCTATACTTTGATTCTAAGCTTGTTGTGACTGACTGGTTCTAATTGGTTTCTATACTTTGATTATACAATAAGTCTATAACAACTCTAATAAGTGTTATCCACTTGATTGTTTTTCTTCTTTTGCTCCAAGGCACTCAAATTTAGGCAACTATGTTTAAGAAAGCTGTAGATAAGTTCTGGAATAAGTTTGAATTGGGAAAGGTCTATTATGTCTCAAAAGGAACCCTTCAAGTGGAAAATAAGCAAATTCAAAATAGTAGCAAATGATTACAAGATGACATTGCATGCAAATTCAGAAGTTACAGAAGGTGTTCAGGATCGTTCTTTTCGATAGGACCTATAGTGATAAGAAGGTGTTGGAAGGGAGCCTGTCATTATGAAGAAAACCGCGTTGGGTTGTTTTACATTTTGCCATTGATGATTGAGCTAGCCAGAGAGGTGTTGGGAGAGGACAATGAGTGGTTTTTGACAAAGTTGAAAGAGAGGATTAACGGGTAAATCATATATGATGTTGAGTTTGAGCTTTATACAATGGTGAATTTATATGAATGTCGTAGAATTGTGATGATGGAGGCAATGTTTTGGTTTTACAGAAATGGGATTGAGATGCCAACGATAGAAGTTCGGTTTGAGCACCTAAATTGATGCAGAGGTAAGTGTTGGAGGCCGAGCCCTTTCTACTTTACTGTCAACATAATTAAGATAAAGCACTAGCCTATATATTTCTGATTTTGTTGTGTTTGTTCTTGATTTTCAGTTAGTTTTGGTTTGGAGGGTTAGTAAAGGTAATCCAACTCCATCATTCTGGTATTAACATAGCTTAGATTCTAGAGGTACTTGTTCTTTTTGGGCCTCTTTGGATGTGATTATTATTTATTATTTAATGACGAGCCTGGCGTCTCTTAGGGAAGCTAATGACAAGCCTGGCTAATGACGAGCCTGGCGGATATATTTTTATCTTGGAATTTCAATGCTATAAAAATAGTTGCAAAGTGGGTATATGTTATCATATTTGGGTAAAAAAGTACGCTTAATGCACTTCTTGTTCTGGTCTGAGAGGTTTTACTTATTTTCCATTTTTTGTAGTTAAGTTACAATGTGGAGTGAATGTTGTGAAGCCTGTCTAAATGAGGAACAAATGCATAGAGTAGCAGAACCTGTTAGTTCCTTATCTCAGGCAACCTTTACTTTGAGAGTGCTATGCAAAATGTATCGACCTTTCGAAGGAGAAAAAACTTGACATCTAGAATGCAATTAAATTTGGGACCAATGGGTGTACCATTCTTTTTATTGTTAATTTAAGCCTAATGATATTACTTGTATTTCAGGAGTCAAAGTGCAATTGAGTTCATACATGACTTATTAGATTAAATTGATATATGAAAATAAGTGTTTTGTTGATTTGAGCAATATTGGAGAATGATGTTTTGTTGACATGCATAGCAGTAAGGGCAACCATGGTCAACAATTACTCAGGTATGCCAAGCCTTACTGAGTTGGGTTTTTGCAGCAATAGTAATTGTGCACTCTTTAGAATGCTAATAAAGTTGTTGATTACTTTTCAATAAATGTTTTATTCTCTGACCACAAATCATATCCTGTCTCCATGATGGCTGACTGATACCCTTTTTTTTTGGATTTTAAAGGATTTAGGTGAAGGCCGCGTAATCTAGGCTGGGGGAACTATGCCTTATCTGTCTGCTTCTGTATACCTATGTAGTTGGACTCTTCAAAAAAAGATGTGTCATGTTTCTTTTGGCATGGCATGGCTTTACGAAGATTTAAGATATAAATCAATGATAGACAACATGGATGATTTATTCCAGTATTCCAACCTCCCCATAGTTCTCAATTCTTCATGGTTTCACACAGTTTTCTATCCTGAACGAATCTAAATTTTGATTTTATGAAAGTAAAGAGGGTTTGATGTTGCCCGATTGTACCAATTTTGATGGATTGGATTATAAGAAACAAACAATTTATTTGTTGTTGACATTTTGTTTCCACGGGGGAAAGATGTATGTAATTTGAACCTTTTACGTATACCAAGAAAAATGGCAATACCTTGTACTTGAGATATGGAAAAGGCATATAAGGTATTCAGGTTGAAACTTTTGTTTTTCTACTGTTTTGGAAATATAGCTTGTGTGAATGCTTTGCTCTCATTGTAGCCTCCAAGCTGCTTGATCATAGAATCTCTAAACAGGTAGCAAAAGGGGTCCATGGATCTTAAGAATTCCAAATAATGATATGGCTTAATTAGGATTTGCACTTGGACAGTAAATTGTTCTAGCACTGAGCTACATACCCCTTTAGTGGGAGGCACCCTTACATACATACCCCATTCATGACAAACACCCTTAGTTGTTCAATATTAGGGTGGGGTTGCTATCAACAACAAATTTCCATGTATTTTAATAGCATTTGATGTTATATGTTCCAACAGTGGTCAATTCCCATGGTGATCAGAATTGGATAATGTGTAGCCCACATGTTTCTGAGATCTTGCTGAAAATTATCGAAGTTTTACAGACCATTATTAAAAAAGAAAGTGGCCATCATGGGATGGGATGAATTCATACTCTGAAGGGGCAATGGAACTTTGTTTTGCTAGGACAGAAGCAAGACCCAAATTGATTTTTCATCCGAGCTTTGTAGGCATTGATATCTATATTAAAAAACTATGAGCTTTAATCTTGACGGCCTCAATTTATGGACCTCCATTGTTATGCACTGATCTTGAATTAGATGGAAAGGTGAAAAATATGGGAATTCTGATTTGATTTGGACATTTTATTTAAGAAATTGAATCTTTCACTATTGAGGATAGCTTGAAATTAGACGGTCAAAATGCCCATCAAAGACAATTTTCATTCCTATTGCTGATAGAAATAAAAGTACTTGTTCAATTTTCTTTCCAACTGCTGATAGAAATGAATGTTATTTACTCGTGCATTCTGTCCCATGCCAAAATGCTTAAAATGCAATTTATGTATTATCAATATCGGATACAATTTCGTATTATAGAAAAGTCTATGCTTTCTACTTTATCAACTATTCCACATTTGTGATTAAATTAGTTTGTTTTAGTATGAAATTCCTCTAGGATAAGAAATACTAAAGCCTAAGAAATACTGAAGCCGAGTCGGGCTTAATTATGAAATTCCTCTAGGATAAGAAATACTGAAGCCAAGTCAGGCTTAATTATGAACAAACATAAATTCATTTTATGTTTGGATTTATTATATACATAGATTAAGGACATAAAATTTTCATTAAAATTAAGATGAATCTATGTTAAAATTGAGAATTCTTTTAATACAGTTAATGCAAATGAAGATGCCCTATATCCTATTTTATTTTTGTATCCTATTTTAACTAATTATACTTAATAACATTAGTATTATAGGCAAAATATTTGGAAATTAAATCTTACAAGTTTTTAAAAGGAAGATAATTCCATGAACAATTGTTTTGTCCAATATTTCAGTCAGGCAGTTGCTGCAATCTCTGAGAAGCTAGAAATGAATGGAGCAGTGTCCTTCATTAATAACATAAGCAAAGGAGCTTTCTTTTGCCACTGGTACACAAGTTTTTCAAGCTGATATTTATTTATTAGCATTCTACATCTGACAGCATTGCTCTTAACACAATGTCAGAAAGGATCTCTAACATAGCTATTTTTGAGGTTCGGTAATGTCATTTTTAAGAGAAATAATTTCATGGTTGACAAAATTGTCTAAGCAATCACTGTAAAACTAAATGATATTTCATAAATTATCAAGTAATCATATAATTATCGATTCAAATTTTGATTATCTTTATTACTGAATGAACTTACATTGGTTTTCAGATTAACTTTTTAAGTTTGGTGAGTTAAACTCACCAGTAATAAGGAAGTACTAGAGGGATGGACCTTGTCCTATTACTAACTTTTGTGTTATTTGGTTTTCAAAGATGGAAAAATGAAAATAGGATAGACCTTGTCCTATTACTAACTTTTGTGTTATTTGGTTTTCAAAGATGGAAAAATGAAAATATGTTGTTATTAAATATATACAAGTTAAAAATGAAAAAGAAAATCCTTATTTAGAACAACTTTTGTTCCAATATTTTGAGTTTTTTCCAAAATTAAAAAAAAGATTCGTTTATAATCAATACCAAGTTTATCTGCTATTATATTATAACTAAGATATATAATTAATACAAAGTTTATCAAATAAAAAAATAAAAAAAACTGCAAGGCTCAAACAACATAACCAAAACTAACTTGCCTAGATAACCAACTTTTCCTATCATTAATCCAATACAAATACCTGCTATAAAACTAGACACAGATGTCCCAACCACTCCAAAAAAAATAGCATAAGAAGATGCATTAACAGAGAAGGTAAGAACCCTTGGAAATCACTCTACCTTCCTTCTATTCTTCATAAATAAGAACACCTTCTTGAATTGAAACACCTATCACTATTACATTTGACAAAAAAATAGCATTTCTTATAATTTGTATATACTGTTTAAAACTGTCTGTTGTGCTAGCTTAGAAGTTGGGATGGAGTGCTAAAAATCAACATTTTTTATAATTTGTAGATAATGTTTAAAATCGGTTTCAACATTTTTGTTGGCTAAAAATCAGTCTCTGCTTTCTTCCATAAAACAAATCAGCGTTATCATGCCCATGGAGTGACATTGAAACTTTGGGATTAGTTTTTTTCAAAAGCACGAGCTGCATTGCAGAGAAGATAAATAATGTATGAATATGTACACTAAAAATATCAAAACCATTAGGTTAGCAATTAATTGCAATTTTTGCATGATACAAACTTTGTAATTATTTTTAAAACTGGACATGTAACTTATCTGCCTATTTTTGCATTTTTTTTTGGGGCAATTGCTAGTTATATAATTGGGCATAGATAGTGCATTCAAGCCAACTAAGTTAAAGTCATGTCGAAGGAAATTAAGATGAAGGCATGCCAAAGACTAAGGTAAGGTGAGTGGATTCCGTCCATAGTTATTCTGATCACCATTTGGACGAGCCAACAGATGGGCCCATTCGTCTGGATCCTTATCGCACACATGAGAGCATTCATTCGTGGTATGGGCTAGGGCATTTGAAGAAACCGCAAACGCACAACACATTTGAGAGCATCCATTTGTGGATGGGCCTGGGCATTTGAAGAAACCACAAACGCACAAGGCATTTGAAGAAACTGCAATTGTTATGTGATTTTTTTAGAGCCGAATTTAATGGCCGAATTTATCGATTTAGATTTCCTTCTCTTCTAATTCGGCGAATTTTGAATTAATCAGGGAATATCGCCGATTCCGGTCACTTGGCCTGCGGGGTCTTTATATTCGCCTTTGTCTATGAATTCCACAGCAACCCAAAGTTTTCCGCTGTAATTTCTGACCTGTATGGGCTCCAATTGAGTTTCAAGATCATTTATAGCGCTTTTGGCTTTTTTGAGCTGGCCAGAACAAGATCCGGTGTGCAGGGGTAACGGCCGCTGGGAAATTTTGTAGGTTTTAATAGAGAGGGTATTAAAGGGATCCCTTCGTTTTGATCAATCGCGAGAAAATGAGCTTTCAGGATTTAGAATCGGGTCGTCCGTTTGTCGTAAGGAGAGAGGCCATCAATGGGAAGCAAGACCCGTCTCAGGCGGTGGCTGCCGGTGTTTTCCAAATCAATACTGCTGTTTCGACTTTTCAGAGGCTTGTGAATACCCTCGGAACGCCCAAGGATACTCCAGAGCTAAGGGAGCGATTGTAAGTTAACTTCAATTTAATCTTGAAAAGGATGATATAATTTGTGAAAAATAGCTGCCTGCATCAACAAACGGCTGCATAAAATTGTGGGGCTCTCTGATCCATTGAAAATGTTATCAAAGTCAATTGGGTTTTAACCGAGTGTATTTTTTTCTATTTTGTTTAATTCAATTATGGAATAGTGTTTTGTGATTAACTTCCATTAATAGATAAAAAAGTCGGAATTAACTCTGCATCTTGAAGCAATTTTTCAATGCAAAATCTCCTGGCATGCATTTGCTTGCATGTTGTGTTAACGATGCCGCACACCCAACAGACGTGGGGATTCAATCGGATCGGCATTGCTGAGGTTCTTATTTGGTTTCACGGAATTGTTGCTTGGGCTGGGAAAACATGCAGTTTATCTGCTAGTGTTTTGTGATTAACTTCCATTAATAGATAAAAAAAGTCGGAATTAACTCTGCATCTTGAAGCAATTTTTTAATGCAAAAATCTCCTGGCATGCATTTGCTTGCATGTTGTGTTAACAATGCCGCACACCCAACAGACGTGGGGATTCAATCGGATCGGCATTGCTGAGGTTCTTATTTGGTTTCACGGAATTGTTGCTTGGGCTGGGAAAACATGCAATTTATCTGCTGGATTCTGTAACGTACCGTTGTCTGTGTTAAATTGACATATTCTTATTTGAGGTTTTGCCGGGATTTGATGGAGTATGGTACTGACTATCGATTACCAAGAGGATTCATAAATTGGCTAGGAAACGTTCTTGTAAGGCTCTATTCCCTGTTCCCAGATCCATTTATTCCGCTTCCGCATTTTATTGCATTTGCATGTGTTAATGCCATGACCTATGGGATAATGCAAAGTCACAATTTGCCGAAAGACGCCACTCATTATCTTTAAATTGATGCGATATTTAACAGCACTATCATATTGAGTGTAATATCTTTTATGGGTGGGGTTGGTTTCTGCCAAACATACGACAACATATTCTTTACAACTAAATCTAGAAAATTGTGGCTTCATCAGAATCGCACAAAGCCCAAATCTATTTTTTCTTTACAGTCTGATGGAATTGCTACGTTTCCCAAGTTGTGGTTTTCATCCCTACTTACCTTAATCCCACAGTTATGCCCAGTGCCACCTTTTCCTCAATCGCTTACAATTTTTCTTCTATCATCCTCGTGTGCACAGCATGGTTGTAACAACTCCTTGGTTGCTTCTAGCTTGTTCAGAGTCCTGTCTTGCCCCAATCAGGAACAGACCTTGCCTTTTCCCTAATTTCTTGGGGGAGGATGTTTGCATCTTTAGTTTTTAATATTTTATTGTGTCTGGAAACGGGTTCTCAAGCTGCACTTTCTCCTGAGCGCTCTCTTCGTGCCTTCACTGGTCATTTCCTTTTGGATTTTATTCTAGCATCAGTACCCTGTCATTCCTTACAATCCCACATCTTTTTCATATTCCTAGGGTAAAGTTATGTTGCCCCATCTTATGTCACATGGCCTATATGTCGTTGCCCATAATGGTCTACTTACCTTTCAAGCTTCTACATAAATTACCTTGCATTCCCTATACATATTCCCTACTAACAATAACATGCAGACACATGATTTTTCTCCATAAGTTTTGTAGCCTATAGTTGTTACTTTATCAACTGTTTCATATTAATAAATATACTTTATTTTTTCATTGTATACCTCTTTTGATATCCTTTCCTATAGCAGTTCTAATAATTTCCATTTTCTGTCCGCAATTTCCTTACAATACAGTTTAAAATGATCAAAGGGCCCCCCTTGATCACGAGCCTGCTTGTTTTGAGATTAAATGTAGATGACCAATCTTTATGTTAAAGCAATGCTGAACAAACTGCAGACTTTGGAGTTCATTATTAGCCCTCCTTCTAGGTCCCCCCAGATTACCTTTAGGAACCCTACCAAAGTTATGGTTTTACCATCCTCTTGGGGTGTATTTCTCAGGGTTTCTTCAGTGAGACAGCCATCCATGGTCTGTCATCACCAGGATGACAGTAAAAACTAATTGTAATTATAATTCTATAAATTTACAATCAAGAAATGGGCTTCTGAAACTGGCTCAGAGGTCTTTTCATCTATTTTTAATCTACTGAGCACTTCTTTTGATTAAGCATGTATGGAAGACAGCAGTTTAGCCTTTTTTTTAATAAGTTTCTCTCAGAAACCAAAATGAATATGCTCTATTATGTTATCTAGAGAGGCTACGATGAGAATTGCACATTACTAGAGTAGGTTAGTAAAGTGGAGTACTTTTAGTCTTGGTTTAAGGTTTTCTTCTTTTTCAACTTGTCTTAGGTTATGCACTCTATTTCATGTCTCTACAAAGGTCAAATTTGAAATACTATTTGTTTGTTTTGAATTAGTTGTTCTTAGGTATAGTTTTGAAATTTGTTGTATACAGTTAACAATTTTTTTTGTGCTCTAGAGCTTCCACAAGTGATTTCTAGTTGCCTTTCAAATAACTTTGTGATGAACTTATGATTTGCAGGCATAAGACTAGGCAACACATTGGACAGCTAGTAAAAGACACATCTGCAAAACTCAAAGCAGCCAGTGAAACTGATCAGCATACGGAAGTCAGTGTAAGTGGTATGTTTGTTATAAGTTTCTATCATTACCAAATGCAGATAATGGGATTCAAGTCAGCTTTTCGGTTTCACTGGTTATAACTTTGTATTTTCATTAGCTCTATTAATCCTAGCTTAATGTGCGAGCTTCTAAGATATATTCCAAACAAAACACTACGATTTTTTTCTCAACTGCTCTTTGATGTGATTTTCGATTTCTCACCGTGGTGCACTTCTTATTGTTCTTATTATATCTTTATTTTCTCTTTGTTCTGGCAAATACAATTCATAGTATGGAATCCTATCCGTTTTTGGTATTTGTTAAAGTTTTTCCAATTTCTGTAAAACATCCATTTTTAATTTTTTTGTAGATTCTTTTTGGTACCATTTTCTGTTCCAGGGTTGTTTTCTGTCAGTCTCATCTTAGATTTATCATCTGATTTTATCTTGACAAATATCAGTTACAATATGTCGGCTTCAATAAATTTTTTGAACTTTACATATATATTTCATTATATCTATTTCTGTATTAGTTTGACCAATCTGGTTTATAATGTTGTTGTGAAAATTGAATAATTTTTCCTTAGTTTTTAATATCCTTTCTGTTCCTAGTGGCCTTCCTCTGTCCCTCTCCCTCTCTCTCTGTCTACCAAACATATTTATATTCCTTAAAGAATGCATCCTGTTTACTAAATTAGTTTTAGAAATATCTCACTTGAAGTTTATGATAAAATTATAGGCAAACAAGAAGATAGCAGATGCAAAACTTGCAAAAGATTTTCAAGCTGTCCTAAAGGAGTTTCAGAAAGCCCAACGGCTTGCAGCTGAACGTGAGACAGCTTACACACCTTTTGTTCCACAAGCTGTTATGCCATCAAGGTGATTATGATCAATATACTAGAGTTGGTTTCTACTTGTCCCCTAATGTTGTTTCATCATCATGGTTTCCTTTATTCTATATGTTGAAGTAACAACTTAGGATGTTCCTCTTGTAATCTATTAATTGTTTCTTGGTTTCGTAGTTTCTCCATCAAGGTGATTATGATCAATATACTAGAGTTGGTTTCTACTTGTCCCCTAATGTTGTTTCATCATCATGGTTTCCTTTATTCTATATGTTGAAGTAACAACTTAGGATGTTCCTCTTGTAATCTATTAATTGTTTCTTGGTTTCGTAGTTTCTCCATAGTTATACAAATCTGAAATTTGCCGCATACCAAGGAAATTTTAGAGTGTAAATCTTTGTTTTCAAGCGGTGGTTTCTTCTTATCTCATATGCTTATACTTTTGATGGTTTCTTATTTTTCATCTATGGTCGCTTTCTCGCAGCTATATTGCAAGTGAACTGCATTTTAGTCCAGACAAAACTCAGGAGCAGCAGGCCATTCTCATAGAAACTAGGAGGTAAATTAGTACCACCAGTCTTATTCTTTGACATCAATGTTTGTTTCTAGACTTGTTAATTTTTTATTTTAAATTTTTTAAATGATATTGTTGCCCTTCTATTGTACTTTTTGTGATGGCCTCATGTTCTGTTTTAAAAAATGACATCTATTCAGGCTTATGAATCAAAATCCACTTGCACACATAAAGTTCATATCTCGTGCCTAAATTTTACACGTTATTGAAGGGTGTCTAGACAAGCACAAGTTAGGACCAAGAGTGATGAATGGATTCTTGTTATATTAAATGCCTAGTTACCTCATAATCAGGTATGCTTGCGTGCTCTATGCAGACAAGGATTGAGAATTATCAGTAATTTGCTGGACATTGTCATGAATACCAAATTATAAATAGCTCCAAGAATTTGGCAATAACAACTGTGGTTGGAATTGGATTAGATGTCTGTTGAGTATCTGTTGTACTGATGCTTGATCACATACTAGAGTGATAGGAACCCTCCGATATGCCTTGTACACATGATTAGCTATTGTAATTTTACTTGCATTGGATGTTTAAAACATCAAATGTTTTTAATTAAACATCACATCTCATTCTGAAAGCATTTTAATTTATTAATGCTAATGTGTAAGATACAGATTGACTGCACCTAAATAATGATAAATCATAAATTCCCACCATATCTGATTGGCACCTATTATTTTAACCTGTATTTATGTTTACGAAATTATATAGCTTTCAATTTGAATATAAAATTCCATGCTTGAAAGTCAATTCCGTTTTAGAATCATAGCTCTGCTGTCACCGAAATATTTAATAATGGTAGCATTTCAGAATCAGGTGTAATAATTAATTTCATGTGTAGAATTATATTTGGTAACAGGTCATTTTTTGTGGTGGCTATATTGTCGAGAGCACGTAGTAATTTCTTCTGCAACAAATAAAACTGGTTATGTGACTGGATTTACAGACTCGAAATTTAAATTTAGAGTCTTCTTAAGGTCTTCTTCGTGAATCTCTCTAAGACTCTAGGACATGGCTACACAGAGTTTTGTAACATTAGATTGAATGTGCAGCACATTCAGCACATAGAAGCAGTGAACCAGAGATCTCAAAAGTTTATGTCCCATCATTAGTAAACTAAGGAGATTTACGTTTGTCTTTTTCAAAGTGCTTCCTTTATGCTCAAAAGTAGCATTGCAACTGGTCGAAGGAGGTCAGGCATGATGTGCAGCTCACTTGCACAGGCAAAATGGTCTTCAAGGGTCAAACTATTAGCAGAAACACTTCCATTCGGCTAAACTGCTGTGACGGGGGGGTACTATTCTGTCAAAGTAACCTAGGGCTTACACCTGGCCCCAACTGCTTGTTTTTGTCTTGAGGGTAGTCGAACCTTGTTGGGTGGCCTCCTACCATCTTCACCCTGAACGATGATTCTGTTGATGTTGTGCCAATAACTAGACAAGAATTTACGGTTTTCTGTAAGAGAGGAGAAATGCAGTTCTGGTGTAGATCTGAATATCAATGTTTCTGTACTCTTTGGGCAAAATGGGCACTTGTAAGGTCACATGCTCAAAGGGATTTTCTAAGTATTGATAGTGATCGTTGAGATGCAGGCACATTTAAGTTATAAGTTTATTTCTGTTTGAAAATTATCGAGTTGCCAAGTAGAGTTTGATGTTCTCAAAATGAACATTAATAAGCTTCACTGTTCAGCAACTTGTGCCTGCTTTATCTTCAGAGAACATCTTGGCCTATTAAAAGCTTGCTGTCTGTGAACATAAGGCTGTTAACAAAAGAAACAATGTTTTTCGTTGGATTGACGGCATTGACATACCTAGAATAAAGGGATATGGTTGGATGGAGTAGGGTAATTTTAGATTCGAGTAATAGAAATTGGGACAAGTACCAGAGGTGGCTAGCTGAGAATGTATGCTCCTGCACAAATGGGATTTGAACCCAGGTGGGGAGTATAACAACATTCCTCTCAACCATCCGATCTACACTCAATTAACAAAGCGCTGGATAAGTTATTCCTGTTGTTATCCAACTTTTTGTACCATAAGTTGGGTTACCTGAGGAGCCACCGGTTGACAGATTTGTTCAAAGTCTGATTCCAGTGTATCAGTTGATCCGTCTTCATGTCTAGCCAATATTGGCTAGCCAGTTTTTGATTTGAATAATTTTGACCATGGCCTCGCGGGGTTTGTAATAAAATGTGCTAGTAGGATATTTTTGAGTGGTTCAGTCTTTTGAGACGTAGAATCTCAAATAGGGTATTCCAGGGAGTTTTTGCCCCTGACAATTATGCTTTGCCTTCAGCCGAGTATAATTGACGAGGTTTTCTCCCGCTTCCTTCAAAGCTGGAATGCTCAATGTTGAATTCTGGGCCTTGGGGGGTTATTAGAGCCCAACTGAGTGTTATAAGCCTACTAGACATTATTTACATAGATCATGGTCATGTCCTAAGTCATCTGGACACATAAAAAAATTTTGAAAAAATCTTTTTCGAACAATGAAAAATTATTTTTTAATTTTTTAATTTTTCATTACTTTTCCTAAGTTTTTTGGGTTAATTTTTCCATTAATTAAATGGAAAAAACCCGTTCATGGTAAATAAGTCATCCGGACTTAGAATTCAGTGATTGAAGGCTCTAACCTTAAGCCAAAAATCATTCTTGATCAGTCAGCCAGTCAGAACCAACTTTCAGATCAGCAATCGGACACATAATGCCTTTTTACTCAAAAAAGGTCAGTTTTGAGTAAAAAAATGATTTTGAGTAAAAAAATGATTTTTTATTAAAAAATGATTTTTATTAAAAAAATGATTATTTTGGAGAAAACTAAAACTCTCCAAATTAATCCAAATTCAGTAAAATAAAAGGCCAAATGACATCTCATGGAACACTTATGATGATTGGAGTTATCATAACTTAGCTTCAGTCATCATTAAGAGAGCAATTAATTTATTATCAATTATTAGACATGTCATCTCCAACTAAAGATGAGATGGAGAGCTCTCATTGGTCCGGTGATTTGATCGAGGTGAAGACTGAAGCTTACACCATCAGTAGGCTTCCCAGACCTAACAAAGTAGGTTTCGAGATCTAGCAAGTGACTTTCCCATGCAGCAGGGTTGGTTTTTTGGTTTTAGGGTTTTAGCACTCTCTCATTTGTTAAATAGAGGCTCTTTCAGCTCTATTGAGGATGGATTTTTATGCAAAGAACCTCTGGTGAATTACTGTAATGCTTGTTGCTTTTGCAACCGTGTAATAAATTTTAAGGCTTTGGAGGCATACATGGTGTGTGAATGTGGATGAACAATTGGTGAATGAGGTGAAATGTTTCAATTTTTGTCTTTTATTGCTTAAGATTGGATAATAGCTCATGCTTTAGAAGGCTTCTATAAGCACGTAAGATTGATCATTTGATGTTACAATTTGATCTTTTATGGTTTTGTTTCTATGAATTAAAGTAGCATCGATTATTCAGTTGTATGACATGCTTTTTATATTTTTATTTATCAAACATACATGATCTAATCCATTGTTTACAAGTATTGAGTTGAAATTGTGCAGGTCATCTCATTGAAGCGAGTAGGAGTTTGAGCTCAGGTGCATCCTCTCCTCTCGAAGCCAAGGAAACTTCCAAATTTTCAAGATCCAAAAGAATCCAAACCCCATCAAAGTACTACAAGTTTGAGTGTTTCTTTCATATTATTCATCTCTCAAATTTTTATAAAATCTTTATTTCCTTGGGATTAGGGCACGTTTTGGCTAAAGTGAACATTCATTCACTTAGCCTTTGCCCCCCGGTTGGCTGCCCTGATTCTTTTTTGCAGCCTTTTAGGCCTTCTTTTTGCAGCCATTCCTTCCCTTAGTTCGCTGTCCACTTTTCCCCACTTCTCACCCTTTTGGACAGCCCTCTTTTGCCTCCTCTTTCCACTTTCTGCCAGCCCCTTTTCATCCTCTTTTTGGGCCATCTTTTGGGCTATACTTTCAGCCTTTTAGGCCTTTTATTTGCAGCCTTTCCTTCCTTTTGTTGGCTGTCCACTTGTCCCCATTTTCACCTTTTTGGACAGCCCTCTTTTGCCTCTTTGTTTCCACTTTTTGCAACCCCTTTCCATCCTCTTCTTCAACCATCTTTTGGGCTATACTTTCATCCTTTTTTACCCTTATTTGCAGCCCTCTTTCTCTGATTTGCAGCCCTTTTTCTTACTTAGTTTCCAGGCTTCTTTGACTTGCCTTTTGTCCTCTTTTCACTTCCTTTCCCCCTTTCTTGCCTTGCCTTTCTCTTTCCTATTCTCTCCCTACCCCTATCCATGGCCTCATATAGGTAGCCCATTGCGGGCTTCTCTCCATCAACCAAGCGGAGAACCCTTACCAAAGGTTTGGTGATGGTGCACACCTCCTTCACCGCACCCCAAAAACTCTCATCATATGCAACTAGCCTGAATGTTGCTTGCCCCTTTGGTCTAGTGCTAAATGATAAAGCACGCCAATCTGGTGAAAAGAACATCTCCTGCAAGTCCCACATAGAATTCAAGAGTGACTGAAGAGAAATAAAGCTAGTGTCAAAGCGTGTGATGGCAGGACGCACCAACTCTTTGTCACCTGTGAACTTTCTCATCAAGCTAAGCACTGCTGCATGGTTATATATGAATTTTGTGATGCTTCGTGCTGAATCAATAGTATCCTTGATCCAATCAATCTTGCCTAAATCCTCTAAGATCAAATCAAGGCAATGGGCGGCACAAGGAGTCCATAATAGTGTAGGATACCTGGCCATGAGCATCCTACCAGCAGCCACATAGTTCGCAACGTTGTCCGTTATCACTTGGACAACATGCTGCGGCCCAATCTCTTGGATGAACTCATCCAACAAGCCACATAGTAAAACCGCATCTTTGACATGTGCAGATGCATCCACAGATCTCATGAACATAGTCCCCCCGGGGCAATGAACCAAGAAGTTGAGAAGTGTCCTACCCCTCATATCGGTCCAACCATCCGACATCACACTGCATCCTGTTAAGTCCCATGATCTTTGAAGCTCCTCCAATCTGCGAGTGCAATCATCCTTTTCATCCTAAAGGATGGGCCCTCTCAACTCCTCGTAACTAGGGGGCTTGAACCCCGCTCCAACTACAGCAGCCGCCTCAAACATGGACACATAAAATGGGTTCTTTGCAAAGTTAAATGGAATAGCACTCCATAACAAGCATCGACCAATAAGTTTGTGTGCGTCTGCTTTTTCCTTTACCTTCACCATGGACCTTATAGAAGGTTATCCACCAGGGTTGCATTTTGAAGATACCATGAAAGGCGATGTGGAATGCTGTGTGGAGTGGGTATCGGTATCTGGGCTTGTCCCACTAGCCCCTACTCCTGCTGCGGACCCGGATCTTGAAGCAAGTTGATTCCTCACAGCCTCCTTGTATTGTTTCCTTAGCCCTGTGCCCTCAATCGCTTGTGTGGCCTTAGCAATGATTTCCGGAGTTGTTTCTTTGCAAGGACCCACATCATGCCCTGCTATTTGTGCAAGGTGGTATTTCAGCCTACTTATCCCTCCTGTCATTCTTTTCCCCCATAGATTGCAAGTGAGAATTTGTCGATTGACCAGGTCAATAGGTGAGCCCCACTCCCAAAATGGATCCAAAGCCTTTGGCATCTTGTATATGGAGTTATTGTGGACAAAATGAAGCTTGAATCTTGATACTTTGAAGTTTGAACCTAAGGCAAGAAAAAAAACGTTTTTTAGCATATGTGATTATTGAAAATGTAAAAGTTTAAAACACAAGAAGAATTCCAAGAAATATTGAGCATTCAACCATTAATTTGATGAGGAAAAATACATAGACATTTTTATGAGGATTTATAAGGAATCTAGGGCAAGATAAAAAATGCCAAAACGTTTTTTGGCATGCAAGCAACAAAAAAATACATAACAGTTGGAAAAAAATGCTTAAAACCCCATAAAAATTGTTTTTGAAGATAGACAATTACATGGCAAATTAAATCAACAACAATCCCTCTTGGAAAAGTGAGATGATGGGCAAATTTTTTACTTACCTTCAGCTGTGGAAAAAACCCCAAATGGCAAGATCCAATCTTCAATTTGATGCTTGATGGCAAATAAAATGTTGCCTAAATTTGCTGTTGGCCTCTTGAAACCCTCTTCACTTGCCCTCTCAAACTCTTAGCTCACCTCCTAGTGGACTGTTGGACTCAAAATGAGAAAAAAAAATGAAAAAACCCAACTTAAAAACCACTTTTTCCGTCCCTGTCCGCGGCCGGCTGATTTTTTCCATCGACTCGCGATTTATCGGGAAAAAAGTGGCAAAAAATCGGAAAAAATCGGGCCGATTTTTGGGGCGATTTTTTGAAGAGAAATCGGCAGGACGAAAAAATCGCGATTTCTCGGAAATCGGCTGATTTTTCGCCGATGTTGGTAACACTGATGTACACCTCCATAGACTTTAGACTTTAGCACTCAAATCGCTGTGCGTAGTAGGTCCCTTGTCCCAGAAAGAAGGGGGTCTCATACTCCAATTTGGTGTCTGGCTTGACCATGAACTTAAAATAAAATTATTATTATTATTGTTGTAATATAATGATCCACTTAACAGTTTCCAGTTTCCAGTGTTTTCTCACAAAAGGTGGATTAAGTTCCAAAGCATGACGGTGCTAGGAAGATATTTCCTAATATGCCGTTCATGAATAATTTAATTTTGTTTCTCTTGTTAATGCCTATCAAGTCTTGTCCTTTCCTTGAAAGTTTTTGTATTACTCTTTCATCTACAGACTTTTTTCAGCCTATAATAATATGTTATTATACACATACTTGGTCTTGATTGAAAAAAACTGTTGTACTTGCTTTAATGCTTTTGTTTGCTACTGTTTTCTCCCAAAATATGCTGTATGCTTTATGCGTTATGCACTACAATTTGTTGTAGTTGCTAATGTGGGGATGTTATTCATAAGTATTGTTTGGAAACCTTTGAAGCTTTTCTTGATACATAAGATCTGGGAATGCTGCAGGCAGGAAGTCCTTCAGTTAGAGAATGAAGTTGTATTTAATGAAGCCATTATTGAAGAACGGGAGCAAGGGATACAGGATATTCAGCAACAAATTGGAGAAGTGAATGAAATATTTAAAGATCTTGCTGTCCTTGTTCATGAACAAGGAGTCATGATTGGTAAACATTGCACTTTCTTTGATGTACTTGATTATAAATATATAAATACTTGTAAATTATTTTTGTTGGATCTGACAGTCAATTTACTGACCCAGATGACATTGATTCTAATATTGAGAGCTCATACTCTGCGACTGTACAAGCTAAAAGTCAACTTGCCAAAGCTTCTAAGAGTCAAAAGTCTAACTCATCTCTGGTATGTATCTCGTTTTTATTTCTCGGTCGTATCCTCTTAACCCAAAGACAGTTGATCAATACTATTAATCTTGATATATTGTTATTTGGAATGTGCAGACTTGCTTGCTACTTGTAATTTTTGGCGTGGTGTTGCTTATTATCATCATAGTCCTTGCGGCATAATCGGTGACGTGTTCGATTGTCAATCTGGTATCCTTTATTTTTTTAACCTACAATGGTGTCTGCAGCTGGGGGTGGGACAAACTTGGACCTGTTTACTATTTTGTTGGTACAATTTTTGATGTATCTGAAAGGCTGGGTCCTTCTCTGTATTCAACACCCCACGTATTTCCTTGCTTTTTGGCAGGTGGCATAGGTTTTATGACAAGGATGGTTAGAGTTATGATTCATTTTGTATTGAGAGATGAAAAAGCTAGTCGTGTGTATTATATATAGTTCGAGTCATTTGTTTGATAGTGGTAGATAAGTATTCAAGTATGCACAAGGTTACTTTGTGCTTAGTAGCGAATTGCTGTTTTAAAGTTTGTGCAGCTGTAGTTATGCATGTTGGGGAAGCCATTGTTTCGTTATGTGTCTACTATTTATTGTTCTATCACTAACAAATTCGTCATACTGCCGGGATTGTGACAAGATAATAAATTTTATTCTTTTGCTTCTCTCGTATTTGTTTACTTATAAATTGTACGCTCTCCTGCTTATTGCATTGCAACGAAGAAAATGCAGGCCTTCTGAGGTCATTTTAAGTTGTATGAAATATCGTCGAACCATATATTTGTTTTATTTGGGTTGATGACAGTCTAATTCCGTCTTAGAGATATTTTTAAATTACTTCCTCAATCAATCTGGCAATACATTCAACCACTCACTTGCATATGAACAACATTAAAACACTATGCCGTCCATGGATACAAAACTCAATTTGTCGTTACGAACACATACAATGATACCTAAATGGGTACTGGTTCATTTTCCTTGCAAATGCAAATGCTTTTAATCACGCAATATGCATATGAACACAATTAATACTCGTTAATGCAATTATGGCTTTAATATCTGATAGCCCATGTTTAAGTTTCAAGTGACTTTATTGCATTACAATTGAGTTGAGTTCTGGAAAAAGTCTTGTCAGAGAGCTATTTGTATGCAATAAGTAAACTGTTGAGAAGGACGGCGACTCTCCAATGTAACTTATCCAATTAACAATATCCATTTCTATGTTGCGTTAGACAAGAAAGGATGGTAATGCTAATATAATGCGTTTCTATTCCTTTATGTTGGTTTCTGCTTATAATGAAAAATATCAGCCAAAATGATCAAAAGCAGGTTAATTTAATTTGGAAAATATTCATGTAGAAGCTTCATTGAACACGAAGTCTCACTAGTTCTAAATGAAAATTTAAATGAGCAAAACATAGCTAGCGTTAACAGTGATCGTCATAAAATGATGACGGTATATAGTAATTAACTTTTAGTATATGTTATAATTTTATTTCACTCTAGATTCAGTTGAATCTAGGTTCAGTTGAATCTCTAGTCCTGTGTTTTTTTCAAAGACACCAAATTGGTGTCTTGCTTGACGGTGACCTTAAAAATAGATTATTATTATTATTTTTTTTATGGCATTAGCCTTTGTTCTTATGGGCATGTACTTCATTGTTATATTAGCCCGGGGTAAGAACGACATATGACTCACCCATAACTTCCCTTCCAAGTTATGTAAAGATGTCCATATGACTCACCCACAAGTTCCCTTCGAAGTTATGTAAGGATGACCATATGACTCACCAATGAGGGATGAACAGTCAAGGATGTTTTTCCCTTTGGGCCAACAACATTTCCCTGTATTCAGGTTTATCTCCAAGCACTAGTTTCACAAGATCAATATTAAGATTGGTGATATTGTGCGGGAATAGGAAGTTTATGCATCAATATTTCAAATTCTTCATTTTATATGGTCACGAGACATATTTCAGATGCCGACTTTAATAGTAAGGGCCAAATTGAATTTTGCAGGCACTTTTAAGCAATACTTGAGGCAAATACGAGGGTTCGTGTAAGTTCAGTTGAGCTGTGATTGCAATGATGGCATCTTGTTTTTACTTTGTAAAGAATAACACCACAATGGGATTAGATACTGCGGATCACATATCCACAAAACTGAGAGCCATACACAACACTAATGGTCATTATCTGAAGTCAATGGGACATGAAATGCTTGTTTAGGTTGATTAAATATTTGATACTCTGTTTTAATAACCATGTCTTATGATTTTTGAGAAATTCTGTGTGGGTGAGACATGTCACTAAAATCTGGGTTGAATAACATTCGGCCAACATTATCTGAGTGAAAATACCACACTGGCTCTATGCTTGGGACTTTTGAGAGTTGATTTTATGCTTTTACTGATCGACTCCAGGCAGGTGGAGAGAACATAGGATGTATAATAGTTGCACACAGGCATTGAGAATTGTAATTACAGTAAAGTACTACCTTGCTACTATTCCATGAAGTAATATATCATGATTAGGTATCTGGGTATGTATCAGTGTTATATCTTTGATTTTTCTCCATATTTTCTATCGCTTTGGAGTTTTTTCAAGTTGCTGAATTGTCTGATACTTGTAGAATTCTTTAGGTCTAAGTTTGTTCTTTGTGATATTTTTCTTTATTTCTTGACCTTCAATAGTATATTCCCCAAAACGAAATATTTGTATACATTCTTTATTTCTTGACGCTCAGTTGTATATTCCCCATAAGAAAATTGAGCGCAAAGCCAAAGAGGTCCACCTAGCGAGAACATAAGTCTTTTTAATGCTAATAATATTCAAGTGATGAGTTTTCCTTTGGAGCATCTACAAGATAAAGCAAATTTATATCTAAACTTATGGATTAGTGACTAAATGTTTATATTTCTTCCTTTAATCGGTGGTTTTAGGTGTTGAGCTTTAAACATTGGGAGGCAAGTTAAGTGATAAACTATTCAATGGATTTTTAAAGTTCAAGGAAGGAAGTAAGCAGTGCATGGAGCAAATTATCACCATTCAAATTGAGCTAAGAATTCTATGGATTTTTAAGGCTCAAAGAAGTAAGCAAGCAGCATATGGAACAATTTCACCAATCAAATTGAGCTAAGATTATTTTTCTAGATAGAATGCAAAGTTTTTTATAATTGAAGTAAGTGATCACACAAATTGTCCCAAGATTGTTTTTCTAGAGGGCAATGCAAAATGGTTTAGAAACAAATTGTTTCAACTGAAAGGGATTACACAGGAAAATAACTAAGTGATGAAGGTATTCCTAAAGTCCTTTTCAATTCTAGTCCTATTAATGTAAATATCTAATTTGTTGTACTTATTTAAGCTATAATGTTAACTAAATTACATTCTCTTAGTTTGTTAGGTTTGAGCTAATTGTACTTATGTTAACTAATATATTTTTTCAAGGGACCAACATTTAGTGCATCACCAAGAAATATCACAAGGGCTTCAACAAAGAAATATCACAAGGGCTTCAACAAAGTGAAGCATAACAATAGTTTATACAATAAGGACGTGGTATCACTATCAGGGATGATTTTAGGGGCGAATTTTAAGGGGTGGCCGAAAAAAGGTGGACGGATTTTTAATATTAAAATGGTTTTTTTTTTAATATAATAAATTAGCCCATTTTTTATTATATATATATAATTTCTCCAAATTAAATAGCCTACGTAGTTAAACTGTGAAAATTCATAAAATGGAATTTAGCCCAACCGTCGATGGGGAAAATCTTGACATTCGCCCGGATTTCTTCGGTAATGGAGGTCAAATTGCCAGAAATTTCCAGTTTTGGAGGAGAAACATAGATGGTTTGTCTAAATTTATGGTTGATAGGTTAAAATTTTAGGCATTTCGCCCCTGATTTATGGATCTTTGGGTAAACTGGTCAAATTTCGTCCTCGATTGGGGTAAAATGGGTAAAATGGACTTAGTTCGTCCTCGAATTGGGTTTGTGGAGCAATTTTACCTTTCCATCTTTTACCAAATCATCCTACATCTGTTGATTTGGTCCACATTTGAGAAAAACATGGAGATTTAGTCGTTTTTGTACTCGATTTGGTCCAGAATCTATATTTGGGGACGTTTTTTACCTATATAATGCCGCAAGAGTTAGGGCTCAGCATCAAGCTTGATTTCATACAAATTGTGTTTTTACAGTGGATTCGTGGAAAACAATTTCGTAGCGACTGACTCTTGAGTGGAAGATCTCTGCATTTGTTCAAGGTTATTTCTATCTGCAGACCTTACAGGTTAGTTTCTTTTTCTATCTACAGACTTTTCAGTGCAGATAGATTATTTAACGTCTACGTCTTTCTAATTTTCTGTTTTCTATTTTGATATTTTTGTCTTCACATTTTTACACGTAGCTTAAGCAGGTAGCATATAGGCTGGAAGGATAGATAGTTTGGCAAGGATATTCCTCTCTGAACGATACAAATTATAGTTGTTTATTTTACTCTTCTTTTCTGATTAGATCTTACTCTCCGAAGATTAGTATGTGACTGTTGAGGATTATGAAAATCAAATTACTATCTTCCTCCCCTCTCCCATAGAACTCAGGGCTTGTCAAGGATCCGACAACTCCCGCCATAGTTGCGATAGGTGTTCCAATAAAAATAAAACCACTTGGTCCTGGCTGAAACAATTCTCCTTAACTACTGGTAGCTAAACCTTATCCTTAACTGCTGGTTCGCTGAGACTGACTATTGCTAACCTGTATGGTTTCTTTTTAAGGATACCACCCTACGCATACTGTTGTTTATATGGAATTGTTACACCTTTTATTAGCTCGCATTCTTTCTTGTCTAGGAGAGCTCTTGATTCATACCTAGTCCTGCTGCTGAGGGAGTGGTGGTTTATTTGATTGAATTTTATGTTAGATTTTTAACAACAAGCTAGCATTATATTAAGATCTTTAACCGAGAGAATAACAAGCACAACAATCAAACACAAGAGACAATGAACACAGTGTTTTTCCTCAAGGAAACCATAAATGGAGAAAACCCCGCAACTTCCTCAGAGATAGAATCAACACCAAAATTAAAACCCCAAAACAGTAAGATGATCTCCCGACAGCAGTAGCTTCTTTCTTTCTAGCCCCAACAACTTCTTCTCCCTCAGCTATGTGCTACAATTGAGTGTGAGTAAGTGTGTGATAAATAAAGAGACTCACTCTCTATTTATACTAATTCTCGACTTGACAATGACTCACTAGTGTCGACTTCACTAGGTGAGTGTGATAACCCTAGGGCCCTGGAAGTGCGGGGACTTTAACCCTTGAACAATAGGAGGGTTACCCACATTGACTTGACATGACTTGTTTACATTATAGAAACTCCCGATTGGAACATTGGGCATGACATGGCTCAATTACATTACAAACACTTCCCGGAATAAACATCGGGGTACAATACATAAGAAATACAAGTGAATACATTCCGAAGTTACATTTACATGAACACTCCCTCTTAACTAGGAAGGTATTCTCTCGACACAAAGTTATCAACACAAAGTCTTCTTCTCTATATCATCTGGATCATCATTGAGTCCTTATCATCTTCAAGTCATCTTCATTTGGATCTGGATCATTATCACTAGATCAGGATCATCACTCGATCTGAATCATCTCTGGTTCTGGAACATCTCTGCTGGATCATCATCACAGGTTCTATCTCTTGATTCTTCTCGTTGTTACCACCTAAGTTGTACTTAGTGGTTTTTCATTAAGTGAGCCTGGCGAACCGGACAATGATAACTTGTTCGGACTTCAGAAGACCTTCGGAAGTACTTCTGGGAAGTGCTTGTTGTACTATATCACACGTTCATACCCCATGGGGGAATTGTAATAAATGTTCTAGCATGATAGTGTCTGTAAAAGACTCGGTCTCTTAGACTTTATTTGTCAATCCGATCAGCCGAGGGTGTTTTTTCCCTTGGTTATTATTGGTTGTTGAATAAACCACTGATAATTTCTGAGTTTTTCACTCCATACCTCCAAAGTTGGCGTGGCTGGCTTGGCATTTAGGCCTATTGAGGTTATTAGAGTCTGTGTCAATGTATAAATATGCTAGACATCATGGTCGAGTCATATGAACATGTTTAAGTCCCCCTAGGTTTTTTTTCAAATTTTCAAATTTATAGTTTTTTCAGTGTTTTTTATTAAAATTTAATTTTTCCAAAACTTAGGCTATTTTTTAATAGTTTAATTGGAAAAATTGGTTTTGTAATAAAAGTGGGCCAAATAATCAGTTTCAGTCATGTAAGTGCTCATTTTCAAGCTAAGAGCACCATGTAAACCCATTGACCCACTATTTCCTAGTTTTGAGTGAATTTCCATCACTCAGGTCAGAAAGCCCCAAAAAATCATTTATTGATTATTTTAATTAATAAATTGATGAATAACGGAGCAAATCCAGAATCATAGATCAGTGGATTCTCAGCCGATTTGATTGAAATCAGTCAGATCTGAACCAGATTGACTGGATTTGACAAATCCTTGACTGAAGGAGGTGATCAAATTAGATCCAGAGTTGATCTTCAACAGCTTTTATGGGGAATTGCGCCCTCTCTCTCTCCTCCACACGTGTGGACTCTCCTAGATGCTCTGTGGACTGATGTGTCGGTTTATGGGTTGATGTGTCAGCTCAATCAGCCCCTCGGTTGACAAGTAGGCTCAGTTCAGCTTCAGTTTTGCATTGATTGACTTTTCATCAACTAATATGATCTGTCTCCTTGGGATTTGTGCCCTCCCTAGGCTGGATCTCTTAGTTTTTGTATATATCCAAGCATAAGCCTCCTCTTCCAAGCTAGTTAGAGTTGGATTGAAGGGCTTGCTATTGTAATACTGTTGTAATCTTTTGATTGTTGGAATAAAGAAGATTTGAAGGCCAAATGGTGTAATGCTCTCATGTGTGTGGATTAAGCATTGTCTTACGGCTATTGATGTTGCCGACTTTTCTCTTAATTTCTGCATCTGAACCGTGTTTGGCTTGAACGATTCAGCTGAATCAATAGGAGTATAGTTGGGCAAGTAAGGTTACTTGTTTTTCTTACATCTCATAGCATATATGTTAGGCTTGAACGATTCAGCTGAATCAATAGGAGTATAGTTGGGCAAGTAAGGTTACTTGTTTTTCTTACATCTCATAGCATATATGTTAGAAGATCTAGATTAAACATGTTTAATAAGTTTATTTGTATGTAATTCTTGTTTCTTTTTCATATATATATCCACATCTTATGAGGTTTCATGCAGGATTGTGTGTTTAGCTTTCAAGTAGCAAGGATTGGACGAGCTGTGGATTTAGTTTGACTCCACTGTACATCCAAAATCTTTGTAAAGACATTGCCCCTCTGTATTCCACTAACAAGTTTCCATTGTAGATCCATCCAACAACAGGCCTTTCCCCTTCTCTTCCTCATTTCTTTTAAAATCAATCTTCTGGTTACCTGTCTCTTCCAGTGTTATCGGAACCGGACTGGAACTGGCAAAACCGGCTGGTCTGACCGGTTTACAGGGTTGGCCGGTTCGGTCAGCAAAAAAAATGGAAAAAAACCGGATTTTTGTCCAGACCGGGTATGGAACCGGCCAAAACCGGCCGAACCGGTCAAAAGCCGGCCGAACCGGCCGGTCTGGACTGGGGACTCAAGAAACTCAATTTAAAAAAAAAAACCCAGAAAACTTAATTTTTAATAGCTTGTGTGACTTGTGGGATGAGGTGTTAGGAGTCTGGTTGAACTGGAAAATTGTTGTAACTTATCCATCAGTAGTGGGTGCTAGTTATGAAGAAATGTACTTTTATATATTTTTCCATTGTTCTTCCAGAGTCCAATATTTCAAGATTAATTTCAATGCTTGTGGCCTGATTCAAAGGGATTTATGATAAACCATACATGGACTATGAGTTTTTATAAAAAAAATTAGTCCAAAATCTCTAATTCTCAGACTTAAAATCCAAAGGGTCAATTGCCGTGAATATCTTGAACATAAACTATATTATTGGAGTGACACTCATCCTTTGAATGTCATTGGGTTTTGGCTAAGGAATCACCATTATTGTTTTGAAAGGTTATCTTTGGATTGGTTGTTGTCCATTGTTCCATTGTTCTATTGTTATATATGTTTTTTACAAAATATGAATATTTTATGTATTTTTTAGTCAGCTGGTTTTTTACCCGGTTTTTTGCCGGTTTCGGTTCGGTTCACATTTTGGGCTTCACCGGTTCGATGACCGGCCCGGTTCCAATAACATTGGTCTCTTTCTCTTATGATTAGATCTAGTTCCAAGAATTGAATATATATTGTTAGATCTATTTTATAAGAGTTTTTCTGCTTAGATCTATAATTTCATAAACAATATTAGTTCATAAAGATAGATCTAGGTGTAGGAAATTCCTTTTTTGTAAGTAGCTAAAGCATAGATCTAAAGCTTGCTCATAAGGTAGCTTCTTTTTTTGTTCTTCAAAGATTTAAATTATGCAATAAAATTGCACATCTCATTGGCTTCCCAAATAGCAAGCCAAGATCCCAAGGAAAGCTTGCTTTTCTTGGTTCCTTTTTGCAGAAATTAGATTACCCCTATTTAACAATTTTTACTTAGTTTTTTTTGGTAATTAGCGTGATGACCCAAAACACTTTTAAAGTGTGTTTGGGCACATTTGATTTTAATTGCTCGTTGTTTTTTAGCAGGGCTAACATAAAAGAGAAGGAGACTGCTAAATTTTCGACTCTTGAATGAACCAGAGCTTCCAAGAAGCTTCCCCCACCGCTGTGTTTTAATTCAAGCTTGTTACAAGCTTGTTGTAAGCCTTTGGATCCCAGATAACAATGACTAAAGTGCATCAATTTCAATTTGCTGATATTGTAAATTACTGCTAATAAAAAGAAGAGGTCATTTCGAATAGGCTCGAACCCTGAGGGGATTTGCGCCGGTGTCAATTTTTTACTTTTTGTTCATCTCTTTTCAATCTAGCGTAGTTCTAATCTGTAGGGTAGTATACTTTGATTTATTATCATTTCCATATTCCATATTTGAGATTTCAAAGTAATCTTAATACTTACCCCATGACTTCTCGATTGACCCGAAAGGGGAAAGAGATGCATGGTAGGACTAATTAGAAAACCGAAATTGTGTATCTATGTTTTCCTTTTCATTAATTGTTTCATCAGCTATTATAAAATTAACCCCTCCTTGATTCCTCGATTGAGATCCACTTGGATCGAAAGAGGTTCTTGGAGGGTTTTCTTTTTAACAAGAAAACCCATCTCAAAATTTACTAAAATTGACAAGACTCCGGTGTGTATGCTCTGCACTTGGCTGCGGTTCGTCCGATCAGTCAAGCTGTATCAAAAGCACTTGAGTGACTAGAATAATTAGGATTCACTCTCCTAAATTGACAAACTATCAGGTGAAAATCCAACACCTAGATCAAACCATTACGGTGACAAAATACCCAAAGGAAGCGAGAACTCTTGAAAAGTGACCTCGGGGCGCCGATCTCTGTCACACCCTAATGGGTGCGTTATGAACAATAGCCCTAGAGACTCCATTCAGCTCACATATTCCTTGCGGGTAGCCGTGACGGTTTAGTTTTGGACATACTCGAAGTACTCTCGGGTATATCTGGAGTTCCCCGCCCCCCCTTCGTCTAATTTTAATCAATTCATATTTCACATTAACTTAGAACGTACCAAGAGGCAATTGCAAAACATTCACTCCAAGCACATGCAAGTACATTGATTATCTTTTGACTCCATTTTAAGGCACTGGTTATTTTCTTACTATATATATATATTGTGTCTTAGCATTGTGCTTTCGTGCGCTCATTTTGTATCTTGTTATCTATGGTTGTTTATGGTTAAATTTCAAACTCCTAAGTAATTCATTCAGTTTAACATCACCATACTAAGTAATTAGCCTTAGTAACTTAATAGGGTCTACCCCCTTTGGCTTCGTTAGGAGTTGAGCCTAAATGAAGGAGTCAACAATAAGGTGACAATCTTGACTCGAGACTTGCCCCCAAGGACACACCGAGTGGCTTGAAGATTTCTGCCACATGACCCAAGTGTGTGAAAGGCGCCAACACTTTTTGGCGCCATTGCCGGGGATAAATCTTTTTATTCTCGAGTACGACTTTTGTTTTCTTCCTTTTTGTTTTTGCTTTCTTTGATGAATGCTTAGAGTAGATCGTTAATTTTCATCTGGCGACTCCACTGACTTTTTTCTAGCTTTTATTTTTCAAAGAAAAAGAAAAAATAATTTTTGTGAAAAGATTTATAAATGCTTTCTTTTTTTTCACATGGCGACTCCATTGAAGGGATAAAACCCTGTTATCTCATAAACTTGTGAAGTTTTGTTGTGTGCAAATGAGCCCATGCGACATGTTAAAACCTTTAAAGCTCATCACTTGACAGCTCCACCTTTTTAGTACAAGGTTTAATGGTTATATCAAATGCATACTATTAATTTTTGATATGGATGAATTAAAGGAGAAATATGGTGCCCAGTTAACCGGAATGTTTCAGCCTATTGATTTCTCAAACATCCCGGGTTTTCCTAACTGTTGTAATGGTTTGGGGGATGCATATAACCGGCTTCCGGCATTTCATGGAAATTATGGTGATTCAACCATCTGACATGCCAAATCTTTCCTTCAGTTGATTGCTGACTCCAATATTCTTCATGAAGACAATATGATGGAAATGTTTGCTAGTACTTTTTGGGGTGAGGCCTGTTGTTGGTTCTATCAGGGCCTTCCTAGTAAATGAATAACTTCTTTTCCAAGCTTCCTTTGGACGTTTTTAGAGTAGTGGCATGATGGTAGGGGTAGTATAAATGGTTTAAAAAATTTTATTGAAAAGATCCGTACCTTCTACCTATCTGGGACAGAGTATCACACAGAAACATATGATGGACCTTTTGCTATGATACAAAGTATTGAAGACTTGGAATCACTTCTTGAACATTTAAGTGAAGAGGAGGTTCATGATACTCCCATCAAAGAGTTTCCTCATAGTTATTCGAGAAAGGAAGTAAGCAAGCAGCTTATTAAAGAATATGAGGTATTTCCCAATACACAACAAGATTCTGAGGAAGGGAAAATCCAAGATGATCTTATTGAAGAGCTTTAGGAGGATCCCATGATGGAACACATTGTTGAAGACTCTCCTCATGTCACCATAGCTGAAGACATTAAAGATTTGGTGTATTCTCAAGTGTGTTGCAATGCTGATATCTTTCCAGAAAGCCCTCTAGAGAAATCCACTGAGCAACACATACCAAGTGATCCCATTGAATATGTCCAAAAGGTTTCCTTGATTGAAGATCCTTTTCATGATATCATAACAGAAGCCTATAAAGAAACTTATGATAAGATCAGTATGGTGTGTGGTGACACTGGACCTTGTTCTCCACATGTTATTGAAGGTTTGGAAAGTTTATTGCCTTGTAACATTTTGTCTAAAGAAGATTGTTATAAATACAAGAAGGACATAGATAGGAAGGAGCTTGATGCCATGGATGAAGAGTCCCCCACATATGACATGGATGGGAGTGATGACTGTTGGAATTTCATAGATAGTCCAACTTGTGAAAATATTATGGAGAATCCCGTCCATGATATGTCCAACAAGGGGAGTGTCTATTAAAAAATTTGTGGAAGTCCAATCTACGATACGTCCATAGATGGCAGCACGGATCTGGATACTTGGGAAAATCTTAGTATGGAAGAGGAGCATTCAAAATTTTCACATGGTCATTTAGACTCATATCATGCAGAGCCGCACAAGGGCATCCGTAATGAAGGCATTGAGAAGCAGTGTTGTGAAAAGTCAGATGCGATGCAGTCAGTGGAATATCAGTCTCAGCCATATTCTTCACATGTAGAGGTTCCTTATGATTTGGAGAAGCTTGGTGCTTATACAATGAGTCATCATTTGGTAAGCCTTGATGATCAGTATGATGATATAGTCAGTCTGCCTCATCATGCTGATTGATATATCAGTCCTATCCAGTCATAGATAGAAGTAGCCTGTGCGAGCACATACCGGTTTGGGAGGAACTTTAATGACTTTATTCATGCCTATGATTTCCCATCCATCCCACTCATTCCGAATCATCATGCAGGTTTGCATTTTCTAAATAAAATATCCTTACTTTGGCTGGTAACCAAAGACAAAGATTTTTTTTTTATGTTAATAAAATGCTTAGGTGGCTACATTGGATTTTTGATTACACCTAACCTTTTTATATCATGCTTAGAGTAGGAAAATAAGCTCCTAAAATAGAGCATTTACTTTCTGCATTTATGTTTTGTACTTAGCTATAATAATTTTTTTTCTTCATTAGTTAATTACATTTATTTTGTTTAAATAAATCAGCTTAATGGTTCATTTGGTTTTTTATAAAACTTGTGCTACTAAGGTTTTACTTGTCAAGTTGAAATGTTTTTTACAGGTTATATAAACCAAAGATTCTGGTATTCTCGTATCCTCTCCTTGCTTTAAAGACCAGATCGAGCACACATCCCACAGTTAGAGCCAGAATGTTACCACCTAAGTTGTACTTAGTGGTTTTTCATTAAGTGAGCTTGGTGAACCGGACAAGGATAACTTGTTCGGAATTCAGAAGACCTTTGAAAGTACTTCTGGGAAGTGCTTGTTGTACTATATCACACGTTCATACCCCATGGGGGAATTGTAATAAATGTTCTAACATGATAGTGTCTGTAAAAGACTCGGTCTCTTAAACTTTATTTTTCAATCCGATCAACCCAGGGTGTTTTTTCCCTTGGTTATTATTGGTTGTTGAATAAACGACTGATAATTTCTAAGTTTTTCACTCCATACCTCCAAAGTTGGGGTGGCCGGCTTGGAATTTATGCCTATTGAGGTTATTAGAGTCTATGTGTCAATGTATAAACATGCTAGACATCATGGTCGAGTCATATGAACATGTCTAAGTTACCTAGGTTTTCTTTCAATTTTTCAAATTTTTAGTTTTTTCAGTGTTTTTAATTAAAATTTATTTTTTCCAAAACTTAGGCTATTTTTTAATAGTTTAATTGGAAAAATTGGTTTTGTAATAAAAGTGGGCCAAATAATTAGTTTCAGTCATGTAGGTGCTCATTTTCAAGCTAAGAGCACCATGTAAACCCATGGACCCACTATTTCCTAGTTTTGAGTGATTTTCCATCACTCAGGTAAGAAAGCCCCCAAAAAATATTTATTGATTATTTTAATTAATAAATTGATGAATAATGGAGCAAATTCAGAATCATAGATCAGTGGATTCTCAGCCGATTTGATTGAAATCAGTCAGATCTGAACCAGATTGACTGGATCTGACAAATCCTTGACTGAAGGAGGTGATCAAATCAGATCCAGAGTTGGTATTCAACAACTTTTATGGGGAATTGCGCCCTCTCTCTCTCCTCCACACGTGTGGACTCTCCTGGATGCTCTGTGGACTGATGTGTCGGTTTATGGGTTGATGTGTCAGCTCAATCAATCCCCCGGTTGACAAGTAGGCTCAGTTCAGCTTCAGATCTGCATTGATTGACTCTCCATCAGCTGATTTGATCTGTCTCTTTGGGATTTGCACCCCCCTTGGGTTGGATCTCCTAGTTTTTGTATATATCCAAGCATAAGCCTCCTCTTCCAAGCTAGTTAGAGTTGGATTGAAGGGCTTGCTATTGTAATACTGTTGTAATATTTTGATTGTTGGAATAAAGAAGATTTGGAGGCCAAATGGCGTAATGCTCTCATGAGTGTGGACTAAGCATTGTCTTACGGCTATTGATGTTGCCGATTTTTCTCTCAATTTCTACATCTGAACCATGTCTGGCTTGAACGATTCAGCTGAATCAATAGGAGTATAGTTGGGAAAGTAAGGTTATTTGTTTTTCTTATATCTCATAGCATATATGTTAGAAGATATAGATTATACATGTTTAAAAAGTTTATTTGCATGTAATTCTTCTCTTTTTCATATATATATATCCAGACCTCATGAGGTTTCATGCAGGATTGTGTGTTTAGATTTCAGGTAGCAAAGATTGGATGAGCTGTGGATCTAGTTTGACTCCACTGTACAACCAAAACTTTGTGAAGACATTGCCCCTCTGTATTCCACTAACAAGTTTTCATTGCAGATCCATCCAACAACAGGCCTTTCCCCTTCTCTTCCTCCTTTCTTTTAAAATCAATCTTCTGGTTACCTGTCTCTTCCTCCTTTCTTTTAAAATCAAATTTCTGGTTACCTGTCTTTTCCTCTTATGATCATATCTAGTTCCAAGAATTGAATATATATTGTTAGATCTATTTTAAAAGAGTTTTTTTTGCTTAGATCTATAATTTCATAAAGAATATCAGTTCATAAAGATAGATCTAGGTGTAGGAAATTCCTTTTTTGCAAGTAGCTAAAGCATAGATCTAAAGCTTGCTCATAAGGTAGCTTCCTTTTTTGTTCTTCAAAGATTTAAATTATGCAATAAAAGTGCACATCTCATTGGCTGCCCAAACAGCAAGCGGAGATCCCAAGGTTCCTTTTTGCAGAAATTAGATTACCCCTGTTTAACAATTTTTACTTAGTTTATTTTTTGGTAATTAGCGTAGTGACCCAAAACACTTTTAAAGTGTGTTTGGGCACATTTGATTTTAATTGCTCGCTGTTTTTTAGCAGGTATAACATAAAAGAGAAGGAGACTCTGCCAAATTTTCAACTCTTGGACGAACTAGAGCTTCCCGGAAGCTTCCCCCATCACTGTGTTTTAATTCAAGCTTGTTACAAGCTTGTTGTAAGCTTTTGGATCCCAGATAACAAGGACCAAAGTGCATCAATTTCAATTTGAAGATATTGTAAAGCGCTGCTAATAAAAAGAAGAGGTCCTTTCGAATAGGCTCTTTCGAGCCTATTCACCATCCCCTCCGGGGGGATTTGCGTCGGTGTCAATTTTTTACTTTTTGTTTATCTCTTTTCAATCTAGCATAGTTCTAATTTGCAGGGTAGTATACTTTGATTTATTATCATTTCCATATTCCATATTTGAGATTTCAAAGTAATCTTAATACTTACCCCATGACTTCCCGATTGACTCGAAAGGGGAAAGAGATGCGTGGTAGGATTAATTAGAAAACCGGAATTGTGTATCTGTGTTTTCCTTTTCATCAATTGTTTCATCAGCTATTATAAAATTAACCCCTCCTTGATTCCCCGATTGAGATCCACTTGGATCGAAAGAGGTTCCTGGAGGGTTGTGTATCAAAAGCACTTGAGTGACTAGAATAACTAGGATTCATTCTCCCAAATTGACAAACCATCAGGTGAAAATCCAACACCTAGATCAAACCATTACGGTGGAAAAATACCCAAAGGAAGCGAGAACTCTTGAAAAGTGACCTCGGGGCACCGATCTCTGTCACACCCTAACGGATGCGTTATGAACAATAGCCCTAGAGACTCCATTCAGCCCACATATTCCTTGCGGGTAGCCGTGACGATTTAGTTTTGGACATACTCCAAGTACTCTCGAGTATATCTGGAGTTCCCCCCCCTTCGCCTAATTTTAATCAACTCATATTTCATAATAACTTAAAACGTATCAAGAGGCAATTGCAAAACATTCACTCCAAGCACATGCAAGTACATTGATTATCTTTTGACTCCATTTTAAGGCACTGGTTATTTTCTTGCTATATATATATATATATATATATATATATATATATTGTGTCTCAGCATTGTGCTTTCGTGCGCTCATTTTATATCTTGTTATCTATGGTTGTTTATGGTTAAATTTCAAACTCCTAGGTAATTCATTCAGTTTAACATCACCATACAAAGTAATTATCCTTTGTAACTTAATAGGTTCTACCCCCCTTGGCTTCATTAGGAGTTGAGCCTAAACGGAGGAGTCAAGAACAAGGTGACAGCCTTGACTCGAGACTTTCCCCCAAGGACACACCGAGTGGCTTGAATATTTCTGCCATGTGACCCAGGTGTATGAAAGACGAAAACACTCGTCATAGGAAGTTCTACAGAGCCAGCCCTTTTTCAGCTGGTTGTAGGCCTAGCCTCCATGTAGGTCTTTTTCAGCACTTATATCTGACCCTAAGTCAGAATGGACCGCCCAACACTTATATCTGATCATGTAGGAACCAATCCTATAATCATATCAGAAAGACACGCCCAACACTCACATCTGACCATGTGGGAACACATCCCACAACCCTGTCAGAAAGGCCTAGCACTCACGTCTGACAACCAATGTTAGAAAGGCCCAACACTTACATTCGACCATGCGAGGAACCAATACTCTATGCTGAAAAGGCTCTGCACTTACATCTGATCATTGTAGGAACCAATCATACAATCGCCTCAGAATGGATTTGGTCTTATATCTGATCACTATAGGAACCAATCTTACAATCGTCTCAGAATGGCTCTGCACTCACATCTGATCATGTAGGAACCAATCCTACACTCACATCAGAATGGCCCTCAGTCCCAGACTGAGCTTTCCTGGTAACTGACCAGGTGCCTCCATTCCAAGAATGACATTCAACGCTTATATCTGATCATGTAGGAACCAATCCTATAGTCACATCATAATGGATCAACACTCATATCTAACATGGAAGGAACTAATCCTCTCACCATGATAGAATGGCTCAGACCTTACATCTGACCATGGAAGGAAGCAATACTCTCACCATGTCAAAATGGCTCACGGACTCATCACTTCCCTTTGGAAGGAACCTCGATCTGGAGAACACCAAGATTCTCCCTGAAGTACTCAAACTTCACTCTAGCTAATGGCTTCGTCAACACATCAGCTATCTGTTCGCTCGTCGCAACATACTGGATCTTCACTGCTCCCCTCTGCACCATATCATTGATATAGTGATACTTGATCTCGATATGCTTCGACTTGTCATGGAACATCGGGTTCTTCGATAACTTCACACAACGCTGGTTGTCACAATATATACAAGTAGCATCTAACTGGAGATCAAATAAATCAGATAGTAGCTTCCTCAACCATACTGCCTCACAACTAGCTGAACAAGATGCAACATACTCTGCTTCAGCTATACTCAGTGCCACACATGATTGTTTCCTGCTAAACCAAGGGATCACACCTGATCCCATACTGAAGCAACATCCTGAAGTGCTATTCCTATCGATGGCATTGCCTGCCTAATCTGAATCAACATAACCCTCTAGGTTAATCTTTTGATTCATCTCATACTTGAGCCCATAATCAACTATACCCCTCAGGTACTTCAGAATATGCTTTGCAGCAATCAAGTAAACATGTCTTGGATCTGTCAGGAACTGACTCAAGGTGTTCACAACAAAGCAAATATCTGGTCTCGTGTTCATCATGTACATCAATGACCCAATCATCTGATGATACATCATAGCATCAACCGCTTCTAATGAAGCATCACTCAATAGCTTCAGGTTCGATGCCATAGGTGTGGTCATGGCCTTGTAGTCCATCATCCCAAACCTCTTCAGGATCTCTACTGCATACTTCCCTTGTTCGAGGGAGATTCCATTCGCATTCTGCCACACCTCCATGCCTAGAAAATAGTGCATCATACCCAAGTCTTTCATTTCGAACTTGGCAGCAAGCTTTCTCTTCGTATCAGCAATCAACCCATTCATACCTGTTACAAACAGATCATCTACATATAGTAGAAGCATCACTGGGTTGCCATCTTCAACCTTGTAGTAAAGATTGGAATCTGCTTTACTTTTGGTAAAGACCAAACTGGATAGAAAACCATCAATTCTGCTGTACCATGTCCTAGGTGCATGTTTCAAACTGTACAGAGATTTCTTCAATCTACACACATGAGACTCTCTGTCATGTGTCTCAAAATTGAGTGGCTGCTCTACATACACTTCCTCTTCCACTACACCATTCAAGAAAGCAGTCTTGACATCCATTTGGTGTATCTTCCATTTCATTACTGTAGCCAGAGCAAGTACTGATTTGATGGAAGTGTATCTGGCTATAGGTGCAAAGGTTTCTTCATACTCTATTCCTTCTTTCTGTGAGAAGCCATGGGCCACGAATCTTGCTTTATATTTCTCTATGCTGCCATCTGCAACATGCTTGATCTTGTAGATCCATTTGGAAGTTACAACAGACTTCCCTTCTGGTCTTGGGACAACATCCCAAACATCATTCTTCATGATCAATTGATACTTTTCGATCATAGCATCATTCCATTCTTTTCTTTCTTCCACCTCTTCATAGTTGAAAGATTGATAAAGTCACATAATAAAGCTACATACCTGGAGCAGGACCTAGTCCTCTTTCTTTCTCTGTGATTCTCTTCTGGAGCCCCATATCTTTCCGCACCTTGGATAGTTTCTCGTACCCAAGTAGGTTTCCTCTTGTGAGGATTCTTCTCCTAAGGTGGATCTACATGTTCTTGAGGTTCTTCAAATTCTCGATCTTCTTCTTGAGTTTCTTCGTTCATGGTTGTGTCATGAATTCTAGGTACTTCTGTTTCTTTAGGATCTTCAGCAGGTCTCTTTCTGGATTTGTTGTAAGCTGAGTCTTCGTCAAATGTTACATCCCTGCTGATGTCAATATTCTTGAATAATGAGAAGTATATTCTTATATAAGCCTTCGAGCTTTCAGAGTATCGCACAAATATACCCTTCTTCCCCGAAGGATCTAACTTTGTCCTCTTTTCTTTTGGAATGTGTATGTATATTGGACAATTGAATTCTGAGATGACTAACTTCTGGTTTCTTGCTGGAAAAGACTTCTTCATGTGTCTTGTTCTTGAGTACTCTGTGTGGAGTACGGTTCTATACATACACCACTGTTCTGGCAGCTTCTTCCCATAGATGCATGGGAAGATCTTGATCATGAAGCATTGCTCTTGCAGCTTCCATGATAGTTCTATTCTTCCTTTCTGCAACCCCATTCTGTTATGGATTATATGGAGTGGATAACTCCCTCTTAATCCCTGAATCTTTTCATAACTCTTTGAATTCATTTGATGTGAATTCTCTGCCATTGTCTCATCGAAAGGTCTTGATCTTCTTTTCTGTGTGGTTCTCGATTAAGGCTTTGAATTCCTTGAACTTGCTGAAAACTTCAGTTTTGTTCTTCATAAAGTATATCCATGTCTTCCTAGAAAAATCATCAATAAAAGAAACATAGTATACATACCCGCTTAAAGAACTGGATGACATTGGACCGCATACATCGGAGTGAATGATTTCCAAGATTCCTTTTGCTTTTCTTTCGCTACTCGAAAATGTCTGCTTTGTGTTCTTTCCTTTCGCACATCCTTTACAAACTCCTTCATGTTTTGCTTGAATTTCTAGAATACCTTCAACAGATTTGCTTGCAAGTGGTAGTGCTTTGTAGTGCACATGTGCAAGCCTTCTATGCCAAAGTTCATTTGGCTCTACTATGTCATGGACCAAAGCTTGTTCTGGATGACCATTCAATTTGTATAATCCCCCTTCTTGTTCTCCAATTACTATTGCATCGACAATAGTCTTTCCTCTTGGTCACATGAGGACTTAGCCATCTACAAATGCAACCCTCATGCCTTTTGCATCCAGTGCCGATATGGAGAGAAGATTCTTCTTTAGTCTTGGTACAAACAAGACATCCTTCATTTTCATAGACTTTCTAGAGTCTAGCTTGTAGGAGGATTCACCACTACCTTTTATGGGATATTGGTAGTCATCCCCAAGTTTCACCTTATGGGGTGAATTATGTTCGGATAGTTTCTCAAAATATTCCTTGAATCTTGTCATGTGTTTGGAAGCCCCACTGTCAATAAGCCAATATTTGCTTCCATGAGTGACAGTTCTCGTGAGAGGGGAGATCAGAACATATTCTTCATCACTTGAAGAGTCTTCACTTTCTTGTTTTACTTTCTTCCTGGGAGGATCATCATCGTCAGCAGTGTGAGCATGATGTCTTCTTTTGGAGTTCTTCTTCTTGGATCCACTCTTATTCATGGGACAATTTCTAGCAAAGTGTCCTCTTTCATCACATGTATAACATCTGATTTTGGATGGATCCCTTTTTACAAAATTATCTTTCTGATGAGAATGCTTACCTTGGTGATGATGATTTTCCCTTCTGTCTTTCTTGGAGTTTACTGTGAGAGCTTGATCTTCACTTCCCATCTTTTCTTCTCGAGCTGCTATTCGAGCTTCTTTTTATGAACATTCTACCCACGGTCTACTAAACTTGATTAGCTTCTTCCTAGCACAGATTCCTTGGATGAAAGAATCCCATGACCTAGGGAGACCATTCAAGGTTGTCATCACAATTTCTACATTCTCCACTTCTTCATCTACTGCTTCAAGTTGTTCTTTGATCTGGGAGACCCTTGTGAAGTATGACTGGATGGTCTCCTCATTATGGATCTTTACATTCTTCAATTGGTTCCTTAGAGTCATCTTCCGGTTTATGTTCTTCCCTTCAAACAATTTGGTTAGGGCATCAAACATAGCTTTAGGTGTCTTGAGGGAGGACACCTGTGGTATGAGGTGATCCTTGATTTAATCAACAATAATCCTCTTTTCCATAACCAACTTCTTCTTATGTAAGGCCTTAGTCTCATCTTCCTCTGGAATTGGAACCTCCTCATTGATGTAGGAGTCCAACTCATTTTCTTCCAGGACCAGGGAGATCCTATACTTCCAAGCTCAGAAGTTATCAACTCCCTCAAGCTTTTCATCAAGCTTTGTATGATGAGTCATCTTAACTGAGAACCTAAAATGGAAATACAAAAGATTTAGATCTTATTAGGTCAAGATGTCGGAACTGGATTTGGAGCTGAATTTCTGCAGTGCTGGTTCAGGAGCATATTAGGGTTTGACTTTCTTGGAGTTTTGTCTAACCAAATGCTTTGATCTTGATCTCTAAACTTTGATTTTGAGGAGGATATTAATCCAGGCCTGGGCTCATTCAAAAATTCCACTTTTGTGGAAAGCCCTAATTTCCAACAGCAGTGTCAGGTCCAAAACTGAAAAAGATCAAAATCAGATTCTGTTTCGACAGAAATATGTGCCCTAGGGAGGAGAGTCATCCCATGAACCTTCTTTTGCTGAAAATATATGGAGAGAGATCCAAAAAGTAGGAAGCCCTAGTTCCCACATTTGTATAGTGTCTTCTTCTCAGGTTAGCTCTGATACCATGTTAGATTTTTAACATTAAGCTAGCATTATATTAGGATCTTTAACTGAGAGAATAACAAGCACAACAATCAAACACAAGAGAAAATGAACATAGTGTTTTTCCTCAGGGAAACCATAAATGGAGAAAAACCCGCAACTTCTTCAAAGATAGGATCAACACCAAAATTAAAACCCAAAAACAGTAAGATGATCTCCCGACAGAAGTAGCCTCTTTCTTTATAGCCCCAACAACTTCTTCTCCCTCAGATATGTTCTACAACTGAGTGTGAGTGAGTGTGTGATAAATAGAGAGAATCACTCTCTATTTATACTAATTCCTGACTTGACAATGACTCACTAGGGTTGACTTCACTAGGTGAGTCTAACAACCCTAGGTCCTCGGAATTGCGGGGACTTTAACCCTTGAACAATAGGAGGGTTACCCACATTGACTTGACATGACTTGTTTACATTATAGAAACTCCTGATCGGAACATCGGGGCATGAGACTCAATTACATTACAAACACTTCCTGGAATAAACATCGGGGTACAATACATAAGAAATACAAGTGAATACATTCAGAAGTTACAATTACATCAAAATTTTATATTAGGGTTGCACTTTGATCTATGATATAGGATTTGAGATGGATATATCCTTATTGTTTATTACCTTTTCTTTTCAATGTCAGTATGGTTTGATCCTTTTGATCATTTTAGCATAGGGAACTATCACTATGGCAAGCCTGGTAGCTATACTATGTAATCATGACCTCTATATATTATGATTAGCATCATATTGCTCTTCCTCTAGTGCCTTCCTCTAGATCTAGCCCTGGATCCTGATAGGAATATTTCTTGCTATATTGATAGACCGTTTAGCGTCAAGCGAGGCGCAAAATCACATTGCAAGAGGGTTTCCTTCACATTCTCTAGTTCTAATTGGTTGCAAACACAACTATCCATTCCTACCTGCTAATCTCGATTGTGATAATTGTTTGATCACTACTTTGGATGTGGATCTACTCACTATGCCATGGATTTTCCTATTGAAGTTTACAAATTTTAAAAGGGAACCAACCTTATGTGTTAACCCCCTCTTTACACATTTTATAGGACCAGTTGTCTGCCCACGGGTGCCCCTCTCTCCAGAAGCCTCTTTTGCTTCAGAATGAGGAATTACGTGAAGGGAAGAGAAATATGGTGTATTGCACTTTGATCTATGATTTAGGATCTGAGATGGAATTTGTATTATGTTTCTAGGGTGCTAGTCTAGTTTCAAATGAAGCTATAACATCTACCCTTATTGTTTATTACCTTATCTTTTCAACGTCAGTATGGTTTGATCCTTTTGATCATTTTAGCATAGGGAACTATCACTATGGCAGGCCTGGCAGCTAGACTGTGTAATCATGACCTCCATATATTATGATTAGCATCATATTGCTCTTCCTCTTTGGTTGGATTAGTTGGTATGGGCCCCGGGGGTTCCTTGTTTCCTATCTATACATTTGAAAAATCCCCCATATTGTGGGGCATCTAAAAACATAGGAAGTTCAAGTTTTGGAAATGTGTGGATACTAAGTAAAATAAGGGATAATCTCTGTTATTAGATTTCCTATTTCAATTACACTAACGGTTATGGATGGCTTGCCTATGTACATTGTATGGACTCTGGAGGCTTTATTGGCAGATAGTAATTTCTTATGGTTGTTAAGTATGTGTGTTTACAGTAAATACATCTTAGGAAAGAGATGATAGATTGGCAAGTGAACTTTATGGATGAAGTTACAGAGATCCTATCACTAATCTGTCACTTGTGATATTTTTGTCAAAAAATTAATCTTCTTAATGCCGACATTAGCAGATCATTGGTGTACAAATCATTTTATTCATATTTATGCCTCTTAGGGGTAAAGAAAATGAATTCTAGTTTGGAAATTCCATCATTGTGTAAGTGCACCTGGTTCTACCCATCGCAAGGACTTGATTATGTGTCCAAATGTCACATGTCAGGTGTAGTTTCTATTATTGATGGTGAAGGAAATTGTGTTAGACATGTAGATGGGTAGGCTCATTTGTCCCTTTAATGCAAAAATTGTATGAACGACAACCTTTTTGTGTCATGTTGATCTCATTTAAAAGTGGCAAATTAGCCAGCTGACAGTTGATAGCTCTTGAACCTACATCTCCTCACCCGCCCTTGTCTGGTGCACCATTGGTCTCGGTGATATCTTGTACAGGTTCTGCTGAAGAACCAAACTAACTATGTGTTATTCATGCACCTATGCAGAAGGGTTGACACCTACATATCCTTGGGTTGAGGGGAAACACAAACAGGTTTGTTCTTAGAGGGATATAACATAACTTGCTTTGTGGTTGAGGTAAGTTGAGCATTATTTTGAAACAAATGAATGTCAGTGCTTGACAGTCGACCTCATTTTTGTAGTGTGACCCTGTGGAGTAGGTTGTTAGAGTGACTATTATAAGTTCAAAGCCAACCAATTCAAACCAAAGTTCCAAACCGACCAGTTCTAAGCCGGTTTTGGCCAAAATTGATCCAGAATGATGGGAGATGAACTGGCTAGTTGATCAAATCTGCCCTGAATGGACCAGTTCAATATTGGTTCATGACAGAACTGGTCAGTCGATCAGTTCAGGAATTGATTTCTCCATCCCCATAAGAATTGCTGGGCAACAACCCAATCAACCTAAAGAAACAAAAGAAAAAAACTGCAAACCCTCCTAAAACCTTAGATACAACTTTATAAACACTTTAATCCTAGCCATGTCATCTAGTTGACCTCCCCATTGGAATTGTATTGATATTTCAGTATAAATTCTTGAAGTTAATGTAGTAACGTTATCTTAAATTTTAACCTTAAAATTTAATGTAGGACCCCCATTTCAGGATGTCTGGTGATGGAATCAACCCATCAAATTCACATGGAGAACATAAAAAAATATGGTACATTTTAAGCTTTCAACACACTTCAACAAATTTTTACCATATTAACATATCTGTGCAACAGACCCTTGTACCCCTTCCTCCACCCCTTGAACTGGGAACTGGGGCATTCTAATGTTTGAAACCTAGGAAGGAAATAGGCTGCTAAATGGTGCCAATTAATTGAAACATATAATCTGCACAATGATGCCAAGTTGCCAACTGATTGAAACCTAGGCTATAGTATGCCTAATGGTTCCAATTGATTGAAAACTATAGTATTCCCAGTGGTCCAAATCGATTGAAACTTTTAATATGCCCATTTCATAATGCTTCCAACCGAATTTAAAACACCAAATAATACCAATTGTCGAAGCCATTCCATAAGAGAAATCAAATTCAATTTTTTTTGACTCGATCGAGTTGATCTAATTGCTTTCCCTCTCCAAAAGCAATGAATTTACACTTATCTGAGGTCTGTTTTCGGGTATATTCAACAACAACATGCATTGGATGTAGGGAGAAACAAGTAGATTACAAAAGTATATTGCACTTCTTTTTTGGGTGAGCTACATCAAATAATTTTTTGAGAAGTTTCTTATCTGATTTCTGAGGAATACATAGTCCCGAGGTTTGAGAGAGTCAAAATTTTTCAAGCTAGTGAAAAGTGAGCTCTGATTTTTTCGCTGAGGTGAGGTAAATTCGTGGGTAAAAGGAGTAGCAATAGATGAAAAAAAGAAGTGGTACATTTCTCCATCCACAGGAGTAGGGAATCAAACCACATATGATCAGTGAAGAAAATAAAACTTGGTTTCTAGTCCTTTCTCTAGTTTGGTCTATTATTGACTGAGATTGAACTCAATGCAACTTACTGAGACTGAATGAGACTTGGTACCTGGTCCACAGAACTAGGGATTGAACCTATATATGATTGATGAAGTGAAGGAAACTTGGTGTCTAGGGTTTTCTTCAGTTTTCTTTGCTATTGATTGAGTTTGAACTCTAGGGATTGAACCTATATATGATTGGTGAAGTGAAGGAAACTTGGTGTCTAGTGTTTTCTATAGTTTGCTTTTCTATTGATTGAGTTTGAACTCATCCTTACTCTTATGTCCACAAGGAAGTTGAACCAACCTCCAAAGGCCCCTTCAAATAATACTTCTTTAACAAGCTATGACCACAAGGAATGTGAACCAACAGAGTGATGTCTAGGTAGAAGTGCAACAAATTAAGTGAGTCCATGTACTAGATTCTAAAGGATTTTTTTAAAGGAAACTTCCTCAATAAGTAATGTCCACAAAGAAGCTGGAAACCCACATACAATCAAGAGATGCCCATAAAGTAATCCAATAAAGTTCTAGAAGCTACCAAGAGCCAAACATCCAAGGGTATGGCCTCAAATGTGGATGATAGAAGTAACTTCCAAGTAACACAGAATCTCCATGTTAGTTTACCTCCAAATGATAGTCACATGCTTTTGGATTCATAAAGAAAAACCCAACAAAGGAAAAGGTACAAAAGCAACACCCCATGTGTAACACCTCGGTTTTGACCCCGTTGCATTAATGCATGTGATGTAAATATTATATGAAATCATGACAAGGAGCTCAAGGCCAAGGCCCTGTCACTGAATTGATGTTTGGATATAGGCGATCATGGTTGATGCCTATGGTTTCTGTGTTAAGTCAAGCACATTTGTAAACATCATGTAAATATGCAAATTAATGAAAAACCCACAGCCAGCTATGTCAATGCAACAAATAATGAGATGGGGGCATGATTTTCCTAAGGATAAGGGGGTGGGAATGTTAACCTTGAACTTGCTTGGGGAAAAGCCATGTGTCATGAGGAGAACCCATCAGAACTGTCAACTACCTTCTTTCTTGTCTTTTCTTCCGAACCATTCATTCTGCCAGAAAGTGGTTGAGGTAGTCATTGCTTGGAAGAAGAAGAGTATGGAAAATTTTGAATGGGGCAGAGCAACCAGTTCTAGAGTGTCGTGTTTTGCTTGTAGGGACAAGAAAACACCAGAACAGTATGTCAGTCTGACCCATGCGTTCACACCTGGTTTTCCTACTTTCATGATTGGAGAGCTGGGGGACGTTGGGGGG
>LPNX010656423.1:86818-111913 GCA_001517045.1 Pseudotsuga menziesii
TATCCTTCATGTTCTGCGAGTGTGGTTTTTCCTGGACATCGTGGTATTTGCTGTGTTGCAACATTATCCTAAACTACAGAGCGTATGAGACCCTGTTACTTGTGTTCAGAGTAATCCTGTGATGTAGAGTCTCCCTGTTGTTGTTGTGTTGTGAACCTTGGCTTGGGTCTGACTGTGTGCGAGACTTAGGAATGGGAGAGATGTAGAATGCGCTTGATAAACATGTTGTGGAACCTCATAGTAAGATAAGAGTGGCTGGTGAACCTGCCATGCACATCTTGAAGAGCATTGGAAAGGAAGGTGTAGCCTGAGGGACTGTGGAGTAGAGAAGGGGACACTTCCTTCTGTTGGGTGTGTGGGTAGAGGGGGATCCAGGACAGATAGATCTTGGGAAGGTGTCCTTAGCTCTGTTGATGAGCTCACTAGCTTAACAGTTCTTCATGTCCATTTCCTTAGAAGCCTGATAAACCCAACTAGAAAAATGGCTTGGTTGGTAGCCTGTTAAACCCATCTGTTGGCTTGGCTGTCTCTGTTGCACTTGACATTGTGGTATTTTTTGTGTTGCAACATTATCCTAAACTATAGAGCATATGAGACCCTGTTACTTGTGTTGAGAGTAATCCTATGATGTAGAGTCTCCTTGTGGTTGTTGTTTTGTGAACCCTGGCTAGGGTTTGACTGTGTGCGAGACTTAGGAATGGGAGAGACGTAGAATGCGCTTGATAAACCTGGTGTGAGGCTCATAGTAAGATAAGAGTGGCTAGTGAACCTACCATGCACATCCTGAAGAGCACAGGAAAGGAAGGTGTAGCCTGAGGGACTGTGGAGCAGAGAAGGGGACACTTCCTTGTGTTGGGTGTGTGGGTAGAGGGGGATCCAAGCTAGATAGATCTTGTGAAGGTGTCCCTAGCTCTGTTGATGAGCTCACTAGCTTAGCAGTTCTTCTTTCCCATTTCCTTAAAATCCTGATAAGCCCAACTGGAAAGATGGCTTGGATGGTAGCATGTTAAACCCATATGTTGGCTTGGCTATGTCTGTTGCACCTAACCTTGTGAGTAACCTTTGGCGGGATAGTCTGTTAAACCCAACTGTGAATGCTGGCTTGGCTAGGTAGCCTGATTAACCCAACAGTGAGATGGCTTGATTGTGTGCAGTCTGTTAAACCCATATGTTGGCTTGAATGGTCCTTAAGGTGAAAGGTGGCTTGACTGTGAATAGTCTGTGAAACCCAACTGTGAGATGGCTTTGATGAGTGGCCTACGAAACCCATATGTGGGATGATTTCCCTTACAGCCTGTGAAACCCAACTGTGTTGGCTTGGATGAGTTTGATTGCATCCTTGGTTATGTATGAGTCTACTAGTGTTCCCTTATCCTTGTAGGAAATCATGCCCAGCTCGGGGGTGGTAGTGTTGCGGAGAGATTGAGGAGCACACTGGCCTATGGTTGGGTGGAACATTGTAGCGACATAGCTAGTTGCGGGACAAGCTTTCTTCAAGATAAGTGTTGTCCACATAATTCTCTGTAACTGTAATTCTTGCATTGTATTTGCTTAATGGATTGCGATGAACATGTTGCTATGTTGAGTTATGCATTGTTCCCTGAATAACTGCAATTATAGGCATCTATGTATGTTTTCCCTTCAATGCATTTTACGAAGTTGCAGGGTAGATTGGCTAGTTTGGTAATGGATTGGATGATCAGATCGATCCAAGAATTCAGCTAAAAAGTTGAGTTTTCTGATAGAAATCCTCATTTGCGCAGTTTGCAGGATTAAGGATTTTGCAGGATGCAGGATGCAGAACGCCATTTTGCAGATTTCCCTTCTGCAACTTGTGGGATGCGGGATGTGGGATCGCGGTGTTGCGATTTCTATATTTTCTAATCCCAGAAGGTTAAGTTTCCACAACGTCGATCTTCGTGGGACGATTCTCCACCGTTGATCTCTTTCCGATGCGGAATGCAGGATGCGGGTTGCGGAAAGTGTTATTGCAATATTTTTTAACTTTCGACCTCGCAACTTGGTCTTTCCACACCGTTGATTTTTGCGGGTGATTTCTGATTCGTAAATTTAATTTTATCTGTGGGATCACCTGTGATCATTGATTTCCGTCGCGTTTTCTCTCCGCCATTCGATCTCCTCTGATATTCTTCCTTGCAGATCATTGGATTGTTCCATGGAAGACGGAGGTAAGCGTGACAGTGTTGGAAATGTTGAGATGTGGTTCACGACCATGCCCTGTGTTCGAGGAATAGTGAAGGTTCTCGATGAAATTTTTAATTCCACATGATAATGGGGTATGGGTACATGATAGCGTGGTATTAGAGCTGCTGGTTACAACATTAGGCATGGATGGACCAAAAACCAGTCAAGAGTATCCTACATTGTAGTATCAGAGGCTGTCGGTTACAACATTTGGCCTAGATAGGCCAGGTGACAGTAAGTAAATGGTTTTGATTTTGAATTAGTGTGTTTCTGACAAATGGTGTTGATAAATTTTTTTGCAGAGTCATAGGAAATTTTGGAAAAGTAAGTTGTGGTTTAGCCATGAGAACCCATGATGAATATGATGCTCAGGATTCCTACGAGTGTGCGCGAGATGCCATGGGGGAAAATGTCCGAGTTGGAAATGATGACATAGAGTCTAATAGAAGGAGATTCCAAGAGACACAGCCAGATATTGCATCCACCATGAGAAGCTTGATTAAGTCCCAGGAAGAGCAGCATCAGTTGAATGCTGCTATGTTGCAAAGTTTGAAAGACTTGCAAAGAAAGATAGACTTTGGGTAGGGTACAATGAAACCCGAAGGCAGTAAGAGCAGTACTAGAAGAAGAAGAAGGACTACTAGTAGATCACTCGAGTCAGAAGAATCAAGCTCTTCTTCTTGCAAGGGAAAGAGAAAGAGGACCCATAGGGATCGCACTCAAGATGAATTTAAGAAGGCTAAACCTCCTACGTTTGATGGTGAGGTAAAGAATGGACAAGAGGCTGAAGCTTAGCTTCTTGGGATAAAGAAGTACTTCCAAGTTTAGGATTATTTGGGAAACATGAAGGCAAGAGTTTCCATATTCAATCTGAATGGAAGGGCATCCATTTGGTGGGAGCACTTCAAGCAAGTAAGGAAGATCAGTGAAAGGGGACTTAAGTGGAAACAATTCCAGAAGTATTTCAAGTGGAAATACCTCTCTAATAGGTACTATGATGACAAGATCAAAGAATTCCATGAGTTGATATTGGGACAGCAGACCATGGAGGAGTATGCGAATAAGTTCTTAGAATTTTTAAGGTATGTCAGGTACAACAAGGATGAAAGAGTGAAAATCCAACATTTCCTGAGTGGATTGCCTCAGTCTTATAAAGACAGGATCGAGTTTTATGAGCCCAGAACTCTTGAAGAAGCAATAAGGAAGGCTAAGTATTGCTATGAGCAGAGCAAGGGGAAACCTGATTACCATAAGACATGGAAGGACAAGAAGGATGAGAAGTTTGACCAAAGGAAGAAAGGTTTCAAACCTTCTAGCTTCAAGAATCAGCAGCAACAACCATCACAAGTTGAAAAGAAGCCAGCCACAGTGATGGGAGAGAAACCAAGAGATCCATAGCAGAACATAGAACCTTTCCAATATTGGAGATGTGGAGGACCCCACATGCACCAGAATTTTCCACTCGAGAATGAGAGTGCAAGGCCAACTTACAACATGCAAGAAGTAGAAACAGTGGGTCAAGTAGCAAGGGCCGTCCCTAGGATTTATGCAACACTGGAGGACCGCCAGGAAGATCACCAATCCACTGTGGTTGAAGTTGTAGGTAATATTGTTGATCAATTTGTTTCTATCTTGATTGAACATGGTTCTACTCACAGTTACATTACTCCTAGAGTAGTGGATATTTGTGCCTTTAAGAAAATAAAGCATAACAAATCTTGGTTACTTCAGTTAGCCACTGGAACTAAGAGAAAGATTAGTGAAGTGATAGAGAAATGTCCATTGGTCATGAATTGATTGGTCACTTGTGTAGATCTGAATGTTCTACCGCTTGGTTCCTATGATGTTCTCATTGGAATGGATTGGTTAGAAGCTCACAAAGTAAAGCTTGACTGTTATAATAAGGCTTTTGAGTGCTTGGATGAAGAGGGAAACTCAAGGATAGTGAAAGGTATTCCAAAGGTGATTTCTATGAGGCAGGTTTCAACAATGCAGTTGAAGAAGTTATGTGGGAAAGGTTGCCAGTTGTATGCAGCTCATATTTTGGAGGCAACAGAGAGTGAAAATCCTAGGTTGGAGGACTTTCATGTGTTGCAGGAATTCAAGGATGTGTTTCCTGATGAGATTCCAGGGCTTCCTCCAAAAAGGGACATTGATTTCACAGTTGAACTTGTTCCAGGAGCAACACCAGTGTCCAAGACACCCTACAGAATGAGCATGCCAGAAATTTTAGAGCTGAAGATGTAGCTGCAAGAGTTGTTGGAGAAGAAGTATATCAGACCCAGTGGGTCTTTGTGGGGAGCACCAGTTCTGTTTGTAAAGAAGAAAGATGGTACACTCAGGTTGTGTATTGATTATAGACAGTTGAACAAAGTCACAGTGAAGAATAAATACCCTTTTCCTAGGATTGATGACCTCTTTGATCAAATGAGAGGAGAAAAGGTATTTTCCAAGATTGACTTGAGGTTTGGTTACCATCAGGTAAGAATCAAGGATGAAGACGTTCATAAGACAACCTTCAGAACAAGTTATGGAAATTATGAGTTTGTAGTGGTACCATTTGGTCTCACAAATGCACTAGCTACATTTATGTGCCTTATGAACAGTGTCTTCAACAGGTATTTGGACAAGTTTGTTCTTTTTTTCCTTGATGACAATCTTGTTTATTCCAAGAATAAGGAAGAGCATGAAGAGCATTTGAGATGGACATTGCAATTGCTCAGGGAGCATCAGCTGTATGAAAATCTAAGCAAGTGTGATAGATGTGATATAGAATTCAGTATTTGGGTCACATTATCTCAGAAGAGGGTATATCCATGGACCCTAAAAAAATTGAAGCTATTATGAATTGGCCTACTCCCAGAAATGTGACAGATGTGAGATCTTTTATGGGACTTGCAGGATACTACAAGAGATTCATTGAAGGATTCTCCAAGGTTGCACATGCCATCACTTCTTTGCAAAAGAAGGGGATTGTAACACCCCGGTTTTGACCCCGTTTGCATGATGTATATAATGTAATTAATCGTGGTGGGGAGCTAAAGGCAAAAGCCCCACCATCGATTCGGTTGTGTATGTTTCGACAATAGGGATAGTTGCCGATGGTATATCGTGCTATCTAGCACATTATAGTTTGGCATCATGTAAATACGCACATCAATTAAACTAAACCTACAGCCAGCTACGACGGTGCAACATTAAAATGAAAAGGGCATGATTCCTAAGGCTAAGGGGGGGATTGTCTAAGCCATGGGAGCCATAGGGATTTTTCCATGTGTCAACCACCCATTTAAACTTATGTTGTTTGTTATTTGGGGCAGTTATTTCCGAGTAGTGGTGGGTGTGGCAGGACTGTCAGTCCTTTCCCACGTGCCCACTCCACCAGCAGACTCTCCTCTTCACGTCGTGTGGGGCAGAAGAAACATTCACTCCACTCTCCCATGATTCCTGCCACCGGAGGATTTGGTCCTGCTCATTCTCACACAGAGGGACGGTTCGGCTTCCTCATGTGCACCGTTTGGGGGGATTCTTCATCGACTGATCACAAGGGTTGTTCTCTCTCCTTCTTGCGCACAAGAATTCTGTGTTGGTTTTGCTCACGCAGGGAGCAGGAGAAATCGTTGTTGTCACTTAGGATTTTCGGGTGCAGGAGCCATTCACACTCAGGGCTGTGTGCCTGTGGGTTCCATACCGGTTTCGGTGGTACATGTATGTCCCCTTGCCAATTGTGGCCATGTATGTTGTCTATTGTGGTCTGCGTTTGTGTTTTCCTTTGTCGATGCTAGGAGTTTGTTCTCTCTCCCATTTGCGGACTGTGTAATGCTGCCGTGGTTTCATTGTGCGTTTGGGGCTGTTGTCTTCCTGCTGGGTTTTCTTCCACATTCATCAGTTAAGTTTTTCCCAGTCTATGCTGGGAGTTCGGTTTCTTATCCATTGCAGACTGTGGATTGTTGCCATCATTCATTGTGAGGTTGTGGTTGTTGAGGTACCCTGGTTTTGGGTTGCTGTTGAGTTGTTTTGGCCACGCTACGGCCAGGACAACCCTGAGTTGTCTTGTGGATCTGAATTGTGTTTCACCTGTTGGTTGGGATTGTCACTTGGTTGTCTTTGCCTTCTTCACAGAGCTGTGAATGGGTTGTTTTGCTGCGGTATGCAGTGGTTGGTATTCGGACTGTTGTGAGTGGGATTAGAGGATGGGTATGCATGAGAAGACTGGTGTTGAGGCCACCAGCTTGGCATTTAGCCTTTCCTAGCTCCTTGATGACCTGGTAAAACCCTACTGTGTGGGCTTGGATGATTTGTGTACCTTGGCTATGTGTGAGCCTGTTTTGACCCCTATTCCTTGAGGAATCATGCCCAGCTCGGGGGTAGCAGTGTTGTTGAGATTGATGAGCACGTTGGCCTATGGTTGGGTGGAATGTTGCAGCGACATAGCTGGTTGAAGGGCAAGTTATTCATTAAAAGATAAGTACTGCTGACTGTTTCATCTCTGCAGTTATATCTACTGTTTCATGAGAATGATGAACATGTTAAATGCTGGAATGTATATGTTTGCTTCCGCTGAATGTTGAGTAACCATGCATCCTTGTATGTTTTATGCATCTTAGCATGTATTATGTTAAGCTTTTTATTTCAGTATTGATGTATGTTCATGTTCATGGGGCCGTTTTCCCGTTTGTTTGGTGTTAGTAGCATCCTCTTCGCCGGTCGGAAGGTCAGGGACGTTACAGGGATAAAATTTGAATGGACCTCTAGGTGTGAAGAAAGCTTCCAGCAGTTGAAGAATCTTATCACCAGTGCACCAGTATTGAAGGTTGCAGACCCAGAGAAAGTTTTTGTGGTGTGCACTGATGCATGCGAACAAGGGCTTGGGGTATTCCTTATGCAAGACAACCACGTTGTATGTTATGAGTCAAGAAAGTTGAAGGAACATGAGAAGAACTATGGTACTCATGATCTAGATCTTGCAGCCATAGTACATTCTCTCAATATGTGGAGAAATTACTTGATGGGAAGAAGATTCGAGCTAAGGACATACCATTGCGGTCTGAAGTATTTGTTTGATCAACCTACTTTGAATTCTAGGCAAGTGAGATGGCTGGAGTTTTTATGTGAGTTTGAGTTTGAAATCAAACACATAAAAGGAAAAGAGAATAAGGTAGCTGATGCACTCAGAAGGAAGGTGCAGGAAATGCATGTGGCATCTCTTAGTACTTGCCAATCATATTTGAGGCAATAGATTGTGAATCATATTGCTAGAGATGAATTGTATGCACAAGTAAAAGACAAATTGCAGCAACAAAGTCTTGAGAAGAGGTATGAGGGATACAAATTGGAAGAAGATGGACTTATTACTTATAAAGGTAGAATTTATATTCCAAATGTAGCAGATTTGAGGAGAGTTGTTATGGACGAGATCCATCAAACTCCATATTTTGGTCACCCAGGATATTAGAAGACAATTGCTACAGCCAGAAGGCAGTATTTCTGGCCAGGAATGAAAATGGACATGGTTGAGTATATTTCAAGGTACATGAAATGTCAGTAGGTAAAGGTTGAGCATCAACACCCTGCAGGTTTGTTGCAGCCTTTGCCGGTTCTAGAATGGAAATGGGAAGTTATTTACATGGATTTTATTACAAGATTGCCAATGACTTGGAGACAACATGATTCCATCATGGTTGTGGTGGACAAGTTGACAAAGGAAGCACATTTTATACCCGTTAAGTCTACGCATAAGACTGATGACATTGTAAAGATATTCATGAAGGAGATTTTCAAATTGCATGGATTTCCTAAGGCAATAGTCTCTAATAGAGATGTCAAGTTCACTTCCAATTTTTGGAAGGGTTTGTTTGCAGACTTGGGTACAAAGCTAAACTTCAGCACTGCGTACCATGCTTAGACTGATGGTCAGATAGAGAGAGTTAACCAAGTGCTTGAAGACATGCTTCACATGTATGTGATGGACAAACCAACCAAGTGGGAAGATTATTTACACTTGGTAGAGTTTGCATATAACAATGGACAGCAAGCATCCTTGGGGATGAGTCCGTATGAAGCTTTGTATGGCAAAAGGTGTAGGACACCAATGACTTGGGATAATCCAGTGAAAAGGATTGTGCTTGGTCCATAATTGCTCAAGGAAATGGAGCAAGAATTTGTAAAGATCAGGCAGAATTTGAAAGCATCCCAGGACAGACAGAAAAGCTATGCTGGTAAGCATAGGGTGAACATGGAGTTTAGTATTGGGGATCATGTTTACCTCAGAGTGAAGGCAAGGAAGAGTTCCTTGAAGCTTGGGAGTTGTGCTAAGTTGGCACTTAGATATTGTGGGCCGTTTGAAGTGCTTGAAAGAATAGGGCCAGTTGCATATAGACTTGCATTTCCTACTAGCACTAGAGCTCATAATGTTTTTCATGTTTCTTTGCTTAAGAAATATGTACATGATTCTAACCATGTGATAAATTGTGATGTGATTCAGGTGGAACCCGAGGGAGAGTTTCGAATCAAGCCAACATGCATCCTCGACAGGAAGGTCACCATACTACGGAATCGAGCCATAGGGCAGGTAAAGGTGCAATTGGAGCACTACGGTACTGAAGAGGCTACGTGGGAGCTGGAGGATGCCATGCGATTGGCACATCCATTTTTGTTCAATTTTGCAGAGCACTGAGGAGATGCCAGTGTAGCATTTTGTTCAATTTTTTGTAAGCACTGAGGACAATGCTATTGAAGGGGGAGGGGAATGTAACACCTTGATTTTGACCCCGTTTCATTAATGCATGTGATGTAAATATTATATGAAATCATGACAAGGAGCTCAAGGCCAAGGCCCTGTCACTGAATTGATGTTTGGATATAGGCAATCATGGTTGCTGCCTATGGTTTCTATGTTAAGTCAAGCACATTTGTAAACATCATGTAAATATGAAAATTAATGAAAAACCCACAACCATCCATGTCAATGAAACGAATAATGAGATAGGGGCATGATTTTACTAAGGATAAGGGGGTGGGAATGTTAACCTTGAGCCTATTTGGGGAAAAGCCATGTGTCATGAGAAGAACCCATCAGAACTGTCAACTACCCTCTTTCTTGTCTTTTCTTCCTAACCATTCATTCTGCCAAAAAGTGGTTGAGTTAATCATTTCTTGGAAGGGGAAGAGTATGGGAAATTTCGAATGGGGTAGAGCACCTAGTTCTAGAGTGTCATTTTTTGCTTCCAGGGACAAACAAAGAACCATATGTCAGTCTGACCCATGCATTCATGCCTGGTTTTCCTACTTTTACGATTAGAGAGCAGGGGGACATTGGGGGGGGTCGAGGAAAAGGGATTCATGGGATCATTCATTCACCATCTTCACTCACTCCTCGGTTGTCGTGGGAAGGCAGGAAAATTGCAAAGCTCTTTCTGTGTATGTATCCTTTGCATTTTGCGAGTGTGGTTTTTCCTACACATTGTGGTATTTGCTGTGTTGCAGCGTTATCCTAAACTACAGAGCGTATGAGACCCTGTTACCCGTGTTCAGAGTAATCCTAAGATGTAGAGTCTCGCTATGGTTGTTGTTTTGTGATCCCTGGATCGGGTATGACTGTGTGCAAGACTTAGGAATGGGAGAGACGTAGAATGCACTTGATAAACCTAGTGTGGAACCTCACAGTAAGATAAGAGTGGCTGGTGAACCTGCCATGCACATCCTGAAGAGCACTGGAAAGGAAGGTGTAGCCTGAAGGACTGTGGAGCAGAGAAGGGGAAATTTCCTTGTGTTGGGTGTGTGGGAAGAGGGGGATCCATGCCAGATAGATATTCTGAAGGTGTCCTTAGCTCTATTGATGAGCTCACTAGCTTAGCAGTTCTTCCTGCCCATTTTCTTAGAATCCTGATAAACCCAACTGGAAAGATGGCTTGGATGGTAGCCTGATAAACCCATATGTTGGCTTGGATGTGTCTGGTGCACTTGAACTTGTGAGTAACCTTTGGAAGGACAGTCTGTTAAACCCAACCGTGAATGCTGTCTTGGTTAGGTAGCCTGATAAACCCAGTAGTGAGATGGCTTGACTATGCACAGTCTGTTAAACCCATCTGTTGGCTTTACTTGTCCTTAAGGTGAAAGGCGGCTTGATTGTGAACATTATGTGAAAACAAACTGTGAGATGGCTTGGATGAGTGGCCTGTGAAACCCATCTATGGGATTATTTCCCTTACAGCCTATGAAACCCAACAGTGTTGGCTTGGCTAAGTTTGATTGCATCCTTGGTTATGTATGATTCTGCTAGTGTTCCCTTATCCCTGTAGGAAATCATGCCCAGCTCGGGGGTGGCAGTGTTGCTGAGAGATTAAGGAGCACACTGGCCTATGGTTGAGTGGAATGTTGTAGCGACATAGCTGGTTGCGGGACAATATTTCTTCAAGATAAGTGTTCTTGTCCACATAATTCTCTGTAATTGTAATTCTTGCACTGTATTCACTTGATGGATTGTGATAAACATGTTGCTATGTTGAGTTATGCATTATTCCATGAATAACTACAATTATAGGCATCTATGTATGTTTTTCATTCAATGCATTTTACTAAGTTGCAGGGTAGATTGTCTAGTTTGGTAATGGCCTAGATGATCGGATCGATCCAAGAATTCAGCCGAAAAGTTGAGTTTTTTGCTAGAAATCCTCATTTGCGTAGTTTGCGGGATTAAGGATTTTGCGGGATGTGGGATATGGAATGTTGTTTTGCAGATTTTGGTTTCTGCATATTTCCCTTCCGCAACTTCCCTTCCACAAATTGTGGGATGTGGGATGTGGGATTGCGGTGTTGCGATTTCTATTTTTCCAATCCCGCAAGGTTAAGTTTCCGCACCACCGATCTTCACGGGACGATTCTCCGCCGTTGATCTATTTTTGATGCAGAATGCGGGATGCGGGTTGTGGAAAGTGTTATTGTAATATTTTGTAACTTTCGACCCTGCAACTTGGTCTTTCCACACCGTTGATTTTTGCGGGTGATTTCTGATCTGTTGATTTAGTTCTATCTATAGGATCACCTGTGATCGTTGATTTCCATCGCATTTTCTCTTCGATGTTTGATCTCCTATGATATTCTTCCTTTCAGATCATTGGATTGATCCATGGAAGACGGAGGTAAGCTAGAGAATGTTGGAAATGTTGAGATGTGGTTCACAGCCATGCCCTGCGTTCGAGGAATAGTGAAGGATCTCGATGAAATTTTTAATTCCGCATGATAATGGGGTATGGGTACGTGACACCATGATAGGGCACACCTCCAATAAAGTATAAACAAGGGCTTCTTTTATGCAATGATACTCCTTTAGATGAACCATCTCACCAATGAAACCTATAAGAGCTTTAAGAGAAATATCAAACAAGCTCTTGTCCTAAATTAGGGTACATTTTTGAACATTTATGGAAGAAACTCCAAGAGGGTACAACACCACTCTCCACATGATTTTGTTACAGGTTTCCATTACAAATAACCAGCAGCTGCTACAGGAGAATCATTCTTGATGCCGAGAATGCTTAAACTAGTGAAGTTTCACCATTATTTGCTGCTATTCTAGGGTACAAAGACGATTTTTTAAGGCTGCTTTTGATTGTTGTTACCATAAAATGTTCTCCTTAGGATTTGGGGCTTCTTCGTTGTTTTTTTGGTGGCCAAACCAGGATAAACCTACCCAGAATTGCTGGTCACTATCAACAGGTGGTTGTCTGCTGCTATTCCTCAAAATTTAACACTGTTATGTGGCAAAATTGAACATGATATATGCCTCTTTAACTGTGTTATGTGCCCATAACTGACCTTACATATGCCTAGGCATTTGATCTATGGTTTTTCATGAGCCTGTGATTTCCAAAATATACCCAGATCTAGTCTTTCCACCACTTCTACCCTCAAAACGGTTGGTGGTATTAATTGTTGAAGATCATTGTTTTTATTGGCTTGTTAATTTCAGATTTTGGGTTGCTTTAGTTTTTAGTTTTCAGATTTTTGGGTTTCCTTATTACACCAGTAAAAATATAAGAATACCAAGATAAAAAATGCAATCCAAAGGAATCTCAAGAATTCCTATGAGGTTATTAAGCATCTAAAATTGGAGAATGAAAAACTACAGAGGGGGAATGTTGAGATCAAAAGAAGAATGCACAGATTTGTAACAAATTATAATAAATTTTTTGATTTGTCTCATAATCTTATGAAAGATAATAAGACTATATATAGATAGGGAAGATGTTGGAATGTGAAATGGATCCAAGAAAAGCACAAAGGCCAAACAAGTAATTGGTTAGAACAACTTACAGGAGTAGTGTCACAGGTTTGACAGAGCATAGTACATATTTTGATGATCAAGGTATATAAGGGTTTCAAGAAGCCATTTCATGAATGTTCCCAAATTTGGAGGCAAAGCATGTTTCTGCAACAAGTTTGTATTATTTTGAAGCTAAAAAGTTACTAAAAAAGTAGCACAAGTTTGGATGCAAGTTACAAGTAACAAGACCACTATAGGAAATTATGAAATTATGTAGAGCCTATCACACATAAATTTGCAAAAGTGCTACAAATTTTGTTGTAGCTTGATTTTTCACTCTTTTTGATAGATTTTGAATTTTTGTGACGTTTCTAAGGATGTTAAGTCCAAATTAACTTCCTATTTACATTTTCTTATGATCGATGGATCCCTATTTTCTTTAGATTCTCAGCTATCAAAATTTTCTGATGGGTTAATGGCCAGAAAATGGTGTTTACCTTTTGGAAGGGATCCTTTGCCCAAATGTAATTCTGGTATTTATGTTGGGGATATCGTATCTTCATGGTATATAAATCTCTGGATTCCCCTCATATTATATTGTTTGGTTGGTTCGTCATAGTTGGCACTTGCCCTTACATTGTTGACAGAAGGAGCTGGCATTCTTTGTGTCACATTCGGAGGCAGCTTTAGTGCTCTGTTTTATTTCCAACTCAACCACCTGAGGTAGTCATCATCCCATACTAGAATATTTGACATGTGGGTTAGCTACTGGGCCTTAAACCATGCTTGCTTATTATGGAAGTTTATACTTTCTTGCACATTTTTTGCCTTGCCGATTTATTGTTGATTCCGAGTCTGGTAAGTATGAGAAATATACATAAATTATCTCTCCTATTACAGCTCTACATGTAAATACTAATAGAAAATATGTTCAAATAATTGACTTTAACATTTGCTATTCCAATCTTATTTCTAATGACAATGAGAGGACTGTAATGTCAAAAATAATTTCCACACTAGAAAATACTATATATACTGCAAAAGATAGGAACCACTGACTTTTAGAGTTTGTATAAAAGCTGTAAGAATTGAAGATCAACTTGGCAGAAGTGCCTCCACTGAGTCAAAGTACTCACACAAGAATACTGAAAGCATAACTTTGAATATCATTCTAAATCATCAAAAGCTACGTTGGCACTCAAACATTAAGTTCTATTTTTAATCATATTGATGTAATCAATGAGGAAAAAAAACAGAGAGGATCCCTACATCCTACCATACAATGAAATATTCCCAACATTCCAATTCTTATTAGTTCTTTCTATAGAAGGGACATGGAGGAAGATGTGTGTGTATGAAAGAGTGAAAGTATTTTTTCTGTAAAGGAGACCTACAATTAACATCAATAAAGAGAAAAACAAGATAAATTAGCAGTCAGAATTTCTAGGTTAGGATCTTGCCTCAAGAATTTCAAGATTAGGATAGAGCCCAGCCAGCTGATAATGGTTTTCTGTGCTAAAAAATATATACTGTAGATACAATCTCTTAAGGGCAGAAGCTCTTGGGAATATAGAAAGCATCTCAGCCTCCATCATGAAGTTTAGTCCTAGCAATGATGTCATCTTTGGAGGAAATTTAATCATCTAGGACATATTGATTTCTTCCGGATGATCTTCACTGATATTAAATGTCCCACCACCAAACTTGTCCAATGTAGTTTCCTTATTCAGAACACCTTTCATACCCATTATATCACAGTCACCAACCTTCAAGGATGTTAGTGAGGGGCAATTTGTTACTATTAGCTCAAGATCACTGATATTTATCATTTCTAATGTTTTCATGTAGAAGTTCAAGACTTCCAAAGAAGAATTGTTAAGAGAAAGTTTGTGTAACCAGTCCCCACTTTCCTCTTTAATTTGACTCTCATCCATCATTAATGTCTTAAGAGATCTACAAATAAAATAGAGTGTTGAGCAAGGCTTTAGTTGAAAACTGTGATAAGAAAGAATAGACAATTACTCTAGAACTTCTCAAACCAAACAATCAAGTGAAATTTCAAGTCAATTGCCTAAAAAACTCCTTCTTGGTCCTATTTAGTTTAGTGAAGTTAACTCTTAAGTAGTTCACAAGCTGTAAATACATACTATGGTTTCAAATTTATCCCCAAATTTGAACAGGTATACTATTTATGATCCTGTGCATAGTTGACCAATTCATCATCTTAGCGATACCTCTCTAGGATTTTTATTTTGTACATTCCAGTCAGTCATTTTGGGTCGTAGTTTATGTTCAGGTCAAGTACTATATTCTGAGTCCTGGCTTTAAAAGAGCAAGAAATTTAAATTTTGCACAAAATTACATGCATGTTACTTTGTGGCACTCATTTCCCTCATTTGATGAAACTAAGGGGAGACATCTCTGCACTTATCCTCGGCATCTGGTCCTGTACTTGTTAACATCATCTCTTCTTGATCAACTTCAACATTGAGTGCCTTCTTCTTATATCACTCTAGTGTCTTTGCATAATATTGTGTACCCATACTTTATTTTTTATGCTTCTTTATTAACCTTATTAGCTTTATTAGCTAGATGTTAAGCTGGTAGTTCCGTGCTTAGAGATTTTAGTGTCATTCTACAAGTTGCTTTTGCACTCCTACACTGTAATTTATGTTCTTGGATGTACTCTTTAGTCCCATTGAACTACTTTTTGTGGTAATTTGTTGTACATCAATGAAATAATCTCATCTTATCTTGTTTGTGAATGTTTGCGTTAATATTAACGATCATACTACTGCAACTTAAGTTTAACTGTTCATTAGTTGTGACAACAAGCTAGTGTTAGAAAGTGTACATCAGATAGTCTTCTACAGTAGCATGATACACTCGGAAAATCTGCACAGCTTTGCTTTCTATGCAGCATGATGATTTGTGGATGAGGGTACAACAGTAGAATAGACTAGGTAGGGTACACATCTTTATTTACAGGCTTTCAGCAGTGAGGGAACATGCATGCACCAGCTATAAATAGGATTCCATAAATATATACTTAGATTCTAGTTCTAAGAGATTGCACGACGTATCTAAGTTAAGTAAAAAACTATTGCATATAGTCAAAGTCTAGTTAGGTTTATTGAGAAATTTTATAATCAACTTCAATCAAAGTTTAGTTTTGGTTTATTGAGAAATTTTCTAACTAGCTTCAGTCAAAGTTTAGTTAGGCGCATGCATGAAAATAAGTGTGCAAATCTCTAGCAGGATGCATGCCTCAAATCATCTCCAGTTGAGATGTTGTTGTGCATGTGTCCAGATTCATTGTACCTTCTCTTCTTCCTAGTCTATAAAGGAGAAAGACGAGGTATACATTTATTCATTTCAATCTTTTGTTCAACAGCTAGCAATTTGTTATGTTCCTATTAAAAAAGTCATTTTCAGAAGTAATGAAGAGCAGTAAGTTAGTAATAGGTTTTCAAAGTCAATTCATTGTGTTTCCTTATATATTTTTTACAGTATGTGTTTACAGATTCTACCATTAATTACAGAAAGTATTTTTTTTTTATAACTAGGGGAATCAACAATTGGGATGGGGCTGGTACTCATGTGACACAGAAACAGGGGTCCAATCCTATTTGCTACCACTATACCCTTAGGTACACTCACATAGCCCACAAGCATGGGGCACAGGTAAATCAGGGTGATTTGAACTCATGACCTCCCTTTCCAACATGTCCTTCATATCAAGTGAATCACCAGTTGAGCTACACCCCTGCGGGAATTACAGAAAGTAGTTTATAGTAGCTTAAAGTTTTATGCTGTTTAGTTTCCTACATGAATTCTTTTAGAGCATAGAATTTGTTTACCATAGTTGAGAAAACCTAAGTTTCTAACATGGTATCAGAGCACGGTTTCTTAAATATTCCATTTTTTTTATGTTGGATAGACAAGTTATCTGGTGTAGAGAGTTGTCAGGGGTTTAGTGGGAAGTATGCCCATGCTTCAGTAAGTAAAGTAGATATGTGCCAATGCTCAACATGTGGAAATCAAAAGTTGTAAGGTGTGAAACCCTAGTTTATCCAATGAGTAGAGATTGAAGCTTGTTCAGTGGAGCTGCGATGATGGCCATTCCCAGTATGCAAGAGTCACTTGTTGGAGGGAGCCTATAACTTTGTGTTGTGGAAGTTGAGTTGGTGGAATCTCCTGGAAATGGTAGACTAATGGTACCTTATGGCGAAGGATGTTGCATCACCTAGAAATTTCAAAGATCTAGAGGAACACAACAAGAAGCCAATAAATGCAAATAAAATCTTGTTGGATTTGGTGAACAATAATCTATTAATCTTGTCTATTGATCTAGGAACAAAGAATCAATCTCATCAAGAATTAATCAACAAATAGCTCATGAAATGGTGTTATCGGTCTACAGGAATAGTAGCCACTCTGTATTCACATAAAGAATGAATAGTTACAATAACAATGTCAAGCAATAGCTTGAATCAATGAGGAATTTGAATACCTATGGATGTCATTCGAATTCAATGAGTGAGTCTAGCTTAATTGACTGTAAGCCATTGGTTCACACTCTGTTAACCACTTGAACAAAACCCTAATTGACTCACCAAACCCTAACTGAAGTCGAAGTGCAATAAATGACTAAATCTCAATTGAAAGAGATCAAACACATGTCATAGCAAGCCAACCATCAATTGCTAGTGCTTCAATGACTTCAATGAACCCCGATGAGGTTAATTGAAGCTGAACTGATCATCAGAAGTTGGTGGAGGCACCCCTGTTGACTCCATATCATTAAATAATAATAAATAATCATTAAATAATATATTTAATGAGAGGAGGTGCCTTAACTAACTGGTTGAACTGATTGTAACCACCAGTTAGTAATTAGGTGCATTAATATCACTTAGATCACCCCCGAAGTGCTCTAGTTAGCCTCCTTGACTGTAGGAGAAGGATAAGTTAGACTCCTTGACTGTAGGTAGGTGTAAGTGTGACTGGATGATGTCAATTAATGCTCCACTGATGTCAATTAATGTCAATTATACTTAGGATAGTGGTTTAACTAGGCCAATTTGACCAAAAAGAGTGTGTATGTGGTAAATGTCTCCAACACCCCCCCTTAAGCTATACTCAGGAGGATTAGAAAACATAAAGTGCATAAGAATGCTAGGGCCCCAGGAACAAAGGACATAGGTCACCCTGTATAATAAAGTAACTGCTTAATATAACCAAGGAAACAGGGAAAACCTCATGGGAAAAATACCCCCCCTCAAACTAAGCAGTAAATCAAGAATTGGTTCTTCTATGCAGCAGCATCCTGAGACTGTGCATGTGAACCTATGAATCCAAACTAAATGAATATGTCTGGAGGAATCTTCCACTTTGGAAGAAGAGAAATTCACTCAATTGAATTAGAAATATAAATAGCTACACGGTGAAAACTGGACCCATGTAGAGTAGCTGAAATCATCTGAAGAGAGAGCAAAGGTTCTTGAGGATTTGAACCATGTGTGGAAAACTCAAGAAACTGATATGTTGCATCCTTGAACAAAAAACCATGAGTGGTAAAATCAGCCCCAATTTTTAGAAGCAAGTGTCCAAGCAGATGCAGAATGTCTTCCTCTTTACTAATCCTATGAGGAGATGAGCATGTGACCAAAGGTAGAGAAGCCCTGGGACTCTGGAGAGAAAATGCTTGAGATCCATAATCTGATATAGCTCCAGAAATATCTAATTATTCACAAAATAAAATATCAGCAACCTCATAAGAAGAAACTAACACCAAATCCCCAGTAGCAAAATTGAAGAAGAACTGCGGTACTTGATTTTTCACACCGGAATTGGTGAGAGCAGCTACAAGCATGACTGAAAGCTCTTGAATTTTAAAATATGAACCAAATAATATCATATCAGAAATTAAATCAGATCTAAATAAGTTCACAATAGATCCAAAACTATGAAATGAAATCAAATCCCCAGCAGCAGTTTCGAAGGAGACTTGCGGTACTTGTTTTTTCATACCGTTGATGGGAATAGCTACAAATAGTACTGAAGGTTTATGAATCTGAATTTTTGAACCAAGAAATATCAGATCAGATCCAAATAAGATCATATCAGATCCAATAAGATTCATATCAGATCCAGAAGTATGGTCAATCGAGATGGTGGATGCACAGTTGTCTTTTTCTTCAAAATTCTGAATTTTGGTGCATGCAATCTTGTAGGATTTTGTTGGAAGATCTAGATCATGGGGAGTGAATGTGTCACTCTTATAATATTATATTTCTTCCAAAATATCCAAGTTTTTACATATTTTCATACCATCAGCAACATTAGAGGGAGAAAAATCAAATTTCTCTTCACTTTCGGAAGCAATTACTGGTAAATTTTTCACAGAATTCAAAGGAAAATCACTGGTGAATGTTTGCATGGAAGTGCAGCAGTATTTTTCTTCAATATTAGAGATTCAAATGTCTTCTTCTGTTTCAACAATATGAGGAGATGAGATATCATAGATCTCATTAACTTCTGGAGCATCAGGAGAAGGAGTCACTGCATGGAGACTTTCTTCAATTCGAATTGAATGTGTAGAAGATTCTGCTTCATCTTCATCTTGAACAACTTCATCAAAGAGAGTAGAGGCCGAGAATTTTGAGTAAAGAACTCTTGTGGTGCTGTATGTGATCTCCAAAGTGCTATTATGATCCTCATTGTGCTTGCCAAAGGTTCTGTCCAATTTTGTCGAGAGATCCTTTGGGTATTCAGCAGAACCAATAAGGTAGTGCAAGCTAGGAGAAAGGGCCAGACATATTGCTCCAAAAGCTCTATCACCGTCATTTATCCAGTCATTATCATTCTCATAAGACTCTTTTCCAAGTCCAATAGACACCTCATAGAGACCTCATCTCTTCAGAGATGCAATCATCTTCAACTTCCATTCCGAATAGCTTGTGAATGGGGTGAGAAGAGGGACTAATGAGTCCATTTGAAGTTGTACCTGTTAAAACTTGCAAATCACAACAAAAAAGGGGCACCGTAAGGTCGAACAGCCTACACATTTTTGGCTTTCATCACACCCAGCATATTCAATCAAGCAAGCTTGATCAACAAGTTCTTTACTTGGGGTATTAAGTGGTAAGCCTTGGCTTCTGGTACAGTGCTGGATTTTTGAGCTATTGCTCAAATTTCATGCAGAAATCTGTCAAAAAGTTTGTTTTTGAGAGATAGAGCTTCATCCTGCCGTAAGCTCTGATACTATATTAGTCTTGTCTATTTATCTAAGAACAAAGAATCAATCTCATCAAGAATTAATCAACAAACAACTCATGAAATGGTGTAATTGGTCTACAGGAATAATAGCCTCTCTGTATTCACATAAAGAATGAATACTTACAATAACAATGTCAAGCAATAGCTTTAATCAATGAGGAATTCAAATACCTAAGGAGGTCATTTGAATTCAATGAGTGAGTCTAGCTTAACTAACTGTAAGCCATTGGTTCACACTCTGTTAACCACTTGACCAAAACCCTAATTGACTCACCAAACCCTAACTAAACTTGGAGTGCAATAAATGGCTGAATCTCAACTGAAAGAGATAAAACACATGTCATAGCAAGCCAACCATCAAGTGCTAGTGCTTCAATGACTTCAATGAACCTCGATGAGGTTAAATGAAGCTGAACTGATCATCAGAAGTTGGTGGAGGCACCCCTGCTGACTCCAGATCATTAAATAATAATAAATAATCATTAAATAATATATTAAATGAGAGGAGGTGCCTTAACTGACTGGTTGAACTGATTGTAACCACCAGTTAGCAATTAGGTGCATTAATATTACTCATATCACCCCCAGAGTGCTCTAGTGAGCCTCCTTGACTGTAGGAGAAGGCTAATTTAGCCTCCTTGACTGTAGGTAGGCGTGGGTGTGACTGGATGATGTCAATTAATGATCCACTGATGTCAATTAATGTCAATTATACTTAGTATAGTGGTTTAACTAGGCCAATTTGACCAAAAAGAGTGTGTATGGTGGTAAATGTCTCCAACATAATCTTATCCCTCGTATTTATGGGACAAAGATTACCAAATATGTGTGTGATGCCTTGGGAGTTGGGGAACCTATATCAAAGTGTGAATGTATTTAGGAAGATGCTCCTAAGGAACAAACTCACCACTACTTGCATTTTCAAAATAGATACAAGGAGGAAGAATCAAAATCTTCATGTTGAGGGAATTAAGTCTTAAGTCATATCCTTTAGGTGCGACAAGCACATTCACTATGCTTCTCAGACTTCAGTGTCCTCAAAAGAAGAAGGGGAAGGGCAAGCAACAACATGATTTTGTGGGAATCACAATAGCTTCAAGTGTGAAGAAGTCAATTGCTAGGATTGATACTACCTTCACCATGGTGTTGTTCCATTTCATGAACACAGTTTCGAGTGTTGGATGGTATGTGGACAATTGAGCTTCCAGACATATGACTTATAAGTTATGATAGTAAATTCTTTAGCATGTTTCAAGAGTAAGATGGAGGGCTACATGTGGAGTTGGGTGAAAATTCCATGTATCTTATGAAGGAATTGTGCTCCATATCTTTCTATATGCATTTAGGGGATTTTCTTAAGGTAAATTTTGTCTTATATGTTCTTGAGTTAACAGAGAGGAGAGTCTTTTTCAGTTTCTTGCATGAAAAATTTACAGCGTTTGGCTGAGTTTGATGGTCAGCAAGTTACAACTAGAGACCGCAGCCATGGATCTAGTGACGATGCCACATATATTGTGAAGGAATTGGGATCCATATCTTTCTTGATGCATTTAGGGTATTTTCTTGAGGTATATTTTGTGTTATATGTTCTTGAGTTAATAGAGAGAAGATTCTTCTATCAGTTTCTTGCATGATAGATTTACATTGTTTGGCTAATTTTGATGGTCAGTAAGTTACAACCAGAGACAGAAGCCATGGATCTAGTCAAGTTTTGCTTGAGTATGAAAAGGTGGCCTTTATAGGCTACTCACAGATCCAGTTGAGAAAATATAGCTAAAAACCATCATGGATAATTGTGTCTGCAGGTTGAGGAGATAGTTAGAGAATTAACTATGGAATTAGTGATAGAATCCTTGATTACAGGTGATGAGAGTATGAAAGAGAGGCATGATAAAGTTGTTATAGAAGGATTCTCTCAACAAGAGTGATCTAACCTTGATGACACTCTGTTGCAGCTGCAATATTTTTTCCCAAATTTCTAAGAAAAATTTTGGACCCTCCTTTTTAATTTGATCTTGCCTGGGATTGTTTGGATTCCTGAACTCTGTTTTTTCCTTCGCTACAAATTTGGATTTTTGAGGTTGAATTGAGATCAACTACTTTCATTCATTTCGGAAGTGAATGATCTAAAACCGTCTTTTGTCTAGCTAATGCTTTTGACTGTGGAAATTAAAGTTTCGATGATTTCCTTTATCGCTATCGAAAGATGGTTGAACAATGGATCAGGGAAATAGTTCTCTATGCATCCACCATTTTGGAAGGTAAATAATGAATGTCCCAATGGACAGTCCCATTTTTCGCCGATGCACTTTTTCTCCTTTGTTTATGTTTTTCAAGACTTTTTGAAATTTGTGTTTTATCACGGTGGGGGCAATAGTTCTCTATGTAGCTTTCGTTTCGAAGGGTAGATAGCAAAAATCCCTACAGACAGTTATTATCCTTGCCGATTCCATGGTTTTATTACTTAAACTTTTTGCTTTCATTGTTTTGTTTTCTTTTCACTATCGAAACGGTGTTTGACTATTGATCGAAGGGCTAGTCCTTTGCATTGTCGACACATCTGTAGCATTGAGATTTTGTTCGCTTATACATAGTCCTCAAAGTTTCTGATCGCCGATGACTTTTGTTATCACGAAACCCATTGTATTTCGACTTTCCATCGTTGCGGCTGCATAGTGATCTATAGGCCCGGTGTTTAGAGGTCTTGCTTACTGATAGATGTGGAATCCGCCGACGCATACACCTTAGAGCTTCCGATCGTCGATGTTTTATTTGATCGCAGAAGTTGTAGTCAGTATGTCTTCCGCCATTGTGGCTACTTAGTAAACTAATCGTATGACATATAGTTGTTCTGTTCACCAATGAAGAGTTTTTCCACCTAATGCTTAGTATTTTTCTCGCTGGTGAAGGTTTTTTCGCGCTGTTATATTTTACCATGGGTTATATATAGTGGTGGTATTATTTTAATCTTATCCTTAAGGAAAAAAACCGTGTCTGCTCCATCCTTATCGAATTGAGTTGTACCACCGTGCCTAGCTATCCGATTTCTGTTCGATTGGCTTGCTATCATGGAGGTTATTGGGTTGTCCTGCCAATTGCACCGCATTTTTCTAGGTAGGTCAACCCTGGTCCCTTTCTTTTTGATTTTTATTGGTTGTTTGAGAAACCACAGTCTACCCTGGTTAGGTTTTCCTGCAGTTTGGGACGATTTTCCATTAGAAATAATTATTTAACCTCGTGGTAGGCTGTTTGATGTTTTCTTAACAGTAGGGGTTTTGTGAGCCTGAGTTTTTTGAGCCATTATGGCTTCTTCATACTTGTCTGAAGGATTAGGTAGTTGGTACAGACAAGCGTTATGTTGTCTACACCGACTTTTTTGGGGTTGCTTATGGCCATCCAGGGGGGGAAGTTTTTCATTTTCATTTCATCGTATGCGTTTACCCTATTTTATGGAACTCCAGAAGGTTTTTGATTTTTGGACAAGTTGGGGATTTCCGTGTTTTCAATCACTGGATAGGGCCTTGCATTCGATGATTAGACTTATTGATTGGGTGGTTCGTGTTATGCAAAGAGTTAGAATGTAGTTTGGTTTAAACAATGCATTGTCTATCAAGGTTATGTTTTAGTTGCAGACGGATTTAGAGGATTCTTAGACCCACCTTGCAGAAGCTCCTTTTGGCCTGTCATTTTATTTTATGCATTAATCGTTTATTTGTGAAAATGCATATGGAAGAGGTAAAAAGTTTGATACAATTTTTCTTCATTCTTAAAACACTAACTAAAAGCTCCAATGGTCTAAGAACATGCTTGGTTTATGACAGGGTAACTATTGCAAAGGAGATATGTCTAAAAGACAAAAGAAGAAGGCTCCTGTTGCAGAGGCAGAACCAGAGGTGGAAATCATCACCAAGGTGGAATATATATATGAAGCTACCACCACCGGGGTAGAACCAGACTATAAATGGGGTGAGATGTACATGATGATTGCAAATCAAAATGTGCTTGATGCAGGATTTGAAGAACTAACGATTTATGCAAACATTGAGAAATCTGCCCTTATGAAAGTGGCCATGAGACCTAAGTTGTTCCCGTGCTCAGAGGTGATTGGTTGGATTCTGCCTAGGGTAGATGTAACTACGATGATCCTAGAGAATAATTCCAAACAGGGATATGCTACATACATCCCTGCTTATGCCTCAATTGCATACCACTTGCCTCCTGCTCAAATTTACTTAACTGAAAGCTGGTTGAAGGGGACAAATTTGGACCTGGTTGAAACTGTCAAAAGAATGATGATACCAGGGAAGAACTTTCCAATCAGGCCCTCAGGAGAATATGATACAGCCACTCTCTGAACCCCTTACAGATTTATAGCATTGATGCTGAACATGATTTTTGGGAGATATCACGGGAAGAGCTTCAAATTGGGATGGATTCCAATTATTTTCTATGTGGCCACCCAAGGAACCATATTCAATTGGGAAAACATAGTGTCCAATAGCCTCTCAGCATGCATATATTTAGCTTTGGGAGGGGTATCACAGAAGAAGTCAGAGTTCTACATGATCTCTATCTTAGTTGATTGTATATTATGTACCCAGTCCTTTCTAGCCTTGAGGTGTAATTGGGATAGAGACAGGACCCCTGTATACACTGCATACAAATTATTTTGGGCACACAAATACTAAAGCCACTACAAAGAGATATGTGAGTACTTCATCATGCCTTTGTACACCTTGATTTTCCTGACTGAATGCAACTGCCTATCAGAAGAAGCATTCAAGGTTATTGAAGAATATGGAAATTATTATCTGACTAAAAAGGGGATGTATATGAAAATGTATGGTGGCTCTCAGGCACCTTCTCTACTCCCCAAATATGCCACTGATTATGTGTTACATAAAGAAGCAGTCAGGCAGGTCTACATTGATGGTGTTGGAAGCTTCTTATCGGAAACTTGTTGTCGGTTAAGAGACACCTAAGTAACCGTCGGTTAAGCGACACTTAAGTAACCGTCGGTTAAATTTAAAGCATCGGTTAAGCGATAGAATATCTTCGACGATAGTAAAAAAAATCACCTTCATGTCGTCGGTGAAGCGACAGATATATACTATAAGCGTCGGAAATGCGATAGGTATAAATGTCGCTTAAGCGACGGAAAGAAGAAGAATGCGTCGGAAATGCGACAGGTATAACTGTCGCTTAAGAGACGGAAAAAGAGGTAGGCATCGGAAATGCGACAGGTATGACCATTGCTTAAGCGACGGAAAGAAGAAGAAAGCGTCGGAAGTGCGACAGGTATAACCGTCGCTTAAGCGACGGCAGTGAATATTTAAAAAAAAAAA
>LPNX010656423.1:121549-137445 GCA_001517045.1 Pseudotsuga menziesii
GTTGAAGCCATACAATACAAGAAACTTCAAAAACCCTGAAATCTATCCATGGGATCCGTGAAATTTTATTTTGCAGAGTATGAACCAAGCTGCTATTGGAATAAACTTTATAGAGCGCTAAGTTAGAATAGTAACAAAATGCTAAGTTAGAATAGTAACAGAATATTCTCTATCCTTAACCCTATCAAATTCCCTGCCTTCCTGAGTTTGTCTCATCCGCTTGGAGCGAGGAGAGGGCGACCGAGAAGGAGACCTAGGGGATGTCACTCGCTTGAGAGATCGTACTCGAACAGGAGACCTGGCCTAAATGGGAGATCTCGATCTGACTGGAGACTTAACATGAACATGACCCTTTGTTCCACTGGGAGAGTGCTGTGGGATGCAGATGCAGGTTCGGCGCATATCAAATGGTAACCTCAAATTAACAAAAATGACCAACATATCAAGATGGGTTCGGTGCATATCATATCGGGTGTAAATGAGGCTCTGCTAGTTATATTTTCAAGCTGAATTCTGCATAGGATCTATGCATACATACAAAATGAAAAGAAGAATAGAATCCAGTGAGAAAATGGATGGTTCCCGCGTGCCCTATTTGGTGTTTTTTTGACTAACGCGCTGTCGGTTAAGCGACGGTTCCGCGCCTTTGCTTTTTCTTTGGTTTTTTGAATGACCTTTTTGACCAACGCGCCGTCGGTTAAGCGACGGTTATGACAATATCCGTCGCTTAACCGATGTGTGTGGCCACATTTAGAAAAAAAAAATATCTTTATGATTTTTGGTAGGTTTAAAAGAAAAAATCCACGCGCCGTCGGAAGTAACCGTCGGATTTTGGATCAAAATGTAGTAGTGTAAATAGAAAATCACAATTCTGGGTGGAAAGGGAAAAAGTGCTAAGAAGACAGCCGAAGAAGAAGAAGCCAAAAAAAGAGAAGAAGATGCTAGAAGGCTAGCACAAGAGGCAGAAAGCTGGCTAAAGAATGAAGAAGAAGAAAGAAAGAGAACTGCAGAGGAAGCAACAAAGAAGGAAGAGGAGGAGAGAAAGAAAAAAGAAAGAAGCAGAGATAAAGAAAAAACAAGATGAAAGTGAGGGTCTGAGATTAGCAGGATATAAGAAATATCAGTAGACTACTGACTAGGTAAATACATAGGAAGAACATGATCATACAAATCAGGGGCAGGGACAAGATAATCCTGATTCCCAGGAGCTTGCTGCAACTTTTGGAAGCACTCAAGAACAAGTTGTTTTTTCTAGAATGAATTTGATACCTTTCACACAGAAAGAAGGAGAAGAGATACCTGATTTCAGCACTATTTTCTATGACAAGAAAAATAAAAGGATTGTCAAAAGAACCGAAAAGAAGGTTGAAACCGGAGGACAATCAGGAAAGATGATAACTGAGAAAACCGTGGTGTATGGAACAAATGCAGATCTATGACTGACAGCCAGAGTGGGGGTGGCATTAACCCAGGCCACTGAGGACAATGTAGATAGGATTATGACAGACCTTGAGCAATTGAAGAAGAATGCAACACAGTTAAAGGAAAATTTGAAGAAAGAGAGGGATGAAGGTCACAAGTTAAAGAGGAAATTTGAGGATATGTATAATGAAGTAAGGACTTCGAAGATAGAACTCCAGACTCTGTAGGAAAAAAAGATGGCCTTAGAAGCCTCAGTGGAGAAAATAGAAAAGGATGCCCAGAACAGCCTAGCAGAACTACAGAGGCTATAGCTAGAGCATCAAATGTTGAAGACTGAGAAAAATAACCTTCAGGTGTCCTACGAAACTCTAGGAGCAGAGAAGGTCTACTTGCAAAATAGGGTCATTGAGTTAGAATCAGAGAAGGATGCCACTGAAGAGAAAGAGAAACAACATCAACTACAGGTAGCAGCTTTGGAGGGACATAATGCTTCATTGACAACATCATTGAAAGATGCTATGGAACAGAAGATGAATGTCCAGCCTCTGAAGGAGCATGTTCTAACTCAGAGAAGGAAGATCTGCCATCTGCAAATGCGCATTGAGGAACAAAGGTGTAAGATTGTACAAATAGATAGTAGATTAGAAGAAATCTTGGACACCACTTCATATTTTGTAGACAGATCTCAAGATATTTTGGAGGTCTCGATAGGAAGGATAGTGTGGATAGAAACAAACGAGGAAACCCCTACGGAGCTACCAGCTAAAGATCGATATAGTTTAAAGTAGGATTATGACTTATTGGAGTTTGCAATAAATACTATGAAAGAATTTAATAATACTGTGAAGAAAACGAAAGGATTATGTGCTGAATACTACAGAAGAATGCTGGTCACATACAATAGATGCCAGCTTACTACAGATAAAAGACTGGATGCGATACCAGAACATGTGATTTTCATAGAACAAATACAGAACATGTATTAGGAAGACGATCAGGAGATCCAATAGGTTAAGGATCTAGATGAACAAATTCTGAAGAATGTAGTAGCTCATGCAACAGTAAGAATCCACTTACTTGAATATCAGCTGCGCCTAAGTCGGAAAGAATAGAAGTGGTTAAGAATCAGGCTGCTAAGTATGAGATAAACATCCATTTTCTTGAACCCTTAGATTTTGAAAGTATAGCAGCAGAGTCCTAGGCGTGGAAAACTTTCATTAATGACCAAGCGGGGCCCTCTTCATAAAAGTGCTCTATTAATTTTTTGTTTTAAATGTAATATATTGTATAATTTATGAGCACTCACTACAAGACAAAATTTGGGATTGAAATGTTGGGGAAGCCCAAAAGTCATTTGGGGGCAGCCCAAAAGTTTTTCCTTTTTGTATAAGTATAGGAGAGTTAGATGTAGGCCAGGACTTTTCTTTCCCATGCAATTTTTGGGAGTTATTGTAAGAAGAACTACTTCCTTTTGCAATAAAGAGTTACAATTTTTTCTGCTGGAGAAAGTTTGGTGGACTATTTCAAATGCTTTGCTATGGATCAGTTGAATTTGAACTATTTTGTTTTCATCTCATGTCCATTAACTGTGAGATCGTTCTAACTCATTTCATTTCTGCTTATGTTATGAATGTCTTATATTTTATTATGTGAAATTTCCACTGTGAGTAATGGAGGTTGTCATAAACAATAAGCTATCTTGTTGTCAATATTTATCTTAATGTTCATGTGTTCTGAAATAAATAACAACTATCTGTAATTGTTCATAATACATGTGCAAAAATACATTACTCATTGTCAACTGTTAATTCTGTTCCCTAGGGATAGGTTAGTTAGTTAAATTTATTTTCTTGCCATGTGTGATTTAGATGCGAGAGAGTTAAGACAAGAGGTAAGAACCAGCGCATCACATTAGGACGCTCCTCGTTATCTCTATCAATATGCATTTTTAGATAGGCACTTGCACATCATACTTAAACACAAAACCTAAAATATATACGGTGGCTCGGGTCGTAATCGGTAAAACTTTTAATTTGTTACTTGACCTACGGTAGTTGGACCATAAACCAGACGAATTCCCCACACCAAACAATAACGGGCTAGTTGGGAACGTTTATTGGGGAGAATCCCTAACTGTTGTTACCAGCAATTTTTCCAGGCCCCAAGACACTCTTACTCCAGTGGTCAGAAGATTCTCCCAGGAAGAGGGACTAGACCTGAATGGGCTAATGCATGCACCACCCCTTAGATACCCTTATATTCCTATTCTAGGATATAGTATGTTGTTTCAAAGTAAAGTATAAAAGGGTGCATGTAGTTGCATATGGAAATTTAAGTTTATTAAACAATTTTCTAATTGTAGCTTAAGTCTAAGTTCAATAAGGCACATGCATGAAGATAAGGGCACCAATATCTAAGAGGATTCATGCTTGCATACCTTAGATCATCTTCAATTGAGGTGCTGTTGTGCATGTGTCCAGAATCCAGATTCATTATACCTACTCTTCTTCATAGTATATATAAGGATAATGCAGGGGTGTTTATAGATTCTAGCATTAATTACGAAGTGTAGTTTTGAGTAGCTTTAAGTTTTATTTTGTTTAGTTTCCTGTAGGAATTCTTTTAGAGTGCAGAATCTGTTTACCATGGTTTGAGAAAATATGACAGCTAAATCAATAATTAATCTAGTCTTAGCTAAGGCTTCATTATGGGAACTTTGTTGAAGTTATAACTGTAAACCAAGCAGATAAACTCACAAATTTTACAAGTAATAAAAAATTTACAAGTAATAACATTTTTACAAGATAAAACAAGTAACCAACTAGCATATAACCACTGTTGATCAATTGGTATGTTTCAAATTTTTTATACTAAAAATTACCATTTTGATGCACCATTATGAGTTGATATTTCCTCACATATATTATAATGTAAGCAGAAAATTAGAGATACATTTTCTGTCCATTCATAACTTTGTTGACTTTCTATAGTCCTCCACATGTGAAAGAAGTTAAAACTGACATCAAGTTGGCCCGGTAATCCTTTTCATGTCTTTAATGGGACTCAAAACTTGTGTGAAGCACATACAGGAGGATTGAAGATAGTGATAATTCAAATCTTGTATGTTTGCAAGTGTTTGGGGAGCTTGAACATTCATCAGCTATTTTTTCCAACCATCTCAAAATTATCTCACAATATAATTATGTCTTGGGAATTTTATCTTCAGTATAGCAATATGAATATCTATTTTGTCCAATCATTTATAGATCTTATTGATCCCACTCATTCAACCATCTAAATGGATTAAATTTTTTAATATTGATTCTTAAATCCAGTCCAATACGACAAGAATTCTACCTCTTGCGAAATAGAAGTAACTTGTAATTTAATACACTTAAATTATAGTAAGTTCAGAACCTTCTTTCCACTCTTGATTTTGATTTTGAGCTGACAGAGCTCAGGGATCAAGCATAACTCTGTGCTTATTTGGCACCCATATTTTCACAGAGGTTTGGCTGGTCAACACAAGCCACTTGGTCCCATGATGAAGCCATTTTTTATTGTGCAGAATAATACAGAACATAAACATAAAATTTATGTATAGGTATTGTTTCACTAGTTCTCATTTGGACCAAGAACCCTCAACATCACTACAGATAGGGGCACGGCATCCAACCCTATAGGTGGCATAAACTAGGGTTGTAAAACAAGTTGTTTCTCATTCATATCCATAGCTAGTGGTGTATCCAGTACCATATCATGTAGAATTACCAATAGCACCATGAGTAGTATGAACAACATCTGTAGCTATAAGATAGAAGTATATATAGTATAAGATCCAATAGTTCTAGCCTATCCACCAATAGCAAAGGTATATATCGGTAATGTTACCCCTAATTTTAATGAGGGTAATCCTAGTGATTCCTTCACTAGACCTTGTACTTTGAAATCTTGGATGAAAGGGGTACTTACTACAATATCGATAAGGAATATTAGACCTAGCACTTAGCATATTGTTTCTGGCCTAATAGTTCAACAACTAAGTAGGTTTTCTTATGATTGTATGAAGGATTTGAATTGCTATACTGGTGACAACATGCAGAACCACTATCAAGTTAACAACAATTCTACCAGTCAAACAATGAAGTTATGGGTAGAAATAACACAATACAAAGGGTGACAATAATACTTTAGACATCATTTTGTGTATGCATATATCAACATTCAAGCATAGCATGACCCTGCAGCTTCTATAGTTGAATAGTGAAATATAGGCCTGAAACAAATCTATAGCATGTGAGAATCCAATAAGAGAGAGGTTGCTATGATAAGATAATGGTGGCACCTTCTATTGTTTATGTACTCGTTTTTAATTTCATTTATTATCGTAGGGGGCCTCTTGTACCATAAAACTCAGAACTAGCCAGACTTAAAGTTTAGATGATTTTTACTGTTGTTTATGCTTAGAGTTGGGTTTTGATGGTACTTTTACTTTCAATCTCAACCTAGAATTTGATACAGCTATTGGCTCGGGAAAGGGGCATAAGAATGAAGTTTGCACATGCAACCAAGGAAAATGTGCCATGCGCGCGATAGAAGCAAAGGAAGATCGCGAAGGACGAAAACGGGTCACAAAGGAAGAACAGAGAAGTGCGCAGCAAAGGAAAGGCAAGTGTGGAAGTGTGCAAGGGGAAAATGGCTGGAAAGTGACATATGCAAAATCCAGAGCATGGATATATAAGGTGACGTAAGCTTGCAGCTACACACATATGAGAATATATTTGTAAGTCAGGCTGATAGTGCCTCGTGTCAAGTTATGATCACCACAACTGTAACTAGAGGGGTGGCTAATGGTGATGGCTAATAGACTGTCGGGATGTAGTTGGACCTGCGTGGCCATGTAAATTGGTATAAATAGGAGGGATGTAATGGTTAGAGGTTTGGTCTGTAAGGTTTTCATTGATCCCCATTCAGTTTTCAGTAGTAGTTTTCTATTCAATGGTAATCCATGGAGGGGGATAACGGTTATGTTGTAATGTCATAGCGATCAGAAGAGGAGTAGACTTAGGAAGAGTATGGTAGCATTAGAGGGGCTGTTGAGCCACGGATCTGATTGCAGTGTGAGCATACCGCTAGGAGTAGGAGTAGAGTATGAGAGCAAACCAGAGAGCATGAGAACTATGAGTTTGAACTTAAAGACATATCTCAAGATCATTTTACATCTCACAGATTGCAAGGTGCTATATCCTTTCTCATGCCAGATGAAGAGCACCTTGGTGGTTTTTCCCAGATGGGTTTCCATGTTACTTCTTGTGTCTAAATGAATGATTGATGTGGTGAATTCTTATGTGATTGATTACTAGTTTATTTCCGTATAATGTTAAATGTGGTTCATTCTCTATTAGTTTCTTGTATTTGGTAAATGACTGAATAGAATGCCTTGCTGAATTGAAACTGTATAATTCTTGTTATGAATCCCGATCTAAGTCATAGAGCCAATTGATTTAAATCAGCTGTACCGTATGAGTTATGCCAGCTATGAGGTGAAAATGAAAGTCAAGACGTGCGCGATGATATATCGTTGTGCTCAGTCACGTAGAACCGACACCTCCGTCCAGCCGCCTTGCTACCTTCGTTGAGCTCCTTGAGTTCAGTATTGGGGATCATGTTTAACTCAGAGTGAGGGCAAGGAAGAGTTCCTTGAAGCTTGGGATTTGTGCCAAGTTGGCACATAGATATTGTGGGCCGTTTGAAGTGCTTGAAATAATAGGGCCAGTTACATATAGACTTGCATTGCCTACTAGCACTAGAGCTCATAATGTTTTTCATGTTTCTTTGCTTAAGAAATATGTACATGATCCTAACCATGTGATAAATTGGGATGTGATTCAGGTGGAACCCAAGAGAGAGTTCTGAATCCATCCAACGTGCATCCTCAACAGGAAGGTCACCATGCTCTGAAATCCATCCATAGGGTAGGTAAAGGTGCAATTGGAGCACTACGGTCCTGAAGAGGCTATGTGGGAACCAGAGGATGCCATGCAATTGTCACATCCATTTTTGTTCAATTTTGCAGAGCACTGAGGCGATACCAGTGTATCATTTTGTTCTATTTTTTGTAAGCACTAAGGACAGTGCTATTGAAGGGGGAGGGGAATGTAACACCTTGGTTTTGACCCTGTTGCATTAATGCATGTGATGTAAACATTATATGAATTCATGACAAGGAGCTCAAGGCCAAGGCCCTGTCACTAAATTGATGTTTGGATATAGGCAATCATGGTTGATGCCTATGGTTTCTATGTTAAGTCAAGCACATTTGTAAACTATTGAAATATTGTAACTTCGAAGAATATTCTATATGTATCTTTTGTGGTCCCCGATGGTCCTACCAGGAGAACCACTTGTATTATCTTGTACCCTGATGCTTATAATCGAAAGAACTAATAAGAGTCACGAGGTTGTCCCCTCTAATTGTAAAGGTGGGTCATTAGCACCCCATTGTGGTTACTTGAGCCTACATGTGTAACTCGAGCCTACATGATTAACTCGAGCCTACATGTCGGATGAGTTAATTGAAGTGAACGGATGAATATAAATAGAGGTGTAGCTCTCCTCATTTGACACACACACTCTCATTTGTGTAGCGCATTAGTGGAGAAGAGAAGTAGCTGGAGAAGGAGGAGGATCAGGCTTTGATCTCCTTGTTGGTTTTATCTTTTATCTTTTGGGGCATCTATATTGAGAAAGCTTTTGGTGGGTTTTTCCCTTTAGGGTTTTCCCAGGATAAATATTTGTGTTCTCCTTTTGTATGGTTGTGCTTGTCTATCTTTCAGTGATCCTGTTTATATGCTTTTGTTATGAAATCGAAATGAAATACTAATGATCTAGCTTAGCATATGAAAATTTAACATGGTATCAGAGACACCCTGAAAGAAGACATTGTGCAGATAAAGAATCTAGGGATTCTTATTTTTTGGGTCTCTATCCATGATCGATAAGCAAAAGAAGGCTAGACTGACTCTCCATTGAAGGGTGCATCTTTCTGTCGAAGCGGAATTTGATTCCGAGCATTTTCAATTTTGGTGTGGAAAATTAGGGATTTCTACAGAAGAAGAATTTTTTAGTGTGCCCAACATAGGATTTTTCTCCTCATCAAAATTGAATTTTAGAGACCTGGATCAAGAAATTAGGTTGGGTGAAACTCTGGTAAAGTCAAACCCTAGTTTGACCCCGATTTGGAGAAACCCTAAATACTAAAACTACTAAGTTTTGGTACATTCGCTATATCCTGATATTGGCGAAGGATCAGGAGTTGAAAATTTTAGAGGTTGAAGATACAATCCTGATTTACACTGTGTCCCAAATTCAGTCTCAGATTCTATATATTCTAGGAGATATGATCCCTCCAAGTTAGGGTTCCAGCCTCTTCCAGAATTCATCCCTAAATAGGACACCTGTGGAGAATTGTTGTAGCATGGGATACAGAGGTACAAATGGAATTCTTGAAGATGTTCCAGAAATATCACATACTTTAATTTCTGTGGTCCGAATTTTCAAACCTAAAGATGAACCAGTGACATGTGGCATGCCGTACAACTTCACTATTCTGAACAGTCCTGTAACAAGTCACCTTGGGCAAATGATCATAAATACCAATTGGTGAGACCAATTATGATAAAACCTATGTTTTTAGATCAGGAGCATGCGAATTTACCTCAATCATAAATTTCGAACACAGAGGAGTAGTAATTTCAGAGATATCATAGAAACAGTAATAGGCATTTCTGCAGAAGAAATTGGAAAACTAGGGCTTCCTGTTCCGAGAGCTTCCCTCCACTGTTTTTAGAAAAGGGGTACATTGGACAGCTCCATTTGAAGAGATCTATCTTTATATCCAATAAAATCTGAAATATTTGAAGTTTTGAAAATTAGGGTTTCTCTGACAAACCCTAGATCAGCCAGCTCCGGAAGTAGGACGGACACCTCAAATCGGTAAGATCTAATCTTTTGCTATTTGCATTTGAGGTTCTCATTTCAAAGTGATATATCACATAAGCTTGATGATAATATTGGTGAAGTTGAAAACTTCCAAGCATGGAAGTATTTGTTCTCTCTGAAGAAAATGAATTGGACACCTACATGAGTAGAGAGGTTCCAGTTCTAGAGGGAGATGAGCCTCCTTACACAAGAAGAACTTGATCAAGGCCAAGAAGATCATTGTTGATTCAATCACGGATCAACTTGTACCATAAGTGTCTTCCCTAAAGACACCGAAGATGTTTGATTCCTTGATCAAGCTATTTGAAGATAAGAACATAATTCAAAAGATGGATTTGAGAAAACAGTTGAAGAATGTGAAGATCCAGAATGCATAACATCTTGAAGCGGTAGAAGAAGAAGCAGAGAATGGCCTCCCATGATCATGGGAATCATTCATGTGAGGAATGTGTGCCAAAAGGAAGTGATTACTTTCAGTTGACTTTAGGAAGAAGAAGAAGCTCGTCTCATAAGAAGAGAAGAAGAAATATGGGAGCAAATTGAAGATCAAGCTCTCACCATTCAAAGAAGATCCCTTAAGCGATGAGGAATATGAAGAACTCAATTATTGACGAACCTCTTATCCATCTTATCATTTGGATAAGAAATGATGATTTCATGAATGAAGAAGATGATGAAGGAGAATGATCAAGGAGTATACCCACAAAACAAACAAAAGATAAGTATTCAATTGTCATTTAATGATATTGTTTTGTTATGCATATTCAGTTGATGTGTTATGCATGATAGATTGTTTGCATTAATGACTGTATACTACTAATATGCATAAGTAGCTCATGGTGCTATCCATCTCTCCATTGCTACTTATCTAGAATGAAACCTCTTTACATGACATATTGGATTAATGCACAATCTCAATAATGTCATCTAGAAAGTTTCCGTGAGATATGGATGAATGTTGTATTGGATAAACAATTGCATGATGCATAAGAATTTGTCGTTATGCATATGTTTTATGAAATAGTTATAACCATGAAATTGGTGCATTTGAATTGTAGGAAAGGTCCTGAACAACCTCCTACAAGAAAAAAAGGATGAGACATGTTTCGAAGAACAAGTGATGACAATTCAATAAACATGAATCTGAATCTCCCAGGGTCAGAGACACCATGATGAAAGAAAGAGATTCAGAGAGCAGTAGATCCACCTCGAAGGATGAACACCGCCATGGGTATAAGAGATAACTCAAGATGAAGAAAAGAATGCTATGAACAAAGAATAACAGTTGATCATGGGGAATGATGTATATGATATGATTTTGAGACATAAAGGGAAGTACGTAGTATCTTCCATATGGATCTACAAGAACAAGTGTACTTCATGATTTGCCTCAGAAAGAATAGACTATGACATGGCATACTCTATTGACAAGTATATATCAAGAATAGAGCCACCTATATAGAATGAAGAGGGAAGATGATACTCCACTTCAGGGGGAGTGACTACAGAAGATATCTAAGTTCGATATGGTACGACATGATGGACAACTTCCTGCTGGATCAAGACTTTACCAAGAGTAAAGAGGGTTCCAACCTTCAGGGTTGAATGCAGAAGACTAGGATATGTTGATGACCCGACAAGATGAACTCATGGAAGATGTTATGATGTTTGGGATATAGTTCCCAAACCAGAAGGAAAGAGTATAGTATCCTTCAAATGGATATGCAAAATAAAGCATGCAGCTGACGGAAGTATTGAGAAGTATAAAGCAAGATTTGTGGCCAGAGGTTTCTCTCAGAAATAAGGAATTGATTATGAAGAGACATTTTCCCCAGTAGCACGGTATACTTCAATTAGAGCTACCATGGCACTTGCATCCATGATGAAGTGGTACTTACACCAGATGGATGTGAAAATAGATTTTCTAAATGGTGTGATCAAAGAAGAAGTATACATAGAACAGCCACAAGGATTTGAAGTTGAAGATAGACATACTCACGTATGCAAGTTGAAGAAGGAATTATATGGTCTTAAACAAGCTCATAGAGCTTGGTATGAAAGAATAGATGGTTTCTTGTCGAGCATGGGCTTTACCAAAAGTAAAGCTGATCCTAACCTTTATCTCAAGGTTGTAGAAGATGAACTTGTCATCCTGTTATTATATGTGGATGACTTATCCTTGATAGGAAATGAGAAATAGGTCATGGAAATCAAGAAGAAACTAGCAGAAGAATTTGAGATGAAAGACCTTGGGTTAATGCATTATTTCCTAGGCCTAGAAGTATGGCAAAGTTCAGAAGAAATCTTTCTCAACCAGGGAAAGAATGTGATAGAGATATTGAAGAGATTCAATATGTTGGAATGCAAAGTCATGGCCACACCCATGGACTCCAACCTGAATCTATTAGCTGATGACTCATCAGAGTTAGTGGATATGACTCATTACAGACAGATCATTGGGTCATTGATGTACTTAACAAATACCAGACTAGACATTTGTTTTGCTGTGAACACCTTAAGTCAATATCTTGTTCAACCAAGATGGGTTCACCTAGTAACTGTAAAACATGTGATGAGATATCTGAAAGGGACTATAGACTTTGGTTTATATTATGATGGTAGCCATGAGTATAGATTGTATGGCTACATAGATGTAGATTGGGCTGGAAGTATCTCAGACATGAAAAACACATTAGGTAGATGCTTTTGTTTGGGGTTTGATATGAGTTCATGGTTTAGCAGGTAACAGTCCAGTGTTTCTCGTAGCATGGCTGAAGCAGAATACATAGCAGATTGCTCTGCTAAGTTGTGAATCCATATGGCTTCGGAAGCTGATATCAGGTCACTTTGAAATGAAGATGGATACTACATTGATTCTATGTGATAACGAGAGTTGTGATAACAGAGAACCCCGTGTTCTGTTGTAACACATAGAAATATGGTATTTCTACATTCAAGATAAAGATGGATATGATGGTGACTTGATGATGCTTCTAGTACTCACATACTGGAGATACAGATGGTGATAGTTCAGTATTCAAATAATGAAGATGTAGATGAAGATGGTGATGCGCTGACAAAGCCTCTATCTCGGGTAAAGTTCGAACACTTTCGAGACAAGCTTGGTATGGTTCAGAAAGACCTTCCCTGAAAGGGGGAGTAGTGATGTTGCAGTGGGATTGTATCATCCCTGGACACTTGCCCTAAAGTGATCCGGAGACCTCAGTCTTTGAGAATGAAGAGGGATTGTATCATCCTGGGACATATGTCTAGAAGTGATCCAGAGACCTCGGTCTTCGAGAATGAAGTGGGATTGTATCATCCCTGGGCACTTTCCCTAAAGTGATCCGGATACCTCGGTCATCGAGAATGTGGTAGGATTGTATCATCCTTGAACTTCAGTTCAGAATGGATCAAGTGTAACTTCGGTCATCGAGAATGTGCTGGGATTGCATCATCCCTGAACTTTGGTTCAAAAAGTATCCGGAGGTCTTGGCCCCCATGAAAGTGGTGGATTGCATCATCCCTGAAGCTTGGTTCAAAATGTATCTGGAGGTCTCAGCCCCCATGAAAGTGGTAGGATTGCATCATCCCTGAACTTCAGTTCAAAATGTATCTGGAGGTCTCAGCCCCCGTGAAAGTGGTGGATTGCATCATCCCTGAACTTCAGTTCAAAATGTATCTGGAGGTCTCAGCCCCCGTGAAAGTGGTGGATTGCATCATCCCTGAACCTCGGTTCAAAATGTATCCAGATATCTCAGTCCCTGTGAATGTGGTAGGATTGTATCATCCTTGAACTTCGGTTCAGAACGGATCCGGTGACTTCGGTACTCAAGAACGTGTGTTGATCCCGTAATTCCTAGAGGAAGGATTGTCTAAGTTCCACATCTGTGTTGATCCCGTAATTTCGAAAGGAAGGATCATTAGTAACTCTGTAAAGACCTAAATCCTGTAATTCTGAAAGGAAGGATCATTGAATTGATCTCGTAATTCCAATAGGAAGGATTGTCTGAGTTCCACAGATGTGTTGATCCTATAATTCCAATAGGAAGGATTGTTTGAGTTCCACATATGTGTTGATCCCATAATTCCGAAAGGAAGGATCATTAGTAACTCCGTAAAGACCTAAATCCCATAATTCCGAAAGGAAGGATCATTGAATTGATCTCGTAATTCCAATAGGAAGGATTGTCTGAGTTCCATAGATGTGTTGATCCCGTAATTCCAATAGGAAGGATTGTCTGAGTTCCATAGATGTGTTGATCCCGTAATTCCAATAGGAAGGATTGTCTGAGTTCCACAAATGTGCTGATCCCGTAATTCCAAAAGGAAGGATTGTTAGTAACTCCGTAAAGACCTAAATCCCGTAATTTCGAAAGGAAGGATCGTTAGTAACTCTGTAAAGACCTAAATCTCAAAATTCCGAAAGGAAGGATCATTAGTAACTCCGTAAAGACCTAAATCCTGTAATTCCAAAAGGAAGGATCATGTTGATGTTTTGATGATGTTGATGTTTTGATGATGATGATGTTTTTATGATGATGATGACGTACTGATTGAAAGATCAGTGTATGATGATGATGATGTACTGATCGAAAGATCAGAGTATGATGATGATTACGATGTATTGATCGAAAGATAAGAGTGTGATGATGATGATGTACTGATCGAAAGATCAGAGTATCATGATGATGATGTACTAATCAGAGTATGACGATGATGATGTACTGATCGAAATATCAGAGTATGATGATGATAACGTACTGATCAAATGATCAGTATGTGATGATAACGACGTACTTATCAAAAGATCAGAATATCATGATGATGATGCTGTTCGAGAATTGAAGTATGATTATGGTGCTGATCATGATGTTACCGATCAGGTTGCTGATCGAAAGAAAAAAATGCTGAAGAAGTTGTTATTGATCGAAAGATCAAAGTACTGAAGATGTTGCTGATCGAAATGTTGAAGATATTGTTGCTGATCGAAAGATCAAAGTACTGAAGATGTTGCTGATTGAAAAGTTTAAGATGTTGTTGCTGATCGAAAGATCAAAGTGCTGAAGATGTTGCTGATCAAAATGCTGAAGATATTGTTGCTGATCGAAAGGTCAAAATGCTGAAGATGTTGCTGATCGAAAGGTCAAAGTGCTGAAGATGTTGCTGCTGATTGAAAGGTCTAAGTGCTGAAGATGTTGCTGTTCAAAAGGTCAAAGTGCTAAAGATGTTGCTGAAGGTGTTTCTGATCAAAAGGTCAAAGTGTTGAAGATGTTGCTGATCAAAAGGTCAAAAGATGCTGATGCTGATCAAAGAGTTGCTGTCATTGAAAATTGAAGACGAAGACTATATGATGTTGAAAAGCTTCCAATGATTTATAGATGTATTACCATGATGATGTTGATGATGTCCTCTATCTCTCTCCTACTATTGTTGTTGTTGTATAATACCCTTCTCATTAAGGGGGAGTGTTGAAATATTGTAACTTCGAAGAATATTCTATATGTATCTTTTGTGGTCCCCGATGGTCCTACTGGGAGAACCACTTGTATTATCTTGTACCCCGATGCTTCTAATCAGAAGAACTAATAAGAGTCATGAGGTTGTCCCCTCTAATTGTAAAGGTGGGTCATTAGCACCCCAGTGTGGTTACTTAAGCCTACATGTGTAACTCGATCCTACATCTCGGATGAGTTAATTGAAGTGAATGGATGAATATAAATAGAGGTGTAACTCTCCTCATTTGACACACACACTCTCACTTGTGTAGCGCATTAGTGGAGAAGAGAAGTAGCTGGAGAAGGAGGAGGATCAGGCTTTGATCTCCTTTTTGGTTTTATCTTTTATCTTTTGGGGAATCTATATTGAGGAAGCTTTTGTTGGGGTTTTCCCAGGGTAAATCTTTGTGTTCTCCTTTTGTATGGTTGTGCTTGTCTATCTTTCAGTGATCCTGTTTATATGCTTTTGTTATGAAATCGAAATGAAATACTAATGATCTAGCTTAGAATATGAAAATTTAACATAAACATCATGTAAATATGCAAATTAATGACAAACCCACGGCCAACATGTAGAACCACTAGCAAGTTAAAAACAATTCTACCAGTCAAACAATGAAGTTCTGGGTAGAAATAACATGATACAATGGGTGACAATAATACTTTGGACATCATTTTGTGTATGCATATATCAACGTTCAAGCATAGCATGACCATGCACCTTCTATAGTTGAATAGTGAAATATAGGCCTGAAACAAATCTATAGCATGTGAGAATCCAATAAGAGAGAGGTTGCTATGATAAGATTATGGTGGCACCTTCTATTGTTGTGTACTCGTTTTTAATTTCATTTATCATCGTAGGGGGCCTCTTGTACCGGGTGATTCCATGAAGATGGGTAACACTTTTTGGCCAAATTTGGCGATGAAAACCTGATTTTTTACTCATGTGCTAGATAGAAGCCCTCAAAACGC
>LPNX010656450.1:0-13955 GCA_001517045.1 Pseudotsuga menziesii
TGCATACATAAAACATAAACCATAAAACGACATTTGCATTCATAGGGGCATCCATGTGCCTAGTCATACATGCATTATATCATATCATATCAAAAAAGGGGACATCCATGTTCCCAATAGCCTAGACTACTTGCATTCACGTGCAGTATAAACATAGAACACATCATAAAACGCATCCACGTGCGTACAAATGAGACAATATCACCAAAAAAAAAATATGCATCCACGTGCATATATATATATACAAGACAAAAAAATACATGTTCAGAACTATACATGTTCTGAGTACCCCAGTACTCAGCTATACAAAAACATATATATGTACATCCCTCAAAGCTCATAAAATACAGGCCGAAGCTACAAAATATCGAAGGGAGTCCCCTGCACTCCCTAAAGGGAGTCATACCCTGCGTCACTATCCGTGTCAGCAGCCTCTGCCTCCTCCTCCTGCTCCTCCTCCGACGAGTCCTCATCCCGCCTGGGCCTCGGTGCCCGTGCCCGTGCCCTCTCCGCCAAGAGAGCCACCCGGAACGCTATCCCTCTGAAATCCCGAGGCGCCTGCCTACAATCCTGAATCACATTTCGAGGAAGGTCCTCCCACCCCGCATCACTCACTCCCGTCAACAGCCGCCCTAGCATCACCCGTACAGACTCTAGCGCCCCATCCGCGTCTCGCCGATGCACCGGACCTCGCCCGGGAAAAGCCGGAACCGCCACTATCCCTCGCCGCACCACATGCCCTGGCGGTGGCTGCGGGCCCACATCTGCAAATCAACCATTTATCAGTAACTATATATCAAACATATATCATACATAACATAACAACTGGACAAAACAATTAAAATCATACATACCGTCTGGACCCCATGCCTGTCCAGGTGGCCGTGGCGCATCTGGATCCCCTGTGTAGTCCATGCCTCTGTAAGGATAGTCCTCTAACGCCAGTGGCAGCTGGAGCCACTGCATATACAGCTCCCGAGTGAAATACCGCCCCACGTCCCCGCCGCCCCGGCGACGCATCATCTCTCCCCACCGGATCATCCGGGGCTCCCTCAGGCCTCCCTCTCTGACCGGCACCCGCGGCCGCAGGGTAGGGACCCTTTCCATGAAGAATGCCACTAGAAACGAACCAAAACAGAATCCCTTTCCAGCTTCCTTCGCTGCGGTCAGCTGTCGCTGCACGTAGGTTAGGAACATCTGGCCCCATGCATAGTACGTCCCAGCCAGCACTCGCTCTACAATCTGCATCTGACCCCCAGACACCTTCTCAGGTGACTGGGATCCCAAAATACATACGACACACGCTTCCATCGCCTGTATAGTTGGCTCCCGCAAATCCTGAATCCGGAGTGCATTCCTATACACCCTCGCGTCTGCCCTGCAAAAGCACGCTGCCAGGTCATCTATATCGAGATCCGCGGAGACCCGCGGCTGTGTATCTGTTACCCGCCCCAGGCAGGGTAACCCCGTCATGAAATAAACATCGACCAGGGTGAGGTCCACCCTCTCTCCCTGCACCTGAAACGCCTCTGTCTCGGGCTCCCAGAAATCAATCAAGCGGTTCAGTAGTAAACCTGCTGACCGTATCATCGGAATCTCCGCGAACTTCAGTAGTCCGAAGAGCGCCAACATGGACCGCACCCGACAGTCCTCTCGAATGGCAGTCACTAGATCCTCTGGCATCTCCCTCTCCCGCCATATACCCCATGGCATCCTGCAAATCAAACAAAGAAGTCTCATTAGGCTCATGTCCCAAAGACAAACCTACCCACCCCATCCATACCCCAGGACAGCCGCAGCCCAGACCACGGCTGTCATGCCCAACAGTCGCGGTCCAGACCGCGGCTGTCAAGACCGACAGTCGCGGTCCAGACCGCGGCTATCAAGCCCGACAGTCGTGGTCCAGACTGCGGCTATCAAGCCGGACAGTCACGGTCCAGACCGCGGCTGTCAAGCCCTACAGTCGCGGTCCAGACCGCGGCTGTCAAGCCCAACAGTCGTGGTCCAGACCGCGACTGTCAAGCCCAACAGTCGCGGTCCAGACCGCGACTGTCAAGCTCAACAGTCGCGACCTCTGACCACGGCTGTCCAAGTCAAACCCGCGGTCGGAGACCGCGATTTCGACCGTTGAACCCGCGGTCCACACCTATAGACCGTACAATAGCCCCCCATGGGCCCCACCAACCCCCCAACCCAAAAATCAAAACAAGTGTCGGTTTAACGGAATACCTAGCTCTCCCGAATCTTGAATCCGCAGGTCAGATCGTCCAGAAATCACCCGTAAGCTCTAATTCACTCCGATCGCAAATCAATCTCGAATAGTACAAATGACGTGTCACATTGGGCCCACTTACTATTTGTAGTCCGTCGACTTTGTTCTTGTTTTGGCCATTCTGAACCCATCCGGAATCCGTTTTCCAAACCATTTCCACCATTGGAATCAGCACGACTAGATCATCCTAATGGTCACCTCGTTGCATCTTTTTGACTACATCATTTTTTGCCCATTTTTTAGACACCAATAGTCGTCTCGGTTTGCGTGCCACTTTGGCCGCCCTCCGTTTTTAGTACTTTTTATATCGCCGGAATCACCTTTCCGAGCTTGTGATGATGCTTGAGATACTTTCTCGCTCTCACCTAGGTACAATCATAACATTGTGTCCTGACATTTTGCTACCTTGATTAGCACGCCACATCGGCCGCAGTCTGATTGTTCCACACTTTTTACATGAGCCATTCACTCCTGTCATACTGCCAAGGTTTCGTTCTTTTGCCACCATTCAACCACCCTACAAGGAGGCCCACCAGTGTTCCCCCCCACCATCAGTTCTGATCATCATAAATGTTCCTTAATTGAACACTTCCTCCTTGCCTGACCATTCCAAATACAGAGTCTTCTTATTTGCTTTTAGACTCCTTAAAATTGAAAGCAACCACGAGCATGAACTGTCATGGGCTCGCAAAATCCACATGACAGTACCATTCCATCAATTCAGAGTCTTCTTATTTGCTTTCAGACTCCTTAAAATTGAAAGCAACCACGAGCATGAACTGTCATGGGCTCGCAAAATCCACATGACAGTACCATTTCATCACTTTAGAGCCTTCTTATTTGCTTTCAGACTCAGTAAATATGAAAGCAACCACGAGCATGTACTGTCATGGGCTTGGAAAATCCACACGACAGTAGCATTTTATATATCCACACTTCTTCTCGTTCCATAACCCATGAAGAATTCAACCCCCGCCTCTTGGCGCTATGATCGATTCTCTTGGCAGCACCCCCAATCAGGTCGCCTTTGTTCAGAGTGTTCTCCAATTTCCTACCATTTGACCACAGCATTGAGTCTCCTTCAGCCCAGTCATCCTACAAGATCCCATACAGCTATGATCCCTTTACCGCCAGTCAGTTTTAGATGCTGCCTGATCATCCTCGCCATCATACTCTGAACAAAGGAAGTTTGAGTCCATCCACTCTGCTTGCCCAGTTTTTCCCCCCAGTTTATCACCCCTGCCACCAGTATTATCTTAGTTCGGTTCTTCACCTCGTGCTCCTATCAAGGAAACATCATTGCCTTGATAGTTGCAGGTCTCCCTCTGTCGACGACAACCCCTCTATTCCAGAGGATAGACCTAGAGGTCCCTGCGTCTTGGACTCATCACCATCTGTGGTGAGTGCCTATGGACCATCTTGGGAGGAGTCATCATTGCCTCTCCGAATAGTTGTTTCTCACATGCTCGACTTCAGCACCCTAATCGCATCATTGAGAATCACACAGGGTTTATATCACTTCCGTTGTTTGTCGAAGACCCCGGATTTCCCCCGACTCTAGCACATTGGTGAGTCACTTCGGAATGCCCAGTTATATGTTCCCGTGGATGTCCGGGCTGCGTTGGCGATTGTATTCGGAAGCCATCCAGTCCCATGCTTCCTCGAGTACCCAGTTCAGTTCCAGCTCAGTGTACCGTTGCACATATGACCGTTGTCACTTTGATCCCGCAGCTCATCAGTTCCTTCAGAACCACATTCAGTAGCACTATTGTCATTCCAGTGCATCAGTTGTTCAGCTCAGACATGGTCAGCCCAGCAGTATGTTCCAGATTTGTGTCCCCTTTGGACTCTCATGATATACACAGTTATTTTTATGTATCTTGATACGAGCATGGGAATGCCCGGCTCGTCCATATATTGAGATTTTTCCTCATCCAGTATTTGAGGACCATTTATATTGCTATGTTATATTCTGAAGCGAGCATGGGAATGCCCGCCTCGTCCATATTATCAGATGATCCCTCATCCATTATTGAGGTTATGTACTTTTCAGTCCTTGCAGGTGGTTCGAGATCGGTTTCCCGGACTTCAGTTGCTTCCTTCTCTTCTCCACACCCCAAGAAAAAACCAAATATGACTCATGATGTCCATCGGCCATACGATGAGCTCCTGCCCTCACACATCAGGGGGCAATCTGTTAACACCCAAAAATGGTTAACTACCTCATCTACCCCATTACATGGCTCATTTGTCCACTTTCCTACCATATCTCCATCAAAAACCCATAAAACCATCTAAAAAGTCACCGAAAAGCTTAAAATGCCTCCAAAAAAACTATAAAATCCTTTTTTCCTCCAAAAATATTCAAAAAGGAATAAAAAATATAAAATAATGAGGAAAAAAGAAGAAACCCTAAATAGCTGAAACCCTAAACAGCTAAAACCCTAAAAAGCTGACCTAAACCACATGGTTTTATAAATAAGTGATGGAGACCCATTATTCCATATCCATTATCATAAGTATCCTACCTCTGCCGAAATTATTCTTGAAACCCTAGCTTACCATTAAGCTATTTTCACCATTGAGAACTCTTTTTGGCCCATTTCCACCACCGGAGAAAGGGAAGAGGCAGCTTGGAGCTCGAAGCCACCGACATCGGACCAGCGCAATGGACTCTATCAACCTCCTCATTGGAGGTAACATCAATAAAGATCATTATTTATTTATTTACTGTTTCTGCTTTATATTATTTACTTTTCACCGTATTGTTTCATGTTATTTACTTTTTACTGTTTTAGCTTCAAGAACATATTTAGATTAGTTTTCGTTTCAGTTTATCATTATTTAATTCATATATCATTGAACTGCTACTAAGGAATCCATATTCCTTAGTAGGTGCTCATTCGCACAAGCTAGGGTGAAAACCCTAGCAACAGTGTCTACAAGTCCTTTCTCTTTTCTAAAGGAATTTGATCCCATGCTTTTGAGCCAAAAATCCTTAAATGTGAAATATTTGGCTTGTGACCAAACCAAGCCTCATATGGTATTTTTACACCCACTAATTGGTGAAGAGCCCTGTTTTGAATGTACAAAGCACAGTTAATGGCTTCATCCCATATCTTAGGAATAAAATCCTTATCCTTAATCATACAAGTAACCATCTCCTTGATCGCCCTGTTCTTGCTCTCTGCCACACCATTTTGTTGTGGTGAGTGGGGGACTGAATGTTGCATTTAGATGTTGCATTCTTCACACAGGTGCTGCAGATTCTTGTTCACATACTCTGTTAGCACTCCATTTTTAATAGTTGATCTAAGGGCTTGACGGAGGTTCGGTAGGGGTCCCAGTCCCTCAAATCTTGTATGGGCGCCCTTCAATAAGGAAAACGATAGGCACATTGTTAGCATTGGGAAGAGGTCATAAGAAAAGGCTATGATTGACTGTAGGTGGATCAATGGCTCCAAACCACTTCGCGTGAGCAAACATGCACGATTAAAGATTCCTTCCCGGATTGCAAAACATGTTAAATATAGGAAGCTTTCGAGGGCTAAGATGAGGTATGGGGAACACTAGTACAAGTGATCAATTTTGCCATGGAAAAACGTGGCAATATCCACAAAAAGCGTGGATATTGCCACGTCTAAGTGTTTTTTTTCCGTGGAAACAATTCCGTCGCAATAGAGACGACCCCTAATTTGCGTTGCAAGAGCGACAATGTTCTATATTTCGTTAGATGTCTAAGCCATCGCTATATCCACGCCTAGCCATCTCTGTATCCACGCTTGGCCATCGTTGTATCCACGCCTTGCCGTCTCTGTATCCATGCCTGGCTGTCGCTGTATCCACGCTTTGTATAATTTTTTTTTTTAAAATGCAAACCCCAGGAATAGCGACAGGGATGCTATACCTGCAACGGGAAGACTAGGAAAAGTTCCACGTCATGCCGTTGCTATAGCGACGCTCTGTATAGGTTTAAAAAAAAAATACACTACAGAATGCAAACGATGGAAAGGCTGGCCGATGCAGACAAGTGAGCATTTCCTTGATGTTTTGATAGGTTGGCAGTCTAAGTTGGTTTTAAGACATTTAGTTTTGGGGAAGCAGCAGAAAATGTTTGAGGATAGAGGCACCATTTCCAATTTGGTCCTGTGACATTGCATACTTACAGGGGACAAACCAAGGTGACTGTAATTTGGTGGAAGGGCAGTAGATCTGTGAAAATTGGCGTCTTTTCATTGTTGTTGGGCCTTCTGGTGGAGAGATTCAACCAGTGGAAAAATATTGGAATAAATTTCTTCATCTGGTAATTCAGCCAATTGTGGTCAGCTCTGATTCAAGAAGTGTCAATGATCCCTATTCAAAGCAGTTATGTTACGTTTGTTATTTCTGTTATCCTGTTATAGTTAGGAAGTCTATATCCTAGGTTTTCAAAAACAGTCAAAGTAGGATTTTGTTGCTGAACAAAGATAAACAATAGTTTTGTAGCTAATCTAGTTTCCATTGCCGCAGACCAGCTACATAAGTCTTACGCATTTTCTAGTTTTTTAACAATAGAACTTAGCTTACAAAAAAAACCATCCTTCATGAAATGGATTTCACAGAGTATTAAAGCTGCAATCAACAAAAGAAGAGAACAAATCAACACAGAAAAGCAATCCAAGAAAATATCAGAACATAACTATTCATATAACAAACAGAAAACACCAAACAGTGCTATTGTGTCGGACTATTATATGAGAAATACTTATTTATTGTTCACCAACTTACAGGGGTGGGTAGGCAAGCGAAGGGTACATGTTGTGTCATTGCTTGCACTGGCATCACAAGGAGACCGCCAAACTGTCCCAATGAGTATCATCTGTTAGTCAAACTCTAGAGCTAAACAATGAAATAAAATTTGAAATAGACACCTGCATATTCCGTTAGCAACTTAAAAAAAATAAAGTTTTAAAGAAGAGAAGCATATGTTACAAAGAAAGATGTAATTTTTCACTATCACCTGTGCATTCCCAAAGGGAAACATATTAGGAAACATTCCTGGAATTTCCTGGGATATTCCTGTGGTTTGACCTGTATAATTTTAATAAAATAAAATAGAAAACTATTCCATATCATCAGTCAGACATTATTAAATGAGTTGTTGAAAAAATGCAATTGGGGAATATTATTGTTTTGAACCAACTTGTTGAGCCACAACATAATATCAAATTTATTTATTTCATATCCCTCCCTATTAAATGAATTAACTAAAAAGAAAAAAATTGTTATTACAAATATTGAAGGATATTTATGTAAAACTACCAAAAAGGCAATAGTTGCCAGTTGAAGACGAACAAGGATCCATCAAAACCGGTGCATTGATTCCTCATTGTACATAAAAGCTACAGTGGCCATGCCCATTGGTAGCACAGAGGGACATGTACCCCCATATTTCCTTATCACAAAAAAAAAAACCACAAACAACCAACCAAAACACAACAAGCAAACAAGCAAACAATTGTTTTCAGTTTCAGTATGAAACTACCAATTAAACTGAATTGCCCATAAATAATGTACAAAATTAAGTTATTTTACTGAGTCTTCATTATTATTTACCAATACTCCACAATAAAATAGAAGCAATGGTCCAAATTTAAACTTCTATTCAACATCTTCTCAGAAAAACTCTTAACTATTATTGTTGCCAATCTAACCCTAAATTAAATGTATAGTGGAATAAGTCTAAAGAGAAGCCTTTATGCAGACCTGCTACAGTTGTCCCAGCTATCATGGCAGCACCAGGTGGTGCCATGTCAAAACCGCTTGTACTTTTGCTGCAAAATAAACATAAATGATAAAGGTAAGCACTCAGAAAACCAAATTTAACAGCACAGAAGCCTTGCAAATGTAATATAATAGAAATTTCACATATGCACTTAAGTTATCCTGAAAAAAATGTGAGATTATTCATTGACAATAGTATTATCATCGTTTTAAACACATGAGAAAAGCTCAACCCAGACCTAATGCCATTTCTAAATATAAGAGCTATGCAAACCAACATACAAATATAAAAAATATGAATATATAAAATATTGCAATCTCTTTCAACTGAAGTAAAATCTACAGCAGTAATATGAAACAGTGTGAATGCAAGACAGAACAAACTCAAACAAAACTATGTGAAACATTATCCAATTATTAACAAGATGAATTCACCTTCTAGAGGGTGATCGTGAACGAGACTTGGAGCGATGCCTTGATTTACCCCTTGAAGGAGAGCGTGTTCTGTGCCTGTGCCTTCTCTCTCTGTCACGATCATGATCTCTGTGCCTGAATTTATCATCACACTTTAAGTTAATCAAGCTTTCTAAAGAAGCAACTTGAAATCAACACAAAAAAAAAGTCTTCAGATGAACAGCAACAGAATTTCAGAACAAGCATGTGGACAGACAATTCTCACACGATCAACAAACCTGATAACCACACAATCGACAGACCTGATAACCAACTTTTTCCTGGACTAGCATTATCAAGGGTTTGTAAATTCTCCATTCAAAACTTTGGTGCTCAACTTTAATAGCATACTTCAACAATTTAAACATCTAAAGCGGCATTCAATAAATTTTCCCAATAAAAGAAACTTGAGAGGTACAAAAGAACACTATCGTCAACAGTGTTCATTAATGATTAAAAATTTATAGAAAACATCCTGAATGGCATAATATATCACTTTCAATTATAATTACTAAAGCAATGCACTGGAAAAAAATGAAAGTAGGTCCATGTTCAAGTCGAAGAATATAACATATATGTTTCAAGAAACATATGTAAAATCAAATTGTAGCACACATTTATAATCAAGCTCCGCATACATAAAAGGTTGATCCTTACATCCCAAATGACATACACAGAACAGATAGCCCACCAATTTTTTTTTGTTTAGACTGGCAAGTGGGGTACCATCTGTTAAGTGCATCCCCAAATAAAAAGGGGAGAGAGCTACCTATCATAATCATGACTTCTATGCCGCTCGCGATCTTCAGTTCGCCCTCTACCCCTATCATCCCTCTCACTTCTGTCTCTATAATGATCTATGTGATGCCGATCCATGTCCCTTTCTCTTTCTTTATCCCTGTCTTGGTCCTTCTCTTTGCTCCTTGGGTGTTCTCTTTCTGAATCACGCAAAGAATGCAGCAATGCAATTCAAAATAGTAAGAAAAAATAACCACAATATGCATCACAATATAGCAGAGTTCAAAAATTTTGTAGTGTCTAGTTCAACACTTAAAAACACTGAAGGAAGCTATTCATTGTTTAGCAAACAAAATACTACTGACAAAGTAAATACATAAAAACTAACTAACACAATAGATTTGAAACTGTCGGTGCTATAGTCATATTATTGTAGCTTATAAAACCAAAAAATTTACAAGTTGAGGTTAGCAAGAGTCTTCCACTGGTAAAACTTAATGAATTTTATCTCTTCAAATACAGACTGAGTGTACATAACTATTAAGACCATATTCTTCCTCCTTGGAGGTCAGAGGTTCAAATATAGGAGGGTAAGGTATGTACACTTCTGTAGGCTAAGCAGTCAAATGACTGTGCAGAGAGGCCTCCAACTAGAGAATCTCATACATCAATTTGGTGTCTCACACCAATGTGTCTAGCTAGGCAGTAACCTTAAAATTTTATATTATTATTATTCGCTAAAGAGCAAAAGTAGAAAAAATAATAAAATACTTGTGAATAAAATAAACCTTAATGGCTGATACCTATCTTTCACTTCCAAGATAATTCTTCCACAAAACCTACTATTTACAATCAGAATAAGTGATTTGGACAGGTTTGAATACGGAAAATTTTCTAATCCTACCAACTAATGAACTAATCGCATTCCTTCCAATAGAATTCTCCCATAAAAATGTGGACAAGCATTATTTGCCTGCAACGCAAGTTATTTAAGTGATGTAGATATTTTGGGCAATTGAAATGCCCACTGGATAACCTCGAAGCAATTGCCTTTGCCTGGCACAAGTTTCTGGGTCATAGGAAAGTTGAATGTTATATACTTAAAGGACGATCCTTGTCCAAAATAAAAAAGGAAATGATAGAATCTCCAAAATTAGAAGATGGACCGGATGTCCACAGTAACAAAACACTCATGCAAATAAAATGTCTGCCCTTACAGGTTTCTTCCTGCGGAAAGTCACACTTTCCATTAAAGATAGCTAAGTCATCCATGGCATGCTCGTCATTTTTCAATGCTTTGAATGTTCTATATGATTGTATCTAACAGAATTCAGTTCATTAACTATTGGTGTGGATGTATTACAAAATTGAGGTTTTGACCTTCATATCTTAAGTTCAAAGCTCGTGAGGGTTTAATGATTTTGTGATTTAGTACAAAATGGCAACATTTCAGTTTCAGATATTCGGCCGTTTTGACAGAGCAGTGTACCCATAAAAATCAGTTTTGAAGAATAAGAGAAAGAAAAAAACTTAAATAACCAGAATCCCTACAAGAACTACAAATGAACAAGAAAAACCCTAAAGATCTGGCTCCATGACACAATTTCTTCGGATTTAGTAGCAAAATCAGTGGCCCTGGATAAGGTTATTGAAAAAAAATAGATAAATAAATAAACCCTACCCCCTGTGAAATAATTTTAACAAATATAAGCATACCTGGCGTTGCGTGTCTCTATCCTCGAAAGCATCATATGGAGAGGGTTCCCAGTATTCTTCTTTCGTACGGGGAGAAGAAGCCCATTCGTCGTAACCCTCACCATTTCCTTCATACCTTCCGTCGTATCCCGACATCTTTAGATAAAAAATTTCCCCTACTAACCCAATCTATATTTATTTTATCTGCCTTCGCTGAGAAAATCTTTTAAAAACTGCATGTAATTGCTCAATTCCACAGAAATTGAAGTTTCTGTCACCATAAAATTCGAAACCCTTGGCTGAGACGAATGCAGAAGCCGGCCACTTGCAAAGAAACCATTGAGTGTCAGAATTTTGAATAGAGAATGGGTGTGATCGTGGCTCTCATGGGCTTGCTGCCATGAAAATAAACAGGGAAATAATAGCTATATGTCCATTTATCTATCTAGTCGCGATTGAGTACAAACCCTAAGCCTTGACGGGAGCTTCTATTTTACACAAAAGGTAGGACAAAAAGGCCAGTAGAGAGCGTCAGATGGGTTTGGTTGTTTTACCGTATCTGTCATATGCTGGAAAAGGTTATTAGAGGTTGTGAAAAGAGGGGATTAGGGAATTTATATGATGAGAAAGGTCACCCGGTTTTTTTTTTTCAAATAGGAAAAAACCATTTTCCTGATATTCCATTAGAATCAAGGAAAATATTCCAATACAAGAGTGCAACAATGCAGTATCCCAATACTGTGCAGCAATATAGAAAAATATCCTAACTTCTTTCTACATGTTCATAGTCCATACATGACCGATGATGTAGTATAAGTACATAAGTACAATGATATGTGATTACAAAATGTTCAAAATGAATAAATGCCGGTAAATAAAAAAAAACTACAAAAAAATACTAATATATTGTGAAGTGCTCCCAAGTGCTGGAGACTATATCACCTATCTCTTTTAGCAGTAGAACACCCTCGCTCAGATGAAGTGCCTCTTTTGATAATGTGTCAGCGAGGGTGTTGTATTCTCTATAATGATGATGAAAAGATAGGTGCTCAAAATCTCCCTTTATAGATGTGATCTTATGAAACCAGTGCAATAGTGCCACTTGTCGTAGGGAGTTTTTACCATTTACCCAGTCTATTATAAGCTTCGAATCACCTAAAATCTCCAGCTCTGATATGTGCAATGTCCTTGCGATCCAAAGGAGAGACCATAGAGAAATAAGCTCAGCTCGGTTGTTAGTTCCTTTGCCCAGCCCTACTTTGAAATGATAAATCTTTCCATCAACCAATGAAATGGTGCTTTCTCCACCACTTAATTCCCCCTACGCCGCACCATCAAAAGTACCCACAGCAGTGTGGCGAGATAGTAAATTCGGTGCATGATCTCTAACCTTCTTGTGCTTGGCTTGCTGAATTGGATACAAACTAAATAAGTGTACTATCCACCTGAAAATCTCGGATGCTGAAGGCTTGCTGTCCTCAAAGATAATGCTATTCCGATGCCTCCATAATGCCCAGCATACAATGATCGGAATAATAGGATTGAGGGAGTGTTTGAAAACCCACTGCTCAAAGCTACTATGCAAAAACCCGGGTTGTGAATTGAGAGGATTTAATAGATGTGAAATTATTCAAAACTTTAAATATGGTGTATTTTATTATTTTTAATATATATGGATGTTTGAGTATATTTAATATTATTTTTACATTTATTTTTATACACAAAATAAAACTTTATATTATTGAAATTTATGTCATATAAACAAGATGTAGTGATTACATTTTTTCATAGCTTCTCTTAGGGATTTACATTCAGATGTGTCGGGTGCATTATCTTATATCATGTCTTATAAATCATAAGAGTAGGCTAGCATTCTAAGACGTTTCGATACATTTATATGTTATGTTTCAAGCTAACTAATGTTTAATGAGCCTTGCTATAAACTGGTTGCCTCATGGTACATTGCCCGGTTGCAGGTGTGGAGAGCTAGATTCTAGGAATTGAAGGATTTACAAAGTTATTTGTATCCTCCATCAAGTTCAGGTCCATATCCAATGAAGCCCTAGCTTCACGTATGCTCATAGTCCTTGCTAGTCATGATTCGAGCCTCCCGCCCCTTGTTTTTGGAGCATCCTTGTAATGGTTAGTAAATGATGTAATTTATGTTCTATAGGGTCATAATATTTTGCAAATTACATGTATCAGATCGAAACATCTCTTCCCATAAAGAGTCTTGTCTTCATTTTTTCCTAAAAGGCCTATTTTTCGCACATCAAGTGATCAATATGGGAATGGGTCAAGAGAAGAGTGATATGGAATACCTTGTCATCATTTGGCATAGCTATGCTCCTTTATATCTAGGTTGAATGTAATTAAAATCAAAACTAGGAGCCAAATTATGGTCAATTCTCATAGTTATGATAACATGGAACATTTGGACAAAGAGAAATATGATAAGATTTCAAGGGGTCATTTTTATTTTATTTTATAAATAGAGGAAATGATCATAAGGAATATAGGTGAAACTACTACTTCAAGAAAGTGGAAAAAATAAGACCTTAAGAGATTCATAGAGGATCAACACAAACTTAAACTCTAGGGAATTCAAATCTTCAATCTGACTCAATCTAGTTTATTCCCCACTCAAACTGAAATCAATTAGATGAAATGACAAACTATGAATCCCCCTTTCTCTAAACTAAATTTGATGGAGCCTCAAAGTATCTAGGAAAAGTTAATATTGAGGCAATTTTATGTGATTATACAGGTTTCTCGATTGGATATTTCATTTAGAATATTGGTGAATTTACCAACCATTTTGTATTGGTTATAATGGATTTTCAAAATCAAATTGATGTTAATGGAGTAAAAAAAAAGAGAAATCCACGCGCCGTCAGATTTTGGATCGAAATGTAGATAAATGCAAGAGATAAATGTGATTATGCGAAATTAATTAACACATAGAGATATAGATAAATGCAAGAGATAAATTTTAATGGAATGCACGAATAATCATGGATTCTTTGGATGAATG
>LPNX010656450.1:27506-73175 GCA_001517045.1 Pseudotsuga menziesii
TATCTCTGAAATTAATGATCCTCTATGTCTGAATATTCTCACTTAGGTAACCTCGCATGTACATGATCCAACACCATAGGTTTCATCAGCATTGGTTTCACCATTTGGGATTTATGATCCTTTTCCCAAGGTGACCTGTTACAGGACTGTTCAGAATAGCGAAGTTGTATGGCATGCCACGTGTCACGGGTTCATATTCTGAGTCTAACCTTCGGACCACAGAAATTACAGTCCGTTACCTTTCTGGAACATCTTCAGGAATTCCATTTGGACCTCTGTAACCCAAGATATTGTAGATCTCCCTAGGTGTCCTGTTTATGGATGATTTCTGGAAGAGGCTGGAACCCTAAGTTGGAGAGACCATATCTCCTGGAATACAACGAATCATAGGCTTCCCTTTGGAAAAAGTGTTAATCAGGATTTTATCTTCGGTCCCTGCAATTTTTAGCTTCTGAGACTTCGCCAATATTGGAATATAGCGACTGTACCAAAACGTAGTAGTTTTAGTATTTAGGGTTTCTCCTAGCTCAGGGTCAAACTAGGGTTTGACTTTCCCGGAGTTTCACCCAACCAAATTTATTGATCCAGTTCTCTAAATTTCGGTTTTGATGAGGAGAAAAATCCTATGCTAGTCTCACTCAAAAAATTCCTCTTCTGTAGAAAGCCCTAATTTCCACATCGAAACTGAAAATGCTTGAAATTNTTAACCTATAATTAATTACTTGAGCCTACACCTTAATTAGTGTATAATAACCCAAGTGCCCCTAAACTGTGGGGACTTACCTAATGACTTGATATGACTTGTTTTCATTATTAATCCTCCCGATCGGAACATCAGGGCATGACCACATGACTCAAATGCATAATAGAAACATCCCGGAATAAACATCGGGTTCCAATATATGAAATACATAGAAGAATACATTCCGAAGTTACATATACATCAACAATAATTGATTCACAACTGGATATAGAAGCCAAAGAAACTCTCACAATTCACTCTAGTTTGCAAAACAATCGTAAAATAGCTGAAAAGATTGAAATTGCATTCACACATGAAGTCAATACTAGATATTATTAACATTTTATAACATGTGAATATGTTTAGAACATTAATATATTACATTTTGGAAAAACCATGAGGCTTAGGAAGCCATTTGGGAGTGCACTTGTGTCATAACTAGATTCGACCTCTATCCCCCCTAGGTGGACCAATTAGTTCTCGAATCACCCAAAACGGTCATGAAACATGGTGTGAATGTTGGTGAGGGATGTTGGAGCATAAATGGGTCTGTGACAAGCATAGATTAGAAAACAGAGATGTGGGAGTGGCCCAAGGTGAACAATAAATGCACAAGAAGGGCCAAAATGGTCTAAAAACATCACTAGCACCCCGTTGGCCTGATTTTCTAACCTAGGACAACTAATGAGATAAATCCCACACAAGTTGCTTAAAGAAGCTTTTGGTGTGTTTGGGATAGCAAAATCTCGCAGGTTATGGTCCTGCTACCAACTGAATTTTTCTCTTAAGGAGAAATTAAAATTCATTAAAAATTTATCCTAATCTTATTTCTATCTAAATAAACCTTAAAATTAGTTTTCTAAGACCTAATTTATCCTAAAATTTCTTTCTTAATGAAAGTCTTCGATTTTTTGAGGATTTTGTTTCAAATATTCTAATTTAAAAGGCTATTATAAATATTATGAAATTAACCTAATCCTATCTAACAACTGTTAAATATAAACTACACTAAAACAATACTAACTAATTATTCTCTCCTAGCTGAGAGCAATTTAAATACTATGTTGATTATTAATTAATATTTCAAGTAAACAGAAAGATAAATGGTTAAGATTTGAATGAAAATATTTAAATCATTCACACTAAATCATTCTGCTATATATTCACAATTTAAAATAGACAACTACTTTAGACTTTTCTGGAATGTTTTATTAATTAACAATTAATAATCAATACTAAATATCTAAATAAAAGATAATATTCACAATCAATACATTGTAATAATACAAATGAAATCAAAACAAACATAAATATGTATATTACTAAGATTCGAATTTTCAATAAAAATACTGATTAATTCAATATAATAGCATACCCATTCAAATATCAATATTGTGTTAACAGAGTATAATATCAAATAATGAATACAATCATAACCAAGTATAATTGTACCAATAGTATAACTAGAAGATGATATATTGAAATATATATATAAAGTATTCAAAAATAATACCAAACAATGATACCAGTCTGAGAACTTTAAGTCACACTCCTCCGAAGATAAAACCCCAGAAAAGAGATAAAACTAGTACTGAAATGATATTTCAATGATGTTTTTCTTCTCATACTCCCTCCCCTATTACATTGAAATTACTAGTTTATATAACCCCTACTAGTCTTTCATTTCAGTTTCTAATAAGTGCTATAGTGAATACAACAGGAATCCTATTTCTATTTAGCTGCATCGAATCTCTTCAAAAAGACACCTGTCATAAACATTATAATATTGGATAAAACTGTCAATTAAATGACTAACCTGTATTATCTCCTGATTCATAGGAACTGACATATTTGTGGCCATCTTGAACATCCAATCCTTCTAGAAGCATCAACGTATGCCAACTGTGAAAAAACATCCTGTGTTTGCATAGGATAACAATACCATGTACACCTATAACAAACGAAATAAAAATCTTATTAAAACCATGTTAACAGAAATAATAATAAAACAAAACAAATTATATGCATGCCTGCAAAATCTACGATTTTGCAGGTATGCTCATTAAAACTTTTATTACCTGTCAAAAAGAGAGACATAAACCATATAACCAGACTAGAAACAACATCAGGTTCTATTTTGTAAATTGATTACTCTTCTGGCTTTAGAAAGTTTAGCTTTGAGCCTGATAATTATTAGCTTTTGTCGATCTACTTGCTCAAGTAAGTGTTGGTTTGTGTTTATTATTGATTTCTTGGCTTCCTTGTATCAATTCTTCTTCATGTTCATGCCCTTCCATCTATTAACCCAATTTAGTAATTCTGCCCTGAATGTTTTATTTTCTTCATCTTTTAAGGTTGTGTTTGCTTGACATTCTTTTAATTCATTTTTCAACTCTACGATTTTGGTTTCATACACTCTGTCAAGTACCTGTAGAAGGGTTTTTTCATCTTTATCATGACATCAATCATCTGATTGAGAAGAATCAAGATTATTCACATCTTGATCTAGTGATGGAATGCTTATGAACGATGGCTCAGGGCCAGAACCACAAGCATCCATACATGATGGTGCTGCTTCAAACTTACTTATCTCAGTGATGTTTTCGGCCAATGATTTTTCACGATTCTCCTCTATGGGAATAGTTTCATCCATATGTGTGGTCTCGGGAATCAAAGATGAAACATCATCCTCAAGTTGGACAACAACTGGCTGAGCATTCTGTTGAGTGGTTACAGGAACAGAGGTTGTAGTTGTTGTATTCATGCTTAGAGTGAATCTTTGTGTACGAACGAACACAAAACCTTTTGGCTCAAAACTTCCTCTGTCACAAGAAACCTGTGCTAACTGTTCAATCTTTCACATGGATTCATCACCAAGTTTTTTAGAAGTACACAAATCAAATGGGATTTCATAATTAACAACATCAACATTTTCGTCATTTGTCAATTTACCATCCGCCTTTGTAGGTGTACTGAAACGTTTGTCAAATAGGGATTGGTCCATATTTGTTTCAGCAGAACAGGAATTGACCTTAATGGTTCCCTCATTACTAATACAAGTATCTACAGGTGAACTTGCTTCCTGTAGTTTACTATCCCCTAACTCAGCCTTACGAATATCATCTACTTCAGATTTTGATGGAGCTTTATGCTTCCTACGAGTTTTAGGAGGAGGGTTTGTCCAATACTGTGTTGACCCTAGTTTATTTTCAACCAAGAACTCATCCCAAGATTTACAGCTAAGAGACAACTGATGCTGGATTAAAATTTTAATCAAACCGTGGTGGAATAAACTCCTATTAGGATTGCCTATGGTACTTTGCACTGAATGTGCCATTTTCTTCAAGCTTTGTAGTAAGTAAAATGGAATATTGAGCTTACAACCCTTTAATGCTAACAGTAATCACAGATGATAATCATGAAGATGGGAGAGTCGGCCATCACAAGAGACATACCTGACTATGATTTCATAAAATGCTTGCCATTCTAGTTTTAAGAACCTAATTGAAACCCCAATTTTTAACTTTGCATTGGCGGGTAAGGGTAACAGTAATGACCTACATCTCTTCTTATCAAAATTTCCTCCTTTAAACCAACATTCTTCGGTTTGACGAAGCTTTGTAGCTTCTGCAATCTTATCTTCATCAATTATAAACTTAAAATTCCCAATCTGGGATATGTTCTCCCTCAAGCTCATAGTGAATTGTTTGGTAACTTCAGCATTATGACCACTTAAACATCTGAAAAACAGAACCCATCCAATATTTTCAAACAGTATAGCAACTTTCTCATCGGCTTCAACCAGCTTAGGCCCTGAAATCTCAAATCGACTGAGAAGAGCCATTGTTTCCTCACTGCAACTCTAGTTTTGGGTTGAAGCAAATGAAGTCATGAAAATTGAAGGAATAGGTATCCAAGTAAAAGGCATTATGTGAAATGTCAAATCCTCAATTTATCCATACGTGACAGAAACGAGAACCCTATTTTTGGCCATGTTGACCAAATTTGGAAATGATGAGAACAACAGCCAGTGTTTTACGCTATGATAAATGGATAGACTAGCCACAACTAACCGAATTCTTCAGAAAACAGTATGTTAAAATTTCAAACTTTGACTAAACCTTCATATCAAAAGTCATTCAATTCAGAGATTGTAAATCAAAACATTAATAATACCCAGTCTGGAATGATGGCCTCGTACAACATCATGAATGGGAATGACTATCAGTCATTTATGGAATTGAATTCCACTGATACGATTTCATTATTAAACCAATAGCTGTTAATTAAATTGATAGGTGTTAACAATTAAAACCAAATCCAACTGCCAATACAACCTCAATCTTTACACAGTGATCCTTGTAAACAGATGTTGTCAATTTAGCCATTCGTATCCTATACCTTAATCATAACTGTCAATCGATAATAACCAAGACTTACACATGGAAGACAATCATGTTCATGATCAGGGTGATGTGGAGTTGTCATAACAATCCATAATGTTCCCCAAGGGTTTCTAAAATTTCAACTAAGTAGCAAGTGCCATTCACAACTAAACCATATATATACATGTAATTATTTCAAAATATAGTTTTAGATACTTTATGAAATCCCAATCACTTATGACCTAATACAAGATGTGATAGGATACAAAGCTTATAAAAATATTATGATTATGTTTATGTGACAATGAAAATTTTGAAATAATATACATATGATTGAATTCTATCTATTCCGTGATATATATATGTACAATTTTCACAACGCAATGATAATGATATTAAAAGATTAAGCTATATGTAAAATCTACACCTTAGGGTTAATGAAAAGATTTCAATTAATAAATCACCCTTAGTTATAAGGATTACAAAAACTTATGATGATAAATATCTTATCAAAACCAAATTTTAAACACGTTCAAAATGTATCTTCATTTTAATTCGAGAAACTAATTAGCATACTATACCTTAAATCTCCTAAATCAATATATATAATCGAAATGAATTAATAATGATAAAATTGATCATATATAAAATTTACAAGATTGACAGCTGCTAATTTGTTAAATTTATGAAAACATTCATAAATTTCTAATATGACTCTTTTCTCTTCTATAATTGAGAGTACCTTCAGAATCAAAGATTCTGAAGGCACTCTTATATAATATTTTAAAAATTAATCATAGAAGAGAACTGATCATTTTTTCATCACAACAAGAAAAATGAGGGGTTGTTGCTAACTGCCAACATGCCCCTAGTCAAACCAAATTCCACAAAAAGAGGAAGGGGAGTGCTCCAAGAGACCAAGGGTCATTAATTATGGTGAACATGTTCCAAGTTTACCAAGATCGAGCACTGGTGTGTGCGTGAATGGGCCAAAATAACCAGTTAACTTAATAGACCACTTTCCCTAAGTCAAAACCATAGATATCAATGCATAAAAGCAAATGAAATAGTCTAAGGTCTAAACTGAGGTACTAAGGAAGGACTAATTCTCTAACACCCTTCCCTCAAGTATTCTAATAGAATCTATGCTACCCCCACTTCGCTTTACTAGCCTTCATCTACCCTTGGTATTCACCTTAGGGATGTGGATTTGTTTCTTGCCCCTTATGTTGAGTATTGAGGTTTCCCTTACAATGGAATTCTCCTCTTTCACCCTTAAGTGATTCCCTTACAGTGGAATCCCTCCCTTTTTCCAACCTATTGTATTACTTCCTTTTGCATCTTCTATACTATGAATATATACACTAATGTTCGAGTTCTAAAAACTTGTTTTTCAACTGCTAATAGCTACATGAAACTTCATTTCAAACCTAAAACTTTGGCATACTAACTATTTTTTCATATATATTGTTGCAAATACTTCATTTCATACTTTATTATACACACATTTTGGAATTAATATATGTATGTATGGTGAGTGGTTACTGTTGTAATAAGTGGTAGCGCTCTAATGATATGCCATTAAACTCGTATTATACTTACCATTTGCTCATGTTTCTATACCTTAAGATTGCATGTTGATATGTTGTTGTTAGTAATATTACATAAGCGTTGTCCATATGTTTGATGATGACTGACACATTTAAATGGTCTAATATTTGCTTATCTCAACTACTGTTGTTATAAATATTGATTCGTGACTTACTATACTACTACTAGCAATTTTTTTTTTAAAGTTAAAAGAGATGAAGCATGTCACAAAGATAGATACATAAGAGTACTGTTGTAATAAACTCTAACATAATTTTCATCTCTTTCAAGTTTAACACTCTACTGGTCACTGTGTTAAAGTTTGTCCTTGAGATGGATTAACATTTTCAATATACAAAACATAGAGAGTAGTAAAATTACAATGAAACTAATTCACAGTAATTAAAGAACAATTGCTAAATAGGTCTGGTTTGAAATTGTCTTATACTCAGAAATATTGTACCAGCTCTTGTCACTATAAGGACAAGCTATCACAAGTCATAATTTGAGAGAGAGAAGGTTAAAGTTCTATGGGATTAGGTTAGAATTACTAAATAGGTATGGTTTTAATATGCCTAATACTCAAACATATTGTTTCGCCTCTTCCGCTGTAAGTACAGGTTGTCACAAGTCATACTTTGAGAGAGAGAAGGTTAAAGTGCTATGGGATTAGGTTAGATACATACAGTAAAAAATCCTAGTCACCAAGTGAGAATATCTCATTAGGATAGTAGCAATTATACTCATCCCAAACCATAAATAGGAACCCTAAAAGTCACAACTCCCTCTAGCAGACTTAACACCATTATTGGCCTATCATCTAGGGTTTGACATTGTCATAGCTCAGATATGATAGGGCACCAACACCCTAGTACAACAATCACAATTCAACAAAGAAAGGGACACAACAGTCACAGTCACGGTCCAGGAGAGAAGTGACACACAGTCATGGTCCTCTTCATAAGGTCACGACCCCATCCCTAGAGGGAATACATAGTCCAATATAGGATCACAGTATACATAAGCATCCCATAAAGAGGAAAGGTGGTCATGGTCTACACAAATAGAAGCAACAACCCAAGACATCAAGTTAAGGCAGTTGTAACCCTAGCAGCAACAAGCTAGTCAAGACAAACCAACAACAAAATCTAAAGCAGACAAAAATTAGATTTCATTTTCTCTCTTGTCCAGATGCCATATAAAAATGGAGAAGTGAACTTTAATTTATAATCTTGGAAAACCTTCTAGAAATATCACTCAACTAATCCTACATTTTAGTATTTTTACCAATCAAAAACATAAAATAAAGTTAAGTGAACTTAAGATAGGGTATAACATAAACAATAGTAAAATTACAAGGAAACTAATTCACAGTGATTAAAGAACAATTTCTAAATAGGTATGGTTTGAATATTCCTTATACTCAGACATATTGTGCCATCTCTTGTCACTGTAAGGACAAAATATCACAAGTCATACTTTGAGAGAGAGAAGGTTAAAGTGCTATGGAATTAGGTTAGAATTTCTAAATAGGTCTAGTTTGAATCTTCCTTATACTTAGACATATTGTACTAGATCTTGTCATTGTAAGGAAAAGTTGTCACAAGCCATACTTTGAGATAGATAAGGTTAAAGTGATATGGGATTAGGTTATATAAATACAGTAACAAATCCCAGTCACCAAGTGAGATGATCTCATTAGAAAAGCAACAGTTATACTCATCCCAAACCACAAATAGGAACCCTAAAAGTCACAGCTCCCTCTAGAAGACTTAACACCACTACTGACTGATCATCTAGGGTTTCACATTGTCATAGCTTAGATAGGATAGATCACCAAAGTCCTGGTACAATAGTCACAATTCAGTAGAGAAAGGGACACGACATTCACAGTCATAGTCTAACAGAGAAGTGACACACAATCACAGTACAACAGAGAAGACACACATTCACAGTCTAGCAGAGAAGTGACACACAGTCATGCTCCAGCAGAGAAGTGACACATAGTCACAGTCTAGCAGAGAAGTGACACATAATCATGGTCTAACAGAGAAGTGATGCATTGTCATAGTTCTCTTCATAAGGTCACGACCCCAACCCTAGAGGGAATAGACATAACACAACCTAGCCCTAGAGGGAATACACAATCCAAGAGAGGATCATAGTTTTCATAAGTAGACCACAAAGATGAAATGTTATCACATTCTGCACAAACAATAGCAAGAACCCAAGATGTCGATTTAAGGTGGTTGTAGCCCTAGCAGCAGCAAGTTCGTCAAGTAAAACTAGCAACAAACTCTAAAGTAGAAAAAAATCAGATATGATTTTCTCTCTTGTCCTAATGCCATATAAAAATGGAGAAGTGAACTTTAATTTATAATCTTGACAATCCTTCTAGAAATATCACTCAACTAGTCCTATATTTTAGGAGTTTTACCAATCAAAAACATAAAATAAAGGTAAGTGTACTTAATATAGGGTAAACAAATTCAAATTTTAAAAGTTAAAAGAGATGAAATGCATCATGATTTGCTTGATATGTTTCAGTTTTGGGATGAAACTTATCACAATTTCCATGTAACTTATCAAGGTTTTCCTGAAATGTATAATGATTTGCTTGAAACATATCACAAATCGCCTAGAACATATCTGTACAACCTGAAATGTATCCATACAACCTTAAATGTATCTGTACCACCTTGAAATGTATCACTGTCGTTTCAGTGACGTATCCCCTAGGGTTGGGTCGTGACTGTTATAATCCCCTAAGGTTGGGTCGTGTTTGTTATAATCCCCTATGGTTGGGTTATGATTTTTTTGTGACTTCTTAGATTGGGTCATAATCACTGTTGGATTCCCAGACTTGTATTGTGACCTTTCTGCTAGTCAATGACCCTTGGGGTTGTTCAGACTTGATCTATGATTCTTGAAAGAATCTTGTGTTGGGTTCTGACCTTGTGTGTGTTCATTGAACTTTATTTGTGACCTATGTGAGGTGTTTGGACATAGTTGTTATTTTTGTGGGTTGGTGGATGCTTGGACAGAGCTATTATTCTTGTGGGTTGTTATGACTCCGACTTAACCTCGTTGGGATGCTAATATCTGTGTTGTGACTTGTATCTTTTGAACCGATATATTTTGATACTAATATTTGTTTATTTACTACTTTTATTTTAGTACTATTGTCTCTACTTATTGAATCTCAATCACCAACTTTAGCACAAGGAACTTTGAATAGTGCTAAAGTTGAAAGAGATGAAAATTATGTTTAATTTGTCTTATTGTTTTGCATCTAGTACTATGTTGGAAATTTACTCTCTTTTTACTGTTGTACTATTATACATCTTGGAAATTTATCTACATCTATACCTTTACTTCATTCAAGTAATTGAATGAATTGGTTAAAATGCATTGTAATTTTGTTATTGTTTATGTTATGTACATTGGAATTGATAACTCATCTTAAGGACCAACTTTAACACAGTGACCAATGGAGTGTTAAAGTTGAAAGAGATGAAAATTTTGTTTTGAATTTATTACAGCGTTACTTTTCTAGATATAGATTTTTTATTTACTTCTTCTTATACAATGACGATAAAAATATATGTGACAATATACCTTGAGAGAGATAAAAGATTAAAGTCATTTGTCTAGTTGGTCCTATGGGTAGAATGACTTGTTTCTCCACCTTTATGGTACACCTTGGTATTGTTGGTATGGGGGGTTCCTTACCTTCTAGTTATGACCCCTTTGGTTGAATTATGGTCCTTCATCTTCTACTTGGTCCTAACACTCTTATTGTGTGTGGTGCCTTGGACACCTTTGGTATGATGACTTAACCTTATTGCTTTTATTGTTATGTGACCATATGAACTTTGATACCCTAATATAAGTGTTCTCAACTTTCTTTTATGTTTTATTATGATAACCACCCTGAAACCTAGGGTTTCCTAAGTGGCCCTACTAGAATACATGCCAAGTTTATATATTATGTTCATAACTTCACTCTTGGAGTATCGTGGCTTGACAGAAGTATAGATCTGATATTTGTTGGACGCATAGGGTTATTGCTGCTGTAAAGTTGAGTACACTTAAAGTAGGGTACCAAAGGTCATATGGTACCTCTTCTAGCATTGCTAGACTTGTGTTGTGAGATGTGAACCGTGTCCTCCAACCTGTGAGATCCAATCATGAAATGTGAACCTAAAACATCAACACTATAACTCTCTCTCTCTCTCTCTCTCTCTCTCAAGGTATCTCTTCTAATAGCTTGTCCTTACAGTGAAAAGAGATGACTCAAAATGTTTGAGTATAAGGCATATCCAAACCAGATTTATCTAGCATTACTATTATTCTTCAATTATTGTTATTTAGTCAAACTTCATTGCAATTTTGTTTATGTTTATGTTTTGTACATTGGAATTGATAACTCATCTCAAAGACCAACTTTAATGCAGTGACCAGTGGAGTGTTAAAGTTGAAAGAGATGAAAATTGTGTTTGAATTTATTATAGTAGTACTTTTGTGGATCTATATTTTTTTTTTACTCTTTCCTATACACTGATGATAAAAATATATGTGACAATATACCTTGAGAGATACAGTATTAAATTAATTGGTCTTGTTGGTATTATGGGTAGAAGGGGTTGTTTCTACACCTTTACGATACACCTTGGTCTTGTGGGTATGACCATAAGAGGTTTAAACCGTGTGTATCAAGTTGGTGCCAATAGTTAGAAGGACTATAGACATAGTGAATTTATCTAAGTTAAAAGTTTGGATGGCTAAATTTATCTATTAACCAATTAAAACCAATCACATGGAAGGGGACATATACAAAATAATTCTTAAGTCCCATGATGGCATACAAGGAAGAAAAAGGGTTTGAGGGTGTCATGCAAGAATTACTAGGATTGGTGTGGAATGCAAATGTGATGCTACTTATGGCATCTACCATTATTATGTAACATAGAGCATAGAAAGAGTATTAAGTGAATGTCGTCTAGGTGAATTCGATCCATAAAAAAATTAATCTACGAAGGGAATTAGAGCACAAAAAAAGGTTAAATCATGACATGCTTGTAACTCACAAATGTAAGGATAAACCATCAACACTCTAACTCTGTCTCTCTCTCAAGGTATGTATTCTGACATCTTGTATTTACAGTGACAAGAGTTGACTCAAAATGTTTGAGTATAAAGCATATCCAATCCAGATCTAACTAGCATTATTATTGCTCATTAGTTAAACTTCATTGTTATTTTGTTACTGTTTATGTTTTGTACATTGGAATTGACAACTCATCTCAAGGAACAACTTTAATGCAATCACTAGTGGAGTGTTCAAGTTAAAAGAGATGAAAATTATGTTTGAATTTATTATAGTGGTACTTTTATGGATCTATATTTGTTTTTTACTTCTGCTTATGCATTAAAGTGTAAACTTTTAATTTTTCTTAAAATTTTATAGGCCATGGATACCATCAAGGGGCCATATCTAGTAGTTGGATTCTTCATTGGCAGTTGTAGAGTCATAAATTATTCTTTAGGTACTAGGTTTCACATTTTTCCCCTAACCATCCCCCATTAGGTTACCTAATACCCATAACTAGTGGTGAAAGATTCCTAGTGACACCCACATTCCAACTTGGAGGTCATTGATACATTCAAGAAATCATGTATGGTGGTGTGGGGTGTTTTTTATTTAATTAGATGCCTAAAATATTACTATACATAATAATACTTGAGTTTATTTTCCATACATCTGTATATATACAATCCTCATGATCACAATGTTATCCCCTGCATGTAAAGGATAAGGAAACATTGAAAGGTTCTAATTCTTTGGGCATGGCAATTCCTTTTTTCTAAATTTTTCAATGTCCTAGCATAATCAAAATATCTAAAAATTCGTGGAAAACAATAACCATAAACCTCACTATTGATTCAAGACACACTTCATGAGAAATACATGGGTGAGATGTAAAATTGAATGATGTTTCCCATGGTGCATGCAGAACCAAACACGTATTTGTTAGATGTGCCTCCCTTGAGTGAGGGGAGTTTAGGAAGACTAAAGGAAATTGAGACATCCAGAAGTTCTACAATAGGTATATCAACTAGATGTCAAAAGATCAGAAGAAAATTTCAAAAATGCATGTATTTTTTTCTCGCTGAAGGGGGGTCATGTTCTTATGATGATGTGACCATAAGCAACATCGAGGTGACCTTACAATACAAACATATATTTAAACAATGGGTACCAAATGATCTTCCTCAAATAAACATATTTTTTATGTGAACAAGAGGATATATCGAATTGCACCATCATCATTACATGGTTTGGGGTTGTTTTGCATGGATGATATAATGGTCGGTTACGAAAGATGTACAAAATTGATGGAGTATGTTGGAATCTGTTACAACTACAGATATTGGATGTGAATGGTCCAATATACAATAAGTGTGCATAAATATGGATTGTCTGCAAGTTATTTACAAGTGAAAGACAAGGATCAAAATAAAGGAGAGACATTGTACATTGACAAAAGGCCAAAATCTATAGGGAAAATTATGGGTTTTATTAAAAGTACACAAATAGGGTCTACACTTAAGATACCCAAATGAATATTTGAGGGGTGTGAAGGAAACCGTGTTTTTGTATGTGCCATTAAATCAATATCCACAGGGGAAGAGTTGCTTATTAATTACAATTTGAATTGAATAGATACAAACATGGTTACTATGGGAGTGGTACATATAACAATTTATCGAACTTTTAATTAATGAATCTAATATCTTATGTATTTTTTTGAAGTCTGTCGTTCTAATTTCGTTAAAATCTTCCATATTTAAGATGTAGGGTAGAGATCATGGAATCTCCCCAGCAACTTATTAGAGGAGTACACCATCCTCAAGGAAACAAGTATACATCATTGTAATTGTACAAATATAATTTGAACAAACTGTTTATTTTTTTATGTTTTTTCATGAATATAATCGTTCTATTTAGATAATGCTATCTATATTTTTTTGTAGTATGTTTTTCGGAGAAGCTCCCCTACTAGTAGATTAGTTAGTACCTACCTAGAGGAAGCAGGTATACCTCATTGTCATTTTACTACTATAATATGTGTAATATGTTTTTTTATTATTTATTTTCATCTATGTATTGGTTTCATTTATATAATGAATTATGCATTTTTATCCCAACAAAGTGATTGGGGCATCTCCTCGACAGCTCACCAGAGGAGCAGAACATCCTCGACGCAGTAAGAAATCCTCATTGTAATGTTACTACTATAATATGTTAAATATGTTTTATTATTATTTATTTTCATGAGTATATTGGGTTCATTTCGATATTGAAATATGTATTTTTCATCAAATGAAAGTGATTAGGTTTTTTTTTGTGAGTACACTAGTTTCATTTCAATAATGTTTTATAGAATTAATGGTTGAAGGGAAGCGATAGAGAAAAGTCCCCAACTGCTGATCAGATGAGTACATGCACCTCGAGTCAGCAAGTATACCTATTTCTAATTGCACAAATATAATATGACTAATATATTTTTTTTTGTTAGGTATTTTTCTTGTATATATTGGTTTCATTATGATAATGTTTTCTACATTTTTGCTGCAGAGTTGTGATTGGGGCAAGGCCCCAGTTGTGGATTAGAAGACACCATCCTCGAGGAAGCAGGTATGCGTAAATGTATTTTTTGAAATCAAACATGAGCAATAAGTTATTTTATTATGTTGTTTCCCTTAGTATATTGCTTTCATTTTAGTAATTTTTTACATATTTTTGTTGAAGGATATTGATTCAACATTTGATATAGCATCAAATAAACCAATAGATATTGATGTGGATGAGATAATACATGATTATGATATTGGATCTTCTCTAGACCTAATTAAAATGATGAAGAAAACCTTAAAAAAAATTAATGAGGATATCCTTCATTTTTTATTCATTCAACCACGAACAAATGAGATTAAAGCAAAGGTTGATGCTTTGGTGAAGAGATCTAAGGCCATGAAAGTAAGTTGTAGGATCTTGAATTAGAAGATAAATTTATTTATGATTTTATAATTTGAACTTGTATATGATCGTTAAATAACAATTGGTTTGTATCTATAGGATTTTTTTGTCCACAAATGTAGTCAATAAATGATATTATTATAACTGTACAACATGTAAATATGTCTGGATCAGGTTTATATTACATTAGGGAAACATTGTTAGCCTTTGGAGGCCATTTGGATGTATACAAGTGTCATATTGTGATTTGACCTCAAACCCCCCTTGGGTGGACCAATGAGCTCCCTATCCATCCCAAACGGTCATGATTGCAAGTGTGAACATGGATGGATCATTCTAGAACATAAATGAAGGCAGGATAGGCATGGGTGAGTGGAGTGGCTCTAGGAGGAAATAAATGCCCAAGGAAGGCTAAAAGCCACCACAAACATGCATTAGCACCTAAGGTCAAACACTTTCCCTGATTTAATGGATTGGAAGCGCACCAAGAATTGTTTTTGTCAATTAGGGAATCTAGATTGTCAGAATGATCAAAGTGGAGCACCTCAACTATTAGAATCATCAAGGTGGAGTGCCTCAACTATTAGAATGATCAAAGTAGAGCGGCTCAACTGTTAGTAAATGATCAACATAGCCAAAGTTCTGGACCATATGACATACCATAAATATAATTAAAAGTATCCTAGGTGTATGATCATGTTACTAATGTGGAGTAGTTCTCTAATAGGCTGACACATGCCAGATAGTATAGAACAAGGGTTCGATGCAGAGATTAGTAATGATAATGTCCAAGCAAAATTTCTTGGATCTTCCCGTGTCACTAGCATGGGTACACTAGAGACAACATTTTCGGTGGATGAAAATATTGTTCCCATAAAGATAGATACTATCCTAGGTATTTATACATTTTTTAACTTATTATTTATAATTTGATTGTAATATAATCAGAAAACATTGTTTTTCAACTAATGATGACATGATTGCCTTGCAATAAATGATGTTTTTTGTAATCAGGAATATTGCACCTTCTGCGGACAAAAGTTGTTCCTCTGGTCTGAATGGTTCTGATCCAGAACAAATGAGTGAACGACAAAGGATGAAGACCTTCTATGAATGTTGTAAACACCTGGAATACTGCTTTGATCATGAACCTGTGTACCTGCAAACATGTCAAACAAACAAGAACATCAAAGCTACCAGAAAATCATCTACACATCCATACTAGTGACTAAGGAATCCAGTAACATTTACATGTGAAATCAAAACAACAAACATGTGGGATGGAAATTAGCTTTGCATTAAGAATGAATGAAGAATCTTACAACCATTGCCTTAGTGTTGACAAACTCCTCCACAAGACAAACACCTCATCCCCAAAAGCTCCAACTTGATCTCTTGTGCTCTCCAATGGATTGGACTAGGTAGTCAATTCAACAACATAACAATACCATTCAGTTCTCCCCCTCAACTATGGATGTGATGTTTTATTTATAAGGCTCAATGGATAGGGATAGCTGAGAGAATTGTGGGTGAGGTGGCTCTAATATCCTACCAAGAGGGATCTCGAGCTCAAACTAACCCATATTGATAGGGATAAGGGAGGACACAAGGCTCATGATCTAGAAGCCTCGATAAAATTCTTTTTTTCCCATTTTACCAAGTGCACCGCTTTTGTTCCCTTATGACAGAGCGGTTTAGGTGAGAAACTCTTCAAAGACAAATCACTTTCATGGTGGCACCACTTCTCTATAATAGGATACAGGTGGTGCTGAATAAGGTACCGCTCATCAGCCAAAGGGAAAGCATAGTGCTAGGTTTTTTCAAGTAGAATTGATAGCCAGAGCAAGTTTCCACTCCAATTTTTGGGATTAAGGGAAAACATAGGGGTTAAGGATCTCATCACATGTTGGTGACAGGATTTGGTTATAACAGAATCCCCCCCAAAGCACGAGTCTTAGAGGGATACGATAAGTGAGATCTTTGAGAGAACAAATTGTAACTTCGAGGTGAGAATGTCAGCTCGGTCGGAGAATGTTGTTGAGTAGGCATTTGTAGTACATCAATACTTTTGACTCATAGACATATGTAACCAACTCATGGCTACAGACCAATACAAGGCAGATCCATGAGAGAAATAAACAACCATGGCTACTAGAATACAACGTAGATCCATCTGAAAGAGGAATCAAACATGGATATGGCTACCAGACATACAATGTAGATCTATGTCATACAGACGCAAATTTGAGGATAGCCAAGACCATACAAATGTGGATCCATGCTAGATATACAAAAATCCATCGCAACTTAGGGAAAGCAATGAGTGCTAAAAACGTACCCAGGTTCTTAGTCTCATTTTCCACAAAGTATGATTCTATCCATGTGATTACAATGTTCTGAATTCGAACATGGTAGAAACCACTTGATTACTAGCCAATGATGTGAACCATTAACAAGTGCGAGGGAGATCACCATTGATGTCAATAATTCCCAAGGTACCCTAGTACAATCTACTAAGCGTGAATAGATGTCTTGATGTCGAACAACTAGTTGATTCTATCGATCAAAGGTCAATGACGTGAACCTATGTCGAAAGTGAGAGAATCTATCATTGAGGAATATAGATCTCAAGGTACTAAAATTTGTTTCTAAGACTATTTCCCAGATGATGAGTTGATGTCGACAGGAATAGTCTTGTCGAAGGAGGGCCATGATGAATCCCACATTGACGACATGAAACTCGAAACAAAAGTTCTGGAATGATGTGAATGAGGTAACCATAGGAATTACTCAAAAGTACTGACACAAAGACTATTTTGATTGCAAAGGTAAAATTCTTCAACTTCCCTTTGAACATCGAGTGGCATGACAAAAGACTTGGCAGCATGACTACATCAGATAAACACACAATGCGACGGTGGACAATGCATTCTTTTGAAAGACTCAAAGGAGTGACATGACTCATGAAAGTGGATCGTCATGGAAATTAGCTGAATACCCAATGGACTGAAATGATATGCAGACAAGTGCCATGTTCAAAGGTAACGACAAACTGCCAGTTATTTGCAAAATGATTCCCTTCCCATTTTCCCCATCATGGTTGATGAGTGCCTCTTTTCATTTTTTATGAGTTCAAAGAGAATAACAAACACTCGTTATAGATTGTCCAAAGACAATTCCAAACTCATATGTTTTACGAAACTGAGAGAGGAGGGGTTCATTCCCAAAAGAGGGTCTCTCAATGTTTAATTTAACGAGTCCAATGAAAGTTAAGTCGGTATCGTTCATGTTTAGAGAGTCTAAACGACCATGGAAGAAGACTCCACAGGGTCCTTTTTCGTAAAAATAGTTCATTTGAACTGAAAAAGTGATAACCTACCATCAGATGAATGACTCTTCAAGTGCTTTAACGAGCGTGAAGAAGACAAGATCACTTGACAATCTTTTCATATTTAAGGAGCCCGAAAAGAGTTTAAAGAAGACTCCACTAGGTCTTTTTTCTTAATGAGGGATTTTACGATTCTGAAAAGAATAAAAAAAGGACTCAGACCTTTGATTCTAATTTTCAAGAGCATGACCAAAGTGTTGCAATAAATGCTCAAAGAATTTTTCCATTTTATGGTAGTGCGAAAAAGTCAAAAACAAACTCCCAAAACGTTTACCGCTACCGCTCTTTATCCTGCAATGACTTGAAAACAACTATTAAACTCTCCAATAGATGACATTAAAGGATCATGACTAATAGATTTTTAAAAACTATGACATGCCAAAACCTAAAATGCGTATAAAAGTATGTGAATAGTAAAAAATCAAAACTTTTTACCATTTACCCATAGTGGAGAGCCTTTGGATCATTTTCTTGGCTAGATTTTCAACTGCTGATACGAGGAGCATCTACCATCATATTTTCACACCACCCGTTCCAGGTAATAGATTAATCCCTACTCTTTCATTTCATCCTTTCATTTTTGAATTTTGGGGGTGTTTTGGGCCTATTGGGCGAGCCCTAAAACCATGAAAGCGGGCATCGCTCTTGTCCCTTTCCAGATAAGAGGTACCCTACTAAAACTACGCCTAAAACACTGCGCACAGGCGACACCACTGCCTGTCCTCAATGGGACACAGGACATCGAGGAAGAAAATTCCCATAAAAGTAGTGGTGGATGGCCCACTACGGATAGTTTTGTTTATCATGTAGAGAGTGGTGGGAATCCAAGGGGTACACCAATCATCTAGATCACATATGCTCTACACTATAGAGGCCATGGTGCCAACAGTTTTCAACTGGCCAGAAGCTCTACTTCAGATCTTCAAGGATCAGCTGACCAAGTGTCGGCAGGGATAGCTGAAGTAGTTCAATTTTGGTTCCATTCTAGCGTGTTTATTTTTTGAGTGGGTCCCCCAAATGAGACCCCAGGTGGTCTTTACAAAGTTGAGGGTGTGAGACCCTTGCATTCTGAGATGGGTCTGAATCATGGCCCGTACTAGAGAAGGTATAGGTAAGGTAAAGTTTGGTGACCTGTTCTTCTGATGGTTGAGAGATCAACTCCTCATGGTGGAGGACTATGCATATGCAGGCACTGACTTAAGTGGTGACCCTGACCTACCACTTCCACTTGGTGGATAGTGGGGTGATATCGGTAAGAAAAAAAAACCCTAAAATGGTAATAGTGTTTTTATGGTTTGATGTTTTATAATTTTTATGTGCAGTAATGAGACTTGAATTTTTTCATGCTTATGTCGGATCAGCATGACCTGGGGGAGCCTCCCCACTAGACAGGCGAGTCGGAGCTTGTTTTGTACCACAGGGCGATGATGTGATAAGGGAGCTAGAGGATAACCTTGAGAGGTTGACTCTAGACATCCCAGATGCCTCAATAGATGACCTCCCACTGAGGTACCAGAGGCCTACTGCGGGAGTACTGGGTCGTTTCAGCAAACTGCTATGTCAAGTAGCCTCGGCGATTATGTGTTACCACGAGCATCACTAGATGATAGGGTGCATGATGTATTCATTGAAAGCTGATAGATATCTTCAAGACTTTTGTATGATGATTTTTTACCTGAAATCCTGAGTGCTTCAGATGAGGTCTCGTGACCTATTTTTTGTAAAACATGTTTATATATATATATATATATACAGACTTCTACCCTGGTGTTTATATGTCTCAAATGGTGAATGCGTTTTATATGATTTTTGTGTGTCTCTTACAGTTTATTTACATTGAACCATGTTTGATTTTCATGTCATGAATGGGAAATATGCCAATCTAGGATGTAATTTGCCAATGAGTCGGCAACTGCATTATCTTCCCTAGGGATATGCCTATAGATAATAGTTTCAAATGACCTTTCTAATAAATGTACCCTCTGGAAGAGACAGAGAAGCAAAGGATTCCTAATGGTATAAACATGGTTTATATGACAAACCACTAGTTGCGAGTCCATTAAGACTAACAAATTGCGAACATCTTGGGAGGCAGCTTCAGTCAGAAGACCTATGACTGCTCGATACTCGGCGATATTGTTGTTAGCGTGACCAATAAAAATCGCTTCTGAACTAACCAAATCATAAGTTGGGGAATAGAGAACCCAAGCAGTTGAGGAAAGATTCAAGGTGTGGTGGCAAGCACCATCAACGAAGCCATAGAAATCCATCTACTCTGCACGACCAAAACATGGTATAAGCAGATACAGAGACTAAACTCAAATCCATATTGAAAATTCTCAAGTACACTGAAATTCAAGTAATATACATATATACAAGATACTATCCAAGAGAGATCTAGGCATAGTACCTCTTCAGGTTCAACCCATTGCGAGGTTGTACTAAGGGGATTCCATCATAGTCCACGAGCTCGTAGGCCCCTTTCTCTAAAACTTTGGAAATAACGAAATGACCGTACCACATGGATTCGAACTTCCCTTTCCCTAGTCTATCATATCTCTGATCATAGGTCAAAAATAGGTCACCCTCGTTAAAGGCACGAGGTTGGACAGACTTTTAATATTGCAACTTGACGCGTTTCTTGTGTTCCTCATTAGCTAAGGCAGCATCTCTTCAAGTTTTGTCAAGGTTATTTAAGTATAGAAATCTCTCTTCCTCTGTGGAAGTGTTTGGGAGAAGTTCGATGGCAAGTTTCAAGGATGGAATCTAACATTGAATCGGCAAGATAGCTTCTAATCCGAAGACAAGATGGAAAGGTGTGAAAGCAATAGTTTTTTTCATCGAAGTCCTGTAATCCCAAAGAGCAGAGAAAAGGATATGGTACCAATTGGATTTATGGTCTCCAACCATCTGATGCAGCATCATTTTCAAAACTTTGTTAATGGCCTTGACCTGACCATTAGCTTGCGGATAATAGGGCATAGAGTTTTCATGGCAAAAACCTAGCTTGGCACTTAGTTCCTCCATCATTTGATTATGGAAATGTGATCCATGATCAGTAACTATGGACTATGGGACTCCAAATATTGTTATCACATGATTAAACAAGAAGAGAGCGGAAGTATTACCATCCTTTGCATATGTAGGCATGGACTCAGCCCATTTCGTAAAATAGTTGATGGCTACGATGATGTAACCATGCCCCCTGGGTAAGGTAGGATTACAATGCATATAATCGATCCCCCATTTGGAGAAAAGGCCAATGGAAATGATGGGGTGCAACGGAGCAGGGTAGGTGTGCTTTTTCAGATAAAAATGTTGATAGGATGGGCATTTCTTAACAGCCTCGTGACAATATTTAAAGACTAAAGGCCAGAACTAGCCAGCACGAAGGATTTTATGGGTTGTAGCCATCCCAGATAGATGACCACCACATGCTCCAGAGTGGAAATCATTCAAAACTTGTTCAGCTTCCTCATGGGTAAGGCATCGCCAAAGAACGGAATCGATGCCACATCTATACAAAGTGTCATTCAAGATGAGGTAGTATCTTGTGTGGTGACGGATACGACAACGATTGTCATGGGATAGAGTGGGATGAAATATTTGTGTCTAGAGATAAATGAGAAAATATCCATAACATGGGTCAGTAGTGCTTATCAGGAACAGGAAATCATTTGAGAATGAATCACTAGGCTCAGATTCCATCGAAGCATAGGGAAGATCACACATGAGCTCAGCAAAGACCGAGGATTTCTTTGATGTAGCTTTGGAAAATTCCATATCAAACTCTTGTAGGATGACTATCCATCGGGAATACTTTCCCCCGAGCACCTGACGAGTCAGGATGTAATACATAGGGTGTTGTTCTTCCAATACGGTGGTTGTGCGAGGAAAAATGCAGTGACGAAATTTTTGAACAGCAATGACTATGGCCAATTCTAATTTCTCCATGCATGAGTATCGATTTTTGAAATCCATGAGATTCTTACTAGCATAGTAGATCACGTGCTCCTGACCGTCGGGATTCTCCTGCACCAAAACCATAGCGATAGTAGTAGTGGAGGCAGCAATGTATAAGAGAAAATCCTTTGAATAATCTGGGGGGTGTATCACAGGTGAATGAGTCAGAGTGTTTTTGAGATTATCAAAGGCTCATTGGGCTTGGTCATCCCGAAATAATGGAGTGTCCTTCTTAAGGATACACATATAATCGTGTGTTTTCTATTAAAAATTGCACACAAAATGGTGGAGGAATTTTTCCTTCCCTTGCAAACTTTGGAGTTCAAGAAGGTTGGTTGGGGCTAGTAGAGCTAAAATAGCGGCAATTTTCAATGGATCTATCTAGATGCCATCCTTAGAAACCACAAAACCTAACAGGAATCCCATCTCAATGAAAAAAACACATTTATGAGGGTTGAGCCATATGTTATAATGAAAGCATCTCAGAAAAATCCCTCTAAGATGACCAGGGTGGTCCTCCCGTCGCTGTGAATGAGCTGGGAGGCCATCAAGGTATGGTTCTACAATATGTTTTATATTGTGAAATGCATAGGACATAGCACACTGGAAAGTGGCTCCATCATTTTTCAAGACGAATGGTAACTTCCTGTATGAAAAGGTTCCCCGTGGGCAAATGAATGTTGTCTTATGCTGATCGGTGGGTAAAATCTCAATCTGATTATAACCCAAAAATCCATCCATAAATGAGAAGATGACACTTCCGGCATAGTTTTCGATAGTCTAATCGATATGCAGAGTGGGAAAGTTACCTTTGGGACAAGCTTTGTTCAAATATCTGAAATCGATGCAGACTCTAATGGTGCCCTACTTTTTATTGACAAAGACAATGTTTGATACCCATTCGGTCAGGGGTACGGGATGAATAAACCTTGCTTTGAGAAGTTTCTTTATTTTAGATTTGATAGCTGAGGCTTTCTGTGGATGGACTTGTCTTAGTTTTTTCCTGACAGGTTTTGTAGTGGGATGGGTTTTTATTTCATGGACCAGAATGGATGGGTCTATCCCCGCTATTTCTTTGTAAGACCAGGAAAAAAACATCGCGAAATTCTTTAAAAAGTGCTCTGTATGCTTTAGATTCTTCTACTGAGCAGTTCTTCCCAACATGAACATGCTCAAGGGTACCAGGCTTGGCTGATATGTTAATTGGATTTGTTTGAGTAATGTTGCATAGGTTTCCTTCAGAATCTATGCTCTGCAACAATATAGGAGTTTGAGGTTTTTTGACAATATCAGTGGAAGAAAGGGATGCAAAATCATGGTCTTCCGAGCTGGTATTGGTGAGGAACGAGGATCTATGATGATGATCCTCCCATATAGCCATCTAGTTCTACTCTCCAAATTCAGAAATCTCTGCACCTTGTGGAATGGAAATATTGTTATGTTCAAGGAGTGTTGTCAACTAGTTGATGGTATTCTTCATGCACTGGCTCTCTGGATGAAAGCCTCTCATAGAGTATGGACACTTAGTCTTCTCGAATTTCTTCTTTTTCTTGGAACACGAGGCTCCATTGGAAGATTGTTTATTCTCCTTCCCTTTGTCCTTCCCTCTTGCTTGCACATTGTTTGAGTCTATCACTAAGAGTGCTAGGTTCTTGGAGGTTGGAAGCTCTCCCATTTGAACCAATTTATCTTGCTCTTGTATTAAGGAATCAACAAAAGCATCTAGAGAAGGAATATTCCAATTAGGGATGGAAGCTCTTTCGAATTGGAATGTAGAGACAATCATGCTAAGTACAGACAACACAAGTTGATCATCTTTACTCTCCAATCCACAATGTTTGCATTGCAGTAATAGTGACTTCTATTTTGTGAAGAATTGTTGAATAGATTCAAAAATTCTGGGTTGTAAAGTAATGAGCTCATTCTCCAATATGTTCCCTCGAAGCTCATATTGTTTTCCAAACAAATATTCAATCTTTTCCTGAGCTTATTTCAGAGTCCTTAGTGCCTCAAGGTGGAACAAAATATCCTATGAGATATGAGTGCACATGAAACCAAAGGCCTCGTTAAGCTGATTCAAAAATTTGTTCTTCTCAACATGCTGCTGACGCTTAATTTCTTTTCCCATAATCATCCTATACAAGCCAATATTGCGCAAGGACACCTGCATATATTCCCTCCAATCAACATAGTTGATGGGTTTAAGGATTCGGGGTATGAGAGATGAGGGATCCATCTCTTTGTATGATGAGACAATCAATTCCTCAAGAAGCTACGTAGATACCTGCAAAAACACTGCAAAAAACCAAATTCAATTCACAATCATGTCAGTTTCAATATTTTCACTTCGACATGTACACTTTATCAGGGTCTGTCACACCTAGATAGACTTCTCTAAACATAATTTAGAGGGAGCAAGGATATCATTCCAGGATTTATGTGGAAACCTAGCTGCTTCTGGTATACAATGGAGATAGGATAAGACTTCCTGCTATCCTGAACAAGGCTCTAATACCATGTTAAATTTAGAAACCTATTGATATATAGGAAAATGAGAGAAATTGTGAAGTGGATTATGCAATGGAATCTCAAGAACAATGTACATTGAATAAGAAAAATCTGAGACAAAACTTATAAGAATTGATTATTAAATTACAACATTAATCTTCATTAATTCCAGCAATATACAACAATGTTAAAATATGTAGGATTTGAATCATATGGGGCATATTCGAATCTACCAACTAATCATGACTGACTGGCTAACTAGGAGTGTCTAAATCACTGCATGGGAACCATTAGTCTAACTCCTAATGTCTAAAACAGTTCGACAATCAATTAAACTGATGAGGTAGGTGGAAAAAGGTGCCACATCCCCATGAAATCATGAAAAGATGGTGCTAGAATAATTGAGAGTGATCTAACTAAATGCAACTAGAGGTTTACTCAGCATAACTACCTACCTACCACAACCAACTGATGGAGGTTGTTGGTGTCACTTAGAGTGGGATCCTAGAAAGTAGGGATTGGTCTCAGAGGCACATTAACTCATGCATGAACATGAAATAATTGGAAATTAACCTCTATATGTGCTCCTCACACTCTAGTGGTTGGTACCGATGGAGCCAATGGAACCAATGGCACCAATGGAACCAATGGTACCAATGGCACCAATGGACCCAATGGCACCAGTGGCACCAATATCATGCTGGCACCAAACTCAAGTAATTGAATCCTAAGTTAGGAAAGATGATCTAATAGACTATATATTTACAAGGTAGGATTATATAATCCTAACAGATCATTAATGATATTTGCAAACAAAAAAAATTCTTTCTGCATATACACAAAGAAATATCCACCTTGCTTTTTATTCATTTTCATCTTTTCGACTATACACTTCAGTTTTGTTCTAGGCTAAAGAGATCCATCAACTATATTGAACAAATATGTCTAAGTCTTGATGTTACTATTACTTGCTCATGCATATCTCATGCTTACTGAATTTAAATACTTTTTTCTTTCTTCGCTTCTATTATTTATTATTTTCTTTTTATTTAGTTAATAATAATACTTTTAACTATAGCGACATGTTTTTGTATATGTTTTAATGATGCTTTATTTATATCATTTTTTGGACATGAGGTTATGTTTTCATAATCTACATCACCATAGTCTTTGCTGCATTAATTATTCATATGTTAAAGAGTCTACGGTATTTCTCTTTTGATTTATGAAGATATTGTTTTGCTATGTTAGTAACTTTACTAATCTATTTTCTTATGTTATATTCTAGAGATGGATTTGTTTCCATCGAAATGGACTCATCGGAAGGAAAATTCTAGGAGAGATAATACAAAATCAGAAGAGAGGGTTCTAACCAATAGGGCAGGTGGTAAGGGTCCGAAGCCACCAGATGAACCACATCAGTGTGGTCATCAGAAAAATTTTGGATAATGTTGTACATTTCTTCATGCGAACTCAACGAGGTGGACTCAACAATTTTTTTTCCATTTGGATCATAATTAAGCGACGAAATAATATTTACTATTGCTGTGTCTATGTTAGGAGGAGTTAACGAAAAAATCCCCATAAGGGACGAATCCTTCAGCATGCCTACTCCAATCGACTGGTAAGGAGGAGGGGATTGGACTAACATAGGGATGTTATTAGCCGTAGAGGTAGTAACATTCGGTGTACAAAAATCGAGCTTGTCAATGGTGACAATCATCCCTAGATGCGGAAATTGGACAGTTCGAAATACCGTTGAAGCGACACCAGTCATGGTGTAAAACCAATTTCTTCCTAAAAGGGGGTTGTAATCTAACGGGGCATCTACTACTTCCACTTGAATAGAAACAGATTTTCCCCCAAGCTCGACTGAAAGGGCTATTATGAGACCATGGGGCTAGAAACCTCATCCATCAAAGGCTTTCAAAGTCGTAGGTGATGTTACATGCTTGGGAGAGCCATTAGCTTTCCAACAAGACAGGGACAAAACCGAAGTTGAAGCTCCTTTGTCTAAGACAGTTCTAAAGACCTTCTTTCTGACTACTTTCATTATGATTTGGAAAGTGAGCTTGTGAGGTAGTCTATACTTATAGTTCTGAACATTGAAATGAATCAAATTAGTATTGTCCCGATCTAAACCTCCTAATGTAGTTAACGAGTTTTTGCATTGTGTAGGAAAACTTTGGAGTACTTCCAAGATAGACATTGCACATGGTTCCTGAGCAAGATCTTCAACTACATTATAAAATTGGGCAGCTTTGGCATTAGGATTAAAAACAGCCTTCTGAAGAGTACTCTTGGGTTGATGAAAAACCATGTCAAGATTAGGTTTCTCGATGGTTAGGGGAACAGTAGACGAGGACTTGAGAGAACCAGTAGAGGGAGCTTTCCGTGAACAATAATTGTCTTCTTTCTTGTCTATGGGTTTGTCATAACTCTGACTTCGATTTTGTAAACTAATACTGTCCAAGGACATCATGCAAATTTCCTATGAAGAACTAGAATTTCCCTGATTAGACATGTGGTCTATCAGTTGTTGTTGAGAGGGAAAAGGATTCGTGAGAACTATGGGAGTGGGATTAGTTTTTAGAAATTGAGTGATTTCGTCATGATGAGGACACTCCTTCATGAAGTGGTCACCTTTGCATAGTAGACATGGATATTTTGCTTTTATTTTCCCTTTATAAATATCATTGATGGTTGGTTTTGGATTCTCTTTCTGGTTTCCAGGTTTTTTGTTTTTAGCTTTACCTTTCTTTTTATTGTTGCGGAGGTTTTGTGTACTCTGAATGGAATTGACCTTGGTGGAAACCTTGGGATTTGAAGGAGTAGGGGTGGAAATTTGGGGTTGCTTGGCAGGTTTTGCTATCGACGGGGACTGGATTGAACTAACAATCCCATCAACAGGGGTTTCTACTGGTGGCATAGAAGGATCGGTGCTTGGGCGAGGAGTTTGAGGGATCAAGTCATACAACATTCCAGACTGGGAATATACCAAGTCCAGATATTGGGCTCGACTAATGGATTTCTCTTCGATAACGGCACTGCCCATAGACACATCTCGGGTGATTGTAGGCAACAAAGATTTAGTAAACCAATCAACTAACAATTGATCTGGGATAGGAGCCTTAATAAGTCTTCTCCACCTTCCCCACTCATGGATATGATCGAATATGTGGGTGGAGGTGTTCTGACGCAGAGAGGTTAAGAGATATGGACCTGTTTCATAATGGATAAGAAGCTGAAAGTGTGTAAAAAATACAGTTTCCAAAGAACCAAAATCCACAAATGAATGTTACAGAAGTTCAATGTACCATTTGGCGGTGGTACCGATCAAAGTTCACTAGAAGAGTCTTAAATGAACTAAATCATCCAATAGGGAGTTGGAAGAATACCACAAATGGAATGTCATGACATGGTTTTTTGGATCATCTCCCTGCTTCCCATCGAACTTTGGAATGTCCAATGGTAACTTTACTAGAATGGGAGGCCACGAGGGGTTATGCCGAATGAGATCATTAATCAACTTGGACAATTCAGGTAAGTCCAAAGTTTCTAGGAAAGGTAACTAGAGATTAGGTTTCATGTACTAGTAGTATTGATATGGCATATAAGTACCAGTAGGACTATAAGTAGACTGATAGATAGGTTGTTGTGATGAAGAACCACCGAAAGATCCACCCGCAGGGGGTTGATTTCTGGGATCGGGACTGTTAGGACCACCAGAGCCTCCAGGAAGAAGACCATGAGGGCGTCCAGGACCACCAAGACCATTGGTACCACTAGGACCACCTAGACCACCAGGAGGAGGACCACCTGAACCTTCAGGACCCCTAGGAGGTAAGCCTCTGGAACCACTAGGAGGAGGGCCACCAAACCCTCCAGGACCATTAGGAGGGAATCCACTAGGCCCCCCAGGACCACCAAAACCATTAGGACCATAAGGAGGAAAGACACCAGGCCCTCCAGGACCATTAGGCACCCTAGGGGGAGGGCCTCCATAAGGTGTTCCTCCAGCACCCCCCACAGTATGTATAGGTATCCCTCCCATAGTTGGCATGTAGGACCAGTTAGGTTTCCCCCATGGTGCAAAAGTATTACTAGGATATGGAATTCCATCATAAGGAATTCCTATAGGAGTGGGTTGGTAATTAATATTTCCTACATGTACTTGATTTGTTGTGTAACCATACCCCTAAGAGGTTTGATTGGTTACAAGTTGTGCCCCCAAGGGCTGACCTGAATTGGATGGGGGGTTAACCACATTCATGTGGGTAGGAGGGACATAAACTATAGATTTATCTATACTAGAGGTATGTCCATGACTAGATACAATTCCAGTGACACGTAATGTAGGTCGTCATGCCAGGGGTTGACCCCCGACACTAGAAGGTATTGATGAAATAGGAATTGAATGTTGTTCCCCAAGTGTGAAAGACCCGGGAGGATTTGGAACATACATAAAATAGGAGGTGGTGGGGTTGGTAGTTTGAACTATATTATGTGGAGTCACATTGCGATCTAGAATAGGTTCAATGGGTTTCATAAAATCAGCAACTGCTGAATTAGGTGGTGGTGTACCCAATATGCTATCTATTTTCTTGTCTAGTTCTCTTGCACGAAGAATAGTTGCCTGGTATTGCCTACGTTCTTCTTCATTTGGTGAAATATCTTCAAAAGAGGTTGGATGAGTGCCAAATGAAGCAATATCATGTCCAATAGAGGTTTCCAAAAATGGAGATTGGGACCATAATCTGGATGGGTAGTATCATCAACATGACCTTCCATGGGAGAATGGAATGAAATATTTACCCTAGAAGGTTCTTGGACCAAGGGAGGACCTTGCAAAGGATGTGGATCTCTACTTTCTGCAACCACATTTTCTCCCACTTGGGAGTTGGTAGCAGCTCCTTGGTCGATAGCTTCCATAGAATTTTCTCCTGAAACAGGAATAAAATCAGGTGGCAAGCCCCGTAATCTTCTGGAATGTCTTAATTCAGCTAGTTTATACAATTTCGATCTAACCTAGGGTCTAAAAACTAGAAAACATACCAAAAATTTCCCTACTCAAGCTATAGGCCAAACAAGCAAACTTAAATGACAGTAGGAGTTCAGATAGTCAAGTCTCTCACCAGGATTGTCAAGAAGGTGCCACTCGTGATATACCTCAAGGGTACATGCGTATTAATCTCCCAGAATGTTGTTTTCAGTGTATGGATCCAAGCAAGACAACCAAAGGGATTTTATTAGATAGATAAGGTATTCTAGTGGGGTCTCCCGATATACGCAAGGTACGTGGGAGCTCAAATTGGTAGTAGTGTTGTCTAATGCATAACCATTCACAAGGGGCATTCCTATATACAATCAAGTACGTGAAGTACCTTTATATATACCTCAAGGGTACATGAAAGGCTGTTCGATATATCGATGGTACGTGGAAGAACCGCACGAGTCTCAAGATGTAATGTGGACGAGTAACGACAGCTCCTACACTTAACGATGCCCGAACATGTCTCTAGCCTATCACTCAAATTGCTATGTAAATTTTAAGCCTATAACTACTGTTAATTTTAAAGTGGATGGTTAGGTGAATGCATGGAATTTTGACAGAAAAAGTAAAACCATGCAGATATGCAAATGCAAATATTTCACTTTACCGTTCGAGGTATGCCTACTTACGGGAGGTAAAGAGAGTATTTTCTTTTCATTTTGAAAACCAAAAATTCCCAAACAACTACTTTGAACAAATCAAATCCAAAGACAAGCAACACATTCCAAACTCATTTTTCTTTTTGAAAGCAATCAGATGGGTAAGAGTCTCTTTTCCTAAAAGAATAACAACAAGCACTCTACATGCATATGCACTCTATTTTTTCGATTTTTCTTTTAAACATAGATAGATCTAACTTAAAACTACACTATTTTTTCTTTTGATGAGATAGTACTAATGCAAGAGAGACAAAAGAACAAAGAGAACCTGAAAGCTTGTGAGGCTAATCAAAGATCCAGTGTCCTATGCTCAGTAATGATAATGACATAATCTCAATAAATAAATAAATAAATAATTAAAAGCAAAAAGAAGTCCTCTATGTAAAAAAATGAAATTAAGATGACAAGCAAGTGGTTTTTCTTTCCGTCTTTATAAATGAAACTAAAAGATATCTAACTAAAACTTAAGCTTTCAAAAATTCCTTTCAAAATCCCAACCAACAAGCATGAAATCAAATGAATAATCAACAAGCCTAATCTAGCTTTTGAATTCTTCAATGAAACCAATTTTACCACAAAATTTTCAACCATGAGCATACAGATTCAAACACACAAGCCTGACAGTGCAGGGCTGAAAGCAAGCAAACTCTACTTTTTTGTAAAAAATCACTAAAAACTAGTTCTAGAACAAGGCCTACCTGGAACCGCACTGGAGGGGTCTTGACAGAGTGGTTCTGGATGAGCACCGCTTCTGGCTAACGAGGTTCGGGCAGTGGCACTGCTTATGGCTAATAGAGTTTAGGTGGTGGCACCACTTGTTTCCAACAGCACATGTGTGGTTCCCCGAATAGATCCAAAACACAAGAAGAATGAGAATTCAAGTTAAAAAATGATCAAATCAAGGTAAATATTGATGAATTGACAGTAAAAAAGAGCATATAAAGTCAAAATAGTTCAGATCTGTACAGATCTGAAAGTTTCAAACCAAAATTCACTAAGTCAGATGGCAGATCTGACTGAAGAGAGTTAGAAACTGGAGCCTAGATTCAGACAAGGGTTCAAGGACCGAGGAATATCAGATCAATTGAAATATGCTTTGTTCCCCAGTGGAGTAGCCAAATTTGTAATTAGGAATATTGCACCTTCTATTGACAGAAGCTATTCCTCTCATCTGAATGGTTCAGATCCAGAACAAATGAGTGAACGACAAAGGATGAAGACCTTCCCTGAATGTTGTAAACACCTAGAATACTGCTTTGATCATGAACCTATGTACCTGCAAACATGTCAAACAAACAAGAACATCAAAGCTACCGGAAAATCATCTACACATCCATACTAGTGACTAAGGAATCCAGTAACATATACATGTGAAATCAAAACAATAGATATGTGGGATGGAAATCAACTTTGCATTAAGAATGAATGAAGAAGCTTACAACCATTGCCTTAGTGTTGACAAACTCCTCCATAAGACAAACACCTCATCCCCAAAAGCTCCAACTTTCTCTCTTGTGCTCTCCAATGGATTGGACTAGGTAGTCAATTCAACAACATAACAATACCATTCAGTTCTCCCCCTCAACTATGGATATGAGCTTGTATTTATAAGGCTCAATGGATAGGGATAGTTGAGAGAATTGTGGGTGAGGTGGCTCTAATATCCTACCAAGAGGGATCTCAAGCTCAAACTAACCCATATTGATAGGGATAAGGGAGGACACAAAGCTCATGATATAGAAGCCTCGAGAAACTTCTCCTTTTCCCATTTTACTAATGGTATCGCTTTTGTCCCCTTATGACAGAGTGGTTTAGGTGAGAACCACTTCAAAGACAAAGCACTTTCGCGGTGGCACCGCTTCTCTATAACAGGATACATGTAGTGATAAACAAGGTAGCGCTCATTAGCCAAAGGGAAAGAGCGGTGCTAGGTTTTCTCAAGTAGAATTGATATCCAGAGCAAGTTTCCACTCCAAGTTTTGGGATTAAGGGCAAACATAGGGGTTAAGGATCTCATCACATGTTGGTGATAGGATTTGGGTATAACATTTTTTATAAACATCTAAATGATATGTCATTGGAGATATTTGGGTCCACCATTCACACAAGGTGGGATAAACAAACAAAAAGTTTAAAATATGAGCTCATTAATCGCTTTGTTGGCATGTTCAGCAGCAAGACCTTCAAACGAGTAGAGGTCCTTAAGAATGATGGCCAACAAATGAATATTGTGAGGTACCAATTTAGGATTCATATAGAAAGAAATCCTAGGTATGCGTGCCCTCCAGTCATTCCAGCAAGAGAATAAAAATCCCTAGTAGAAGATGGAAAGGAGAGGGCTTTGAGAAAACAAGGAAAGCTACCGCCAAGAACAGGCAAGTATGCAATACTTTCAACAATGTAATTATAAACCTTATTATTATTATTATTTATATCAAATTTGAAACATCTAACGCATTTCAACCTTTTAATAGGCTTTCATACACATCAAAGGCCACAAAGGAAAGACAAGAAAAAATTGGACAACACAAGCTTGGTCTAGGTGGTTATTCCAATTTTGCGGCATGAATTGTAAGTATCAAAAAACCAATATTACATCCAAAAAAATAAATTGCAAATTATTTTTTGTTTTATTGAAATGTAAAAGGTAAATTCATGGCATTATGGAAATATACAGGATGATAGATTCAATGAAGTTCCCATAGAGGAATACTTGAATCTTGGCTTCCGACACGGATTTGGAGCTGGTGTTGAATGTTGAAAAAGCTTGTCTAGGAAAACACAGTCTTCCAATGATCCGTCTTGCATGTAGGTATATAAAATAAATGAAGTTTATTTAATATTGATTACTTGTTCAGTCTATTTGTTATAAATATTTGCAATAAAATATTTACTCAATTTTGAGCAGGAAATCAACAATCCACCTAATGTCGAGGATGGATAACAACCTATCGAAGGTCATGCTTCGAATCCTGGTAATTAATGAATTCATATGCTACAATTTAAAATTCTGCATTGCAAATGGTGAATATTAATTGTACTTTTTCATTTTTCAACTGTAGAGAATGTAGAGGCTCATATTATACAAGATGAGCCTATACAGAAACATGAAGTACATGATGTGTCCACATCAGTTAAAAAACACCTCTTTAATATTTTTTTTAATGAAAAACTTCTAATTATAATAACATAAGATATCAATTTAACATTTTTACATCACTGCAACAAATCCCGACCCTTACAGCAGCATTCACGTCGTGAGTACTCTACTAGGAAGATAGTATGACAAGTTGTACATCCAATGAGAACTAAATGACAAGTTGTATAATATGAGTTGTTTGTTGATTTTGTAAAAAAAAAACTAGAAATAAGTGACTAAATAAACATTATCTATACTTATTTTTTATAATAAATTAAATCCACAATTTTACATATAAATTTAATAATTTGTTTCAAAGTACATGCATTGGGTATGGGGTATTGAGAGGGATGTGAGGGGGGTGAGGGGCCATAAGATATTCCACCTTCACGTGGTTGGACCTGTTTAGTATAGAATATTAATTTATTCTTTAACCAAGGAGGAGCTCAATGAGGTATTTATACCTGCCATCAATGATTTTATTGACAATTCCCTTGGGTATCTTAGTTATTGACATCCATACATAGGAATGATTTCCAAAACTATATTGACTAATTCCAAGCAACCTCTTCAATATAACCATATCCAACAAAATAAATACAAATTCTAGCTTCTACGTCTTTGTATAACCAAGTCTAGACTTCATAATGATAGCCATTTGGTTTTAATAAGAAACCAAGATATTTTACACCTTGGTCCAAAAAAAAATGTTCTTGATGAACTTCTTACTCACTCTAATACCCTACTCCATTGGTTGATTGATTTTAAGGGCTAGAACCCTTTTTATTCTTTAATGGTTGATTATGTAGCTTCTCACAAACTCTTTACCTTCTTTCCTGTTGCTTCATCTCCCCCTTTGATTTCTCATATCCATGTATGATTATTTTCTTTCTTCATCATTGTCATTTGCCGCTATTTTGATTAATTTAAGTTATTTGCATGTTTAAGCCAGATGAAGGATGTGTAGGACACATGAATGACATCTCTTAAGTGATGTTTAGGAGACATGGTTGACATCTCTTAAGCATCATTTAGGCCACATGAATATAATCTCTTAAGCGACATTGAAACCACATGTAGAGCACATTTCTATGTAAAAGAGACATTTGTTGAGCATCCATTTGCATACCTACAAAAGTATTAAATAACACATGGGGAAATATCCCACTAAAACAAATTATTACATTTTACCATTTGTATGCACCGGTGGTTTTTCATCATTGATACACACTCATTCATGTTTGATACATAAGTATCAGTTTCATGAGATTTTATCACACATGGGTCGGCCTTATATGTATATACACATTGATGGGCATAGTTGTTTTTTTTAATTGCAATAACTTTAGTCTTATTGCAAGAAATTTACACATGCTTTAGCATTGGAATAAATTGACAACAGTTTTCAAAAATTAGTTTTGTGTTTCTATCATTGACAGCAAGTTTTGTTTAGTGCTATGTTTCTACCATCGATGGTTATTTTAAAGATGCTTATCTTGTTGGTGATGTATTTCAACATCAAGCCATGCTTACAATCCCTACAATTAAGGCTAAGAAGCGCAATCATGAGGATTATGAGAAAGTTGTGGCTGATCATTTTGATGGTTAGGTAAAGACATCCGTCGATGCTATAACTCATGAAGGATTGGATGATCTTAACCTACAATAAAAAGTTTGTTGTCTTGATTCCAAGTCTATGGAAATGTGATTCATACTGCTATGTAAAAATTTTGTTTCCTGCTAGTCATTTTTATTTAGACTTCTTTATTATTACTAACCTTGGGAGTTGTGAACCATATATGGAAATTCTAATTTTAATGTAAGAGTTGCAATATATTTACTATTTGATAGGGTACCATGCACTTGGAATTGCAAATCACTATAGTGTTGTTTGTATGTGCTCACAAATTTCTATATATGTCTAATGTTAAAATTTGTTGGTGTTGCATTCAAGGTTCCAATTGTGGAAGATCCATATGAAGAAGTTGTTCTCTCATTTCCTATTTCAGTTACAAATCGCTTGCTTCATATTTTTCTCCAAGTTATTGTTACTCGTTATTATGTAAGCGTTATTTTTTGTATGCATAATTTTATTTTTCCTTTCTGTATATTGTCCATAATAGAATATTTTTCCTTTAAGCTAGATTTTATTGGCTATATAAATAAAGGATGATCCCAATCTTCCTTTGAGGTCACTGCCAATATTCTTCCCTCCCTCTTTCAATATCACTTCCAATAGCATGGTTGCAAATTAAAATGGATTCGTAGGTGTCATTTTGATGTAATAATTGATTCATGCATCTAGTGTTTTGACATTATTTGTTAAAAACATGGAACACATTTCTTTCATTTGATTGTTTCTTACTAGTGCATTCAATTGAATTGTGTTCATTTTCTTTATTAAATTCTTACCTATGATATGTTTTTTTTCTCAAAGGAAACATCCATACATACGAACTTTTCCTTCATGAAAGGTGTGTATGTATTATTAAAAGGGAAAAAAATATAAATGTGCATTAAATGTGTGGACCTGAGTAGGAGATATGTGAACTGTACACCTACACAATCCCTAACTTCCTTACTCAACTCTTTAAACTAATTTTTCTTAGTTTAAATGAGAGCAACTGGTTGGGGAATGGGAAGAGAGATTAAATGAGCATCTTAATAATGGAGAATTTTAGAGAAATATGTGATTTTTTTATCATTAGGTGCCTAAGGAACCCTAATTCCAATGTCTCTAATAAATTTGTTTAGGATTGAGAGTTGTCTCTTCAAAGAGCCTTCCATTATAGAATAGCAATGGATCATGTATCATATTCCTATATAATAAGTGGTCTAAGGTGGAGGAACCCAGAACTAGGTGATGAAGGTGTCAATAACAATACGTTCAGGTAACCATATTCTTGTTGTTTTTCATTAGTAAATATGATGATATTTCTTCACCCCTTCCCAATAAATATTGAATCATCTTGTACTTGAATGTTTGTTTGGGATAAGAATCATCTTTCTAGTTGGGTTATTAAGATAAATATTTAGATATTTATTGTCATAATGATAAAATATTGAGGAAGGTTTTGTTTTATTTGTGTGTAGGTTATAACAAGATCACTTGAATTAGTGAAGAGTTGGATTGGATTAGCTTACAATGAACACTTGCAATAAAATTAACTAGATATAGGTTTCTTCCTCACTCATTATTTTAGGTAGTTATACTTATATAAATTTATGATATAGGGAAATTCACTATTGTCATTTTCCCTCTTTGTTAGTGGTTAACCGGACACATTCAAGGCATATCAAGAATGTTACTATTTAGTATGAATTTATTATGAATTTTGATTTACAAGTGATGGTTGTGGAGTATTATGACATGTATTTCTTTTCTTTAACTTCAGTTGGATGATATGTATGGAATCATTTCTAAAACCTGTATATTCATGGGCACATTATGATGATACAAGGCATGCACTTGATTTGTTATCCCATATATAGTATGTAGACTATGATACCATGAACACAAATTATGATATGTAGACATCCATGCAAGTTAGTTTCATCTCCCCAATATCCATGCAACATACTATTAGAAAAAGTAATGAAAAAATTTCAAATGTTGAATGCAATTTGGTGTAGAGAGGATTGAAAAAAGTGTGGTCATAGATAGAACTTATCCATGGTAACAGAATAATGGGTGCATATCAATGTTGGAATTTTTTTTTTCTTTCATGGACCATTATACTCAAGGACCACCTCAAGGTAGTATCTTAGTTGGAATAATTGACATTTGACTTGGTCAACTATCATCCCTTTTCCATTCAACTTTGATCATGATGTACTTAGGTGTCCACACAAATTTACACAACAAACATAAAGGACTAGGTGAACTTTGATCCTCAACATGGTCAAAATCACTTACCCATTCAACTTTAATGATGATGTAGTTAGGTGTCCACACAAATTTACACAACAAACATCAAGGACTAGGTAAACTTTGATCCTCAACATGGTCAAATTGATTTCCCAATTACATTAATAAATATTTATTTCCCTCGTCCATTTGAGGTTCAAGAAGGGCACTAAGTGTTATTTATTATAATGAAACCAAAGATCTAGTGGGATAGAGGTTGTAAGCTTATGTGAGCCATTAGTGCTTTGAGTTGGCTTATGGGATAAACAAAAATACAATGAAGATTAGAAATACAATGAAGGAAATTGAATAATCTATTTAACTTTATTATACATTTCAGTTTTTTAATTGTTAAAATTAGGTTTTCTAAAATTAATTCCGTTATGCATTATATAATTGGTTTCTATCTATTTTGTTCATGATTTTACTCAAGTCCAAGTGTTTTTCTTATTACATCTAAAGTGGGAAACATTTAAATATTTCCAGTTAAAATCAAAATCATGTCTAGCAATAGTGTAGTGTAGTGTAACATTGACATATTGGGCCATTTGAATAATACTTGTGCAAATTAAAGACCCCTATGAATTGAAAAAATAAAAAATATTATAACGACAATTACGACCAATAAATTTTCACTGGTATTAGAGTTAACTAAATTTTAGGCATGATTATCAAAGTGCTCAATGCATTTGGTAGTTCTTTTCCCTTGAAGTTTTGTCACCTCTATTTAATTTCTAGGAGTGTCAAACATTCTCACATGGTATTCAAGCATAGTACAATCTTGTTGTTGTGGTATTAGCAATGCTCAAATTGATCCTCTTAAAGTGATTAATTCATAGTAAAGCCATTAATATTGTTCTTATTGAACCACTTAGTGGGAACTTGATTCAGAGCCATGTTTTTGTTGGTGATGATTGAAGTGTTATCAAAGAACCTAGTTCAACCTAGAGAAACTTCACAGTAGAATGGTTCTTGATCCAAGATAAACACACTTTGGGTAGGTTTCCTATCATCATTGCAATATGATTATCATTTTCATTGTTTGATTTGTATGCGATGATTGCTTGAAACTATATTATAATAGATTTTTATTCATGTCAAAACAATTTAGGAAAACAAAAAATCAAAACATACCCAGGTAATGGGACCCTAGTGCTTATCGATAGAAGGGTTATTACACCTATGACTTCTTAATGTTGAGCAGAAATTTTACAAGTACATAGGTGAGGCCTGCCACTAGTGGTGACTAATGTAATCATAATAAATTATGAAGCATTGTTGAGATGCATGTATCAGAACAAAAAATTTCTACATCATTTTCAATTGTAGGAAACATGATAATATTCCTCACCTGCATTTGGTAGGAAGAATGAAAGATTCAAGAAAATATATCTTTCTCTCATATTTTATTCTGTCATAACATGTAGATGCAATTTTATGACTACTACTGTTTATAGTTAACCATTTTTTTCTTATGCTTCACCATTAATTGCTTGTAGTCAATTATTTCTCCCTATATGCCAATATTGTGTGACAAATATTGACAAAACCATCGAAAACATGTAACTAGTAGTGACAGGAAAAATGGGTAGTTGGAATTCAAATCTCTTATAGACATAATTTTTATCTAAAACAAATTAATTTTGGTTTAGAACTCAAAAAAAATTCAATCCATACATGTATCATTATATAATGATAAATTAATAAACTAAATAGTAATATTCTTGAATATGTCTTAAATGTGTTGAAAATGTCATCTTCCAGCTTTGTTATAATGATAAAATCTTGAGGAAGGATTTGTTTTATTTGTGTGTAGTTTATAACAAGATCACTTGAATTAGTGAATAGTTGGGTTGGATTATCTCACATCATATTCACTAGTTCATCTTTTGAGCATTTGATCTAGTATAAGTCAAAATAGGTAGCCCTTTATCCAATTATATGTGGAAATGCTTTTAACAAATTTGCAACAATCTTTATAAGGAAAGTGTTGAGAAAATATTCTTATAGCTAAGTAGTTTTCTACATTATCAAAACATGGAGTCTCAATGGATCTTTAAAAGATGTGGTCATTTGGGAAATTGTCATCAATAGAGTTGTGACTTGTAATGTTTGTTATAATAGATAGGAAATTACCAACAACATTATGTTTTCTTGGCTTCTCAAGTATTGTCAAACTAAATAATTTTAGTAGTAATATCCATATAGTTATCCTTCCATTAATATCATTCTTATTCATTAAATGTCTAATTATTACATGGCATGTATGAAATAAAACTGGATATCTATTATTGTAATGGATAAATTTGTTTATGGCATTTGCAACAATAAGAAAGTGTTTTTAGGTGATATTATAATTCAATGTTCTGCCAAATAATATAATGTAGTTTTTTTTCATCATTGATACACACTCATGCATTTACACTTTGATTCTCCTTGCATTTCAAGATGGGTATATATATGTTGGAGACATTTACCATCATACTCACTCTTTCGGTCAAATTGGCCTAGTTAAACCACTATCCTAAGTTTGACATCAGTGGAGCATTAATTACCATCATCCCAGTCACTCCCACGCCTACCTACAGTCAAGGAGGCTAACTGGAGCACTCCAGGGGTGATCTGTGTGACATTAATGCACCTAATTGCTAACTAGTGGTTACTTTCAGTTCAACAAGTCAATTACAGTCAGTTAAGGCGCCTCCATTCATTAAATATATTATTTAATGATTATTTAATGATTATTTATTATTATTTAATGAACTGGAGTCAATAAGGCACCTCCACCAACTTCTGATGGTCAGTTCAGCTTCAGTTAACCTCATCAGGGTTCATTGGAGTCATGCAGGACTAACACTTGATGGTTGGTTTGCTATGACATGTGTTTGATCTCCTTCAGTTGAGATTAAGTCATTTATTGCACTCCAACTTCAGTTAGGGTTTTGTGAGTCAATTAGGGTTTTTGTCAAGTGGTTAACTGAGTGAGATTCCATGGCAAAGAGTTAGTTAAGCTAGACTCACTCATTGAATTCAAATTGTCCCTTAGGTATTCGAATTCTTCATGGAGTTAAGCTATTGCTCTGCATGGGAATTGTAACCCATTATTGTTTATAAAATATACAGAGAGGAAACCTATTTTGGTTCCAGTTATTTCCAATTCATGAGTATTTGTTAATTATTCTTTGATGATTTTGATTCCTAGTTCCTAGATCATGTGCAAGAATTAATATGGTATCATAGCTTATGGCAGGACGAAGAACAATCTCTCAAGAACAAGATTTTTGACAGATTTCTCCATGAGAAGTGCGCAATTGCTCAAAATTCCAGCACTGCACCAAAAGCCAAGGCTTACCACTCAATATCCCAATTAAAGAACTTGTTGATCAAGCTTGCTTGATTGACTATGCTGGGTGTGATGAAAGCCTAGAATGTGCAGGCTGACCGACCTTATTTTTCCCTTTCTGTTTTGATTTTTAGGTTTCTACAGGTGAAGCATTCACTACAGGATATCCAGATGGCCTCCTCAGTACCTCTATTGAATCCATACAATTTCCACACATGGAAAATCAAAATGGAGCACCAGCTGTATTCCAAAGGACTCTTCAGAGTCACCATGGACACTGAACCTGAGCCTGGATCCGCCATAGAAAAATCAAGATTCTTGAACAAGAAGGATGAAGCCTTCGGTTTCTTATGCCTCTCTATTTCCGATGACCTTCTCTTCCATCTTACGGATCTGAAGACACCAAAAGAAATATGGGACAAATTGGAATCTCTGTATGGAAAGCATGATGACATGAGATTTTATCAACTCGAAAATGAACTCATGTCTCTCCAACCTTCCAATTTCGAGACTCTGAATGAATTCTTTACAAAGTTCAACCATACTGTTTTTCTCTTGAAGCAATGCAAAGTGGAGAAGGAAGATGATCAGCTCATCCTAGCCATTCTCTCCAAACTCAGGGATGATTATTCAGATTTTGTTTCTACATTCCGTGCAGGGAAGCTCACAACTCCAAAATGGAAGATGCCTACACTCAATGCCTTCATTGAGTCCCTAACTAGTGAACATGACAAGCTTGTCTAGATGGGGATCATCCGATATTCTCGTGATCAAGCCCTCCATGTCTCGGGGCCCAAAGATACGAAGGGTAAAGGAAAGCAGCAGAAAAATAAAAAAACTAAATTTGATGCTCCAAAGCCTAGATTTGAAAATCAGTAGCATGATGAATCTTCCGGCTCAAGGAAGAACAAAGGTAAAGGGCATAATGGGAAAGAAAGAGTCAGGTGTTCTTACTACGGGAAGGTTTTTCACCCCGAACATGCCTACATGAAGAAAAAGCTTGATGAAGCAACCTCTCTCCTTGAGAGGAATCACATCAATCTTCCGGAGAGCTTTCGGAGGAGAGATCACCAAGATCGGGAACCACAGCATGAGAAAGGTCATGCCCTCATGGCAAGCACTTCGAAGTCAAAATCACTGCTGATTGACAGTGGAGCTTCAAATCACATGATAGCTGAAAAATACTCCTTTTCATCTTTGGAGACCAGCAAATCCATTCCCATCCACTTGGGAGATGACTCCACCATCATTACCAAAGGACAAGGTACTGTAAATCTAGAAAATGGTTTTTTTTCTAATGTTTTGTATGTACCATCTCTAGCAGCAAATATCCTTAGTGTATATCAAATGACACATACAGGAATGCCTAAGAGGGTCTATTTTAGCCCAAATGATGTGGAGATAATAGAAATTGCATCCAGGAAACTCATTGCAAAAGGCCATGCAAATCATCATGCAAAAGCCTATGAGTTCTCTCACTTTGTTGTGGATGCAAAGCCCACCGCTTTGCTAACTCATGGAAATGAGGTTAGTAGGATGTGGCATGAAAGGTTTGGCCATATTAATTTCAAATATTTGCAGTAATTACAGAAAAACTCCATGGTTGAAGGCCTTCCGGTCATCAAGGAAACCACGGGAGTCTGCAAGGGCTGTGTGATTGGAAAACACCCTGAGCGCAAGTTCGATCGGGGGAAGGCAAATCGAGCTACAAGCATATTGGGGCTAATACATTCTGATATCAGTGGTCCAATTCCTATCACATACATGAATGGAGCAAGCTACATCCTTACCTTTATTGATGATTTTTCAAGGTATACATGGGTTTTCTTTCTCAAAAAGAAATCAGAAGTATGTGAGAAATTTTCTGAATTGCAGGCTTTGATCGAAAATGCCTCTAGGATTAAGATCAAGATCTTGAGATCTGATAATAGAGGGGATTATGTCAGTAATGAGTTTCTATACATATGCTCCCAAAGTGGTATTCAGGTCCAACATTCAATTCCCTACACTCCCCAGCATAATGGAGTAGCAGAAAGGAAGAACCGGTCTCTCAAAGAGATGACCACCTGTATGTTGGAGTCAAAGAAGCTTGCTGCAAATTTGTGGGCTGAAGCCATGCATGCTGAAGAATACATTCATAACAGGGTGCCACATTCATTAGTGAAAGGAAAAAATCCTTTCGAATCATACTTTGGACACAAGCCAGATGTGTCGAACCTACAGGTGTTTGGGTCCACTGCATGGGCCCGGATTCTGCTTGATAAAAGAAGGGATTTGCAACCGCAGAGCATAGAATGTCTGTTTATTGGATATCCTGATGAATATAGAGGATTAAAGCTGCTGTATATCAAGACCAAATAGATCATCATCGATAGAAGTGTGAAGTTCGATGAGCCTCTTCAGGAGGTGGAACTAGTGGAGGAGAAAACTGCTGAAATTCCTTCCTATTCCACTGAATATTTGGATGATGAAATTGGGGATGATGACTCTGATTTGGATCCTCTGATTTCTGATATCAGTGTGCAGAAAAAATCAGATACTAAATCATAACCTGAATTTCAAAATCATCTTCCTACATGGGCCCGACAGACACTCTCCTCCGCGGGAGACAACATTGGAAATCCGGATTATCCAAGGAGAACCCGGTCTTATTTCCAAAGAGCAGGTATTGCACTCTCTTGTTCTGATAATTTGCTATTTGAAACTTGATATTTGATGATTATTTCAGATCCAAAATCCTACTACCATGCTCGGAAGGATCCGAGATGGTAATTTGCCATGGATGAAGAGATGAATTCTCTTCAGAAAAACACTACTTGGGAGCTAGTTCCTCTTCCTCCGGGAAGGAAATTGGTTCAATGCAAGTGGGTGATTCAGAAAAAGGTTGCTGCTGATGGAAGCACCTATAAATATAAGGCAATTCTGGTAGAAAAAGGTTTCTCTCAGGTCCAAGGAGTGGACTACCATGAGACCTTTGCACCGGTTGCAAAAATGGACTCCATCCGCCTTGTTTTGGCTATTTCCGCATCCAAGCACTAGGAGGTGCATCACATGGATGTTAAGTCAGCATTTATGCATGGAGATATTCATGAGGAGATATAAATGAAGCAGCTTGAGGGCTACATCACTGATCCATGTTTGTTTTGCAAGCTAAAGAAGTCACTATATGGGTTAAAACAGGCCCCAAGAGAGTGGTATTCCAAGATGGATTCCTTCCTTCTCTCGCAAAAATTTCAGAGATGTAGATCAGATCCAAATGTGTATTTACAGAAGAATTATGGTCATCCAATTATCATTGTTTTACATGTTGATGACTTACTTATCACAGGTAGCACAGTTTCCTCCATTTCAGCCATCAAAAATGCTCTCCACAATGCCTTTGAAATGAGTGATTTGGGGCTTCTAAAACAATTTTTGGGGCTCGAAATTGAGCAAAATTCTGATGGGATTATGGTCACTCAGTCAAAATACATTTCAGACCTGTTATTCAAGTTTAACATGGCTGAATGTAGGCCTACACCATTCCCTTTCCTTTCAAGGATCAGCCTTGAAGAACGAAAAAGCACACCTCCCATGGACTGCACTATCTATCGACAACTGATTGGTAGCTTGTTGTACTTGACACATTCTAGGACTGATATTTGTTATGCCATGAATGATGTATCAAGATACATGTAGCAGCCTCATGATATTCATTGGAAGGTATCCAAGAGGATCCTCCAGTACATTCAGGGAACCAGGACCTACGGCATTCACTATGCTACAGATTCCGAGCTAGAGCTGGTTGGATACATAAATTTCGATTGGTTGGGTGATTCTATTGATCGGAAGTCAACTTATAGATATGTATTCATGTTTGGTGGTGTCCCTATTTGCTGGTCAAGCAAAAAGCAGGCTGCCATAGCACTATTTTCAGCAGAGGCCGAGTATCGAGGAGCGGTGAATGCTTGCATCCAAGCAGTTTGGTTGCAAGGCATTCTTTCAGAGTTTGATCTTGGTAGTACTTTGTCCACTATCCTATTTTGTGACAACTAGAGTGCTATTAAGATATCCACGGATCCAGTTACCAGGTAGAGGACCAAACATGTACAGATTCACATGCACTACATCAGGGAGCTAGTGCATGACAGGACCATCATTCTGCAATACTGCCCGACTAATGAGAAAAATGCAGACATCTTCACACTAGTAGAAAATGAGAAATTAATGACTAAAAAAATGACTAAAATCAGGCTATAAATGACTATTTTTGAATCGGTGACTAATAGTAGCAAATTACCACTATCTTATAGCTAGTCGTATTTCACTAGTCATTAATAGCTTGACTTAGTAGTCACTGATTTAGTCATTGATTTGGTCATTGATAGACAATGATTTAGTTAGTGATAGTCAATGGTTTAGTCATTGTTTTAGTCATTGATAGTTAATGATTTAGTCATTGATTTAGTCACGGATTTAGTCATTGATTTAGTCACTGAGTTAATCATTGATTTATTCACTGATTTAGTCACTGATTGCAACCATTAATGACCAAATATACGACTAAATAAACTACTAGAAGTTAACATATTAATGACTAAGCTAAATACGACCAAGATACGAGAAATTAGCTACTAATAGTCATATATATGTGAATTTAGTCATTTTTGTAGTCACAAATTTATGATAGGGCACGGAGGAATCGAACCACCAACCTCCTGCCCATAATTAGGCAGGTGCTCTACCATTGAGCTAGCACCCTTTAATAATTTGTTATTGCTTGACAATGATGATATTCAAACAAATTTATGATAGATATCAATCTACAAACTACATAATTATTACTATTACAACTAACCAGGAACTAGTATTTATGAAAGTAGTCATTTACGCAGTGGAGAATTGTAAATAAGAAGGAGCTGCGTTGGATGATTTTGCAAATCTCGACGTTTCGATCCCTACTATGGGA
>LPNX010656450.1:75939-88495 GCA_001517045.1 Pseudotsuga menziesii
GGACTCTTTTAGATATGAATCCTCGTAATTTATATACCATGTGAAATGCACACAACATAATATGGGAGGAAGAAGGTATTTTACCAGCAATCAGATGTTTCATTTACAACCAATGAAATAAATTTATTTGAATATTATTAAGCTTCCTGGTAGTATACTTTAACCAATGAACACTATTTCGTCCTATGTTCTCTGCATATATTATATTTTAAAACAACAATGTAGATAACGTAATGTTAATAATTTCCAACAAATGGCTGCAAAAGTAGATAAGATAAGAGAACTCCAAAACCATACATCTACTAAAGGCCCTGCCCTGTCTTTTATAGAAGGCTCTGGCCCACTCTCACCGACCATTTTCCTAGGCCTTGAATGTTGTGCACCAGTCCCTACCAAGTACAACACAATTAACCTCAAAATGAGAGAAATAAACAAAATAGTTAAAAATGAACTTAATATTATCTACATTACAGTGCTTGTTAAAGCCAAATTCTTCTAATAATTTTAAGTCTCTTTGAAGCTGTGTACCATACATGGGATGAGTAGCTAACCTGATACATGGTCCAACCCCAATCGTCCTAAACTTGACTCTGTTGCAACTGCATTCACAGCATTTGAGTCATCTAACTTTTCAATGTGACCAACCTGCATGGCTGTACCAGGCATCTCATCAGCAACAAGTGCAGCAGAATGAGATTTTCCACCCTCACTTTTATGCACATTTTGGTCAGTTTCATGAATACCATTTCCCCTGATGGTACTCTCACCATTTTCCATTCTAACCCTGACGGAAATTGTTGTTCCCATTGTTGAATTTTCCTCACCATTACCAATAGGAGTTGGTTGTTTCAAATTAGTGTTTCCGATGTCAGCTCCAGCACTTCCATCACTCTCCCCTATTATACTTGCTGCACTACCTTTTGTAGTAGAGTTCTTCACTTTCACTGCCTCCTCTGTGTCCTATGCACCATGAGGTCGTATTGGGACACCAAGCATAGGATCCAAGAATGATGTCCAACGCCTCATCACTTTCTCAAATTGTTCCATCGTTGTACATACCTCAACACAGGAGTACTTAACAATTTGATATAAGTCTTCATGAATGTCAGAATCAGGATATTCAAACTGCAGACTAGGGATTATTGGTCTTCTATTCCTAGTAGCGATAGAAAGAAGTACATCATCCTCATTCCTCTTCTTCTCATTTATTTCTTTAATCTCTACCAGAAGAGCTGTTTAACAAGTGATAAAATATTGCTTAAAATATATATAAGCAATTATTAATACAATACAAAAGAGAGAATTGAAATAGCACCAATCCAGAAATCATGAACTACATTAACAGGAGCACTAATCAATACATCATGAACTACATTAACAGGAGCACTAATCAATACAATATTCTCTCATCATATATGATACAATGGTAACAATCTTTATAAATCAAACAAAGAAAACATAAAAACCCTTTCTTAATTTTAATGGTACACAGTACACTCCCTATATCACTTCACTAAGAAGGAAACCTTAAAATACAATCACAATATAACATTCTTAAGAGGTAAAAGTGTACCTAAAAATTATTCAGACAGACACTTGAGGGAAAAAACATAAATTATGACAAGTTAAAAAGTGTTCTAATAGACAGGAAGATATCAGAACAGGTTTCATCCAATCAAGCCAAGATATCAATCAATGCAAGTAAGTAACTTGTAAGCACACTTACAAACTGTAGGTGCAGGATAATCAAGCTCCAGAGCCGAATCTTCAAATACTGGTTTGCCTCCAAAGAGAGGCTGAGCATGGAATGTCTCTTGCAACGGTGTTTTTTCTCCAGAGAGAATTGGAGCATGGAATGCAACTACCACCAAACTCAATTGAACTTTTGTGGAACCAAAATCCTTCAAATTGAGGAGGTATGATCTGTAACAGATCTAGCTAGAAGAAGCCAACAGTCAACATGGCCCTCTCCAAATGCATTGGCAGAATAAGCCCAATCAACAAGGCATTTCAGCACCACATTTTCATAACTACCTAGCCAATGAATGGGTAGTTGGCCAACAACTTTCCTGGCCAAGGGAAAAAAGAGGCCATTCTTCTTCCAGCTGAAAAAGAAAAACAGAAAGGGAGTTCACAGCCAAATGTTGTAGGAGACTCAAAACCATCTGTATGCAGACATGGTAACCAAATGCAATGAATCTGAGACAGAGAGCTCTGTAACCATTAATGGCTATAACATGCCATGATGAGAATAATTGTCATTTTCCCTAACATACTTGGTGTTATGCTTGCTGGCACAACCAAAGCATGTGAGGATGCACATGGAAAGAAATGATACCAGTGAAGCTCATGGTCAAGTTGATGTTGAATATGGTGAGAAAAAACATATTCTCTTATCAAAAGAAAAAGAGGGAAGGGACACGTTTCTTCTAGATGAAATGGAAGCATATCAACCTAATGCACAGGAAATTATAGATTTTTTTTTAATTATAACAAATTATGGATGAGCATAACCAATGAAGCATCCTTACAGTATGAAGGATTGGTTGTGTAAAGAAGAGGTATGTTCAATCTAGTCTATACATGGAAACTCATTGAAATATCCCTATCGAAGATGGAAGAGTAAAGTGGATTTACTAGAGAAGTATTTATTAAAGAAACATTTTATGAGTTTTCCATATGAACAATTGAGAAAAGGACAACTAAGCTGGTATTGCTTTTGAGTTTCTCCATTATAGTGATAGCTTGCATGAGAAGTAGAAACACCATGTTGGAGAAGAACGTGTGGGTGAACCAAGAACAAGTCGCAGCAAGGAGGAAAAGGAACATTTATAAAATATAATTGGTAAGTGTATTACATATTGTTGATATTTTTCTTATGAGGTCTGCACATAGTACAAATTTGTGTGCAAACATATATTGGAATGTGCGGATGAAGAATCTAGTCTTCAAGATAAATTTTGTGCATTGGTTGTACAAATGAAACATGGGGAAGGAAAAGAGCAAGCAAGGGATATTTTAATTACAAAAAGTAATGGGGAAATTCTCCAAGTCAATTTGAAGGTAATACACATTAGTGAAATGCTGGAAATAAACCTTGAAGTTGTAGGGTTTGACCATGTGTTTGGAATCATTTGCATATGGAAGATGAGCATGTTGTAGAAGGATTTATTAAAAATGTCATGAATGATACGGTTTTTGAAGGATTTGGGAGTTAACTCCGTGCCTTCTTATAGCTATTATTTTGATCCACCCCCCACATGATACTACAGACCCTGGCAGAAAGTGCCAAAAGGTTGAATGCCTTCACCCTTCTTAGTGTATGGGGTGCTGTATGCCCTTATAAACCACTTGCTTCAAGCATAAATCTTAGTGATTTAGTGAAGTGGTAGCAACACTTTTTCTCTTTTCGGGACAGGCTTAACCCAGAGAATTTTTATTAATTCAAACAGCATTGCCAGTTCAATGTGTGAAGGATATTGAATTCTTGAGGATCGCTACCAAGGAATCCATAGAGAGGGAAAACACACACACTATTGCTAACGTAGCAAAATATATCAAGAAAGTGGAAGCCTAACTTGATGACAGGAGTTATGAGAGAGTTTTAATTTTCATGGAAGTATGTTGTCATATCAGAGGATGTGTAGTAGGATGGAAGGAATCAGAATCTCTTGCTGGATGTGGACTCAAAACCTTCCATGTGTAGATTATCATGAAGAGGAGGTGAATAATAATTTACAACATCAGATGAGTTTTCATGGCCTTGCTTGGTAAAAGGTTGAAACAACTATTCACTTATGTTGTTAACATTATGTGAAGGACTTGGAGGAAAAGGTTCATAGATATGCACACTACCACAAGGTGGGGGTGTTAAAGACATTTATTTAAGATAATATGATCATTTCATCTCAAGTATCTATTTTATTTTGCTTTTATTTTTTTTAGTTGTTGAAGTTAATATTTTTGAAAGGTGGAAATATCAATTGCAAACAAGACAATTAAGGATTGTCCCTTCCAAATACTCTCTCATCCCAAGCCTTTTCAATCTTTTATGTGGCAGCAATCTGCGGCTGTCAAAGGGACTGGGTATATTGTTTGGCCATTCAATCCCTGCTCTTTTTTGGGTTGAAGCTATTGGCATCAAGGTGGTTTTCTCTCTATAGTAGTCAACTTATTCTGCTTTTTCTGAGGGCTGCAAGTTTTAGGGAAACACAAGCCCTGCTCTTCTATTTTCGAGATCAGATCTTTTTCTTTTGCTTTTGCTGTCATTCGGGCAGCAATCTGTTTTTGTATCGTCAACTGCACCAATTTCCATTCTCCCCCATTGGGTGTTGGTAGAATGGTGGGAGCAACATGGATTTTTCAGTTAACGCTGAGACTTATAGAGTGGCATTTAAAATAAGATAGGAAGTGAGACAATGCTAGTGAGACAATGGCAATTAGTGCAGTTGAGGATAACTACGGATGGTGGGAAATATTCTTATGATCTTTCCCCTTATTGGGCATTTCCCTTGGTATGGAAAATGGCTCCAGGATTTGGCTATGAACTGTGCAAACATATGGTGAGCTCCCTCCAGATCAAAAGGTTTTAAGTCTCCTCATTGTGGACTTGCCCAGGCTAGATTCAAACAACATTTACACTTGAAGCCCCACTTCAGGGCCTCTGTCCACACTCCCTGAACTCTACAATCACTCACTATAGAGAAGCTCCCAGATGTTCCACATCTTATCCCTGATTTTTATAGTATAAGCTCTGGCCCCTGGGGCTCTCAATAACCTAGAGATAATGTGGAAGCTGACTCAAAATGTGAAGAACAAGTTCCACAATCTGAAGAAGAGGGTGATAGAACAATAAACAGAAATAAAAAAATAAAGAAACAAATTATCTGAGATCAGGAAGCAGTTGCAGACGATGAAAGGAGAGCAGCAGCGAGGACAACAGTGCACTATTGTTGAATGGTGAAGCTCCTTGTCGAAATTCTGATCTATTTTTAAAAATTTTGGAACATACACATGCTGCTTGTAGAAGACTATATACTGAATCAAGACACTGCATAAGGAACCATGCTACCTTTTTGGACACCCTGCTGCTCAGAAGAAGACTTACCTATTGTCCTTTTTATCATTTTTATCTATAGGATGATTTGCAATACTATAATAGTAACATAGTTGATTCTGCGTTCTATATTTCCAATGTAAATGGCAATGTTATACATATATTGCAGTACAATCTGCCAACTGCAGGTAAATTAGCCAGAAATATGTTTGTAGATGGCAGTATTCGAAAATCAAGATAATAGAAATAATGTATATACCTATAAAGAGCAATGGCAAGGACAATTCAGAGAGAGAATTGCAATCCATGTTCAAACTATCTCAGGATGCTAGTTTCTGTCTACCCTATTTTGTATAAGTATTTGTATCATTAATGAAATTATAAACTCTTTTACCAACCAAAACAGAACATGTATAGAAACTCCGGAAAAGAAAAAGAAACAAAAGATATGTATCAATTGATATATTACATGCCAAAGCTCAAACACACAGCTGTGACTTGTGCTGTGCCTACAAAGAATAACAAAATTACATCAGTAACAAAAATAGTGGACATCAGAAAAGCAAGGGATGACTACAATAGTAATAAGATAAATCATTTTTGAGATTTCCATTGTAAGTTCCATCTCAGAAACAATATGATGTCGGGAAGGTCTATTGAAATACCTTTGATGTTCTTCTTCTTCTTAGGCTTGTTTCATGAGAGGGAGGAACATAATGAAAGGTGTCCCTAATAGCATTAGAAGGCATTGAGGGAGAGCCTTCAAAATCATAACTAGGATATTCTTGAAATCCAGATACCCTCGTCATGGAATGTTGCCTCTTTCTCCCTATTTCAACATTTATTTCTGCCTGTTAAGCCTTTTCTTCTTAAAAATTTTCAAAATGACTTTCCAATTCCAATCTTATATCTACAATCTCTTCTGCTGTGATTACAGGGGGCAATTTGGATTTTTATAACAGCCAAGTGTTTATTCAACCTATGAAAATCCCCCCTTGTCTGATATGTTTCCTGCAAAATTTGCAATACATCTCACTATCAATAAGATCGGCATGGATCCATGCATGGTCTTTCACTCTCAGGGCCATTGTAAACTTAAATAAATCTGCGAATACAAATGTGCCAACTTTATCTCAATTTTTTTTGCAACAAAAGACAGATCTGTTTTTATGAGAGAAAAGAAAACAAGGGTGGATTTGACTATAAACCTACCTGGGAATGAACTCAATGGGCACAAGAATTTGGACAACAACATGTCCAAGCTTGAATATGGGATGTAGCCTCCTTCAGTAGATGCCAACTCCACTACAAGCAACCCAAGAATATTTGCCAAATGAGATCCCAGATCACTCCAAATCACACTCTTCGCTGCTGCTCCAAAAACTCCAAATGCTCAATGAGACAGGTGTGAGGAAAATAGAGGCAGGGGTGGGGTGGGTAGGAAGTGGGTCTCTTTATAGTATGCATTTTGGGTTTAGGGTTTTAGGAAATACATTTTTAAGGTTTAAAGAATAATTATCTTAAAAATGGCCCCACTGGCTGGTTAGGTACTGACTTTGCCGAGTAGGTATGGACTCAATTGAGTTGGATCGGTTTGGTCTTTTTCACACTCGAACCTCCACTGCTGATGTCGATGGAGACTTGGTGCAACTGTAGACACTACAATCTACTTCCATTTTATTTTTTTAAACCATGGGAACCTAGCAATTTTTCGATAGTATATGCAACAGCGTGCAAGCCACATATACCAATAGCTCATAGGTCATCCTGGGCTGAGACTTCACATCAAGGGTATTCCTACCCTTTCAGCTTCACTACGATGGCTCAATTTGCGCAGCCCTATCCCCCACCGAAATTGAACTTGTGACCTCCTTGGAGATAACACATGTTCTTAACCATTGGGCCCAATCAGGTGCACACTTCACTACGCCCAATGTTACCTCAACATACATGCTTCCTGCTCAGGTTTTGTTTTTTCCTACTCTAGGGGTTATCCCCAACTGTACATGCAACTTATTAGTAAATAGTGCAATAGAGTTTGGTCACAGGTACTTGAACTACTAGGTCAAAATGGAACTTAATGGAAAGAATCAGAGGAAACTAGTGCTGACCAAGGGATGGAGTCAAAATCAAGCCAGAACATGCATCTGAAGGAAAATGGAGAATAATGGTGAGGCTTCTGAAATGGAAGAATCTTGCCACACACAAAATATGACTGAAAGACTTGGGTTTGGTGCTGATAACAACCTTTGTCCTGGCTGCTACTAGTTAGCTAAGGAATGGATCTCTCCAATCTATAGATTGTTAAGGCCTTGGAAAGCTCCTTGAAACCTGGAATAGTACAAGAAAATCAAGGTTAAAGAATCTCTAGATCTGCAAACTATTCTTAACAATGGAACAAAAATGGCTGAAATATCTACTAGTTAAGTATCAAGCATATAAAAACAGGGGTACAAAAAGTGGATCAATTATTCCAGCTTTATTTAATTGTAAACCTCTGAAATTACAATGACAAATGTCCTTGGTGATCCAACCCCATTACAATAAGTATTTACTACTCTTATAGACTTCAATTGACCTGGAACTGTGACCTAGGTTTAAGAGAGTCTTCGCCCTGCATGAGATCATTTACAAGTGTGACCATGCGTTACATAACTGTACCTTAAACTTCAATCTCATAGTGATCTGACTGCTAAACTAGTTAGCTGTAAGAAGAACTGCTCTTAGTTGAATGCAGACCTGAAGGTATATTATGGCAACCTCTCCTACATGCCGCTTTGAATTACTCCTAAACTCAAGTGAGGTATGATGCAAACTCTGTCTTATCAGCATGCAAACTCAACTTGATTGTTGTCTTATCATAATGCAAACCTCACCTTTGACTGTTGTTTGACAGCAAACAAACCCCATCTTTAAACTACTATCTTCTCCTCGTGTAAACTCAACTCTACTGTTGTCTTATGATCTTAAGCAGTTGCATCCTCTGAAACACATGGAGACATATCTTCTTGAGCTTGGAGACATCGTTTAGAGGGAGGTAGGGAAACATCATCACTCGGTAGAATACTTCTCAAACAATATTTATCATCCTTTGGTGTGGTGAAAATGATGGTGACTAAGACCCTTTTGAGTTGTCTTATATGTGGGTCCACAAGTGTATTATTGACATTAGTACAAACCCCCAAGTAATCCCTTGAATAGAAAACTCAAGTGTTGAAGTGCAAACTACCAGCAATAGGAACTACCGACAATGGACTAAATCCCTTGGTGAGAACTGACACTAACTGATCGAACAACAAGCAAGCAAGTCATATTTAATCCCTCGGAATGGTAGGCTAACCAAACAAGCAACATCGGCTATGTGTTTTATATCCATGGACTGGAAGGAATACTCCCTAGGTAAGAACTAACAACAGAATGAATACTTTGGGCATACTTAATCCTCTGAGGTGAGAACTAACATACTGGCCGAACAAGCAAACATGTCTAATTTAATATCCTCTTCAGCTGAAAGTGTGTGCACCCAACTAGTAGAAGGATAAAAAGTGATATTGTCTGTTGAAATTGTAATAAAAAAGGGCATGTTATAAAATATTATCCTTCTTTAAAATAAAAATAAGATGTTGTTGCTTTATCTATTGTTGGTCCTTGCTATGTTCTATTTACCTTTTCTCTTGCGTAGTACTCTCCTGTTGTAACTGCTTCTTCCGTTGTTGGTCAGATTTGGTCTTACAATAATAAAAGGAGTCTTAGCCTCATAGAAATATATCTTTAGTCTATTTGAGGGTACCCCCTCTCTAGCCTGAGAATTGGCTCGAAGTCCTAGATTGGTGCAAGAAGGTTATCCTGCACATTATGCCCATGCATTTTTCCCTGTGAGAGTAGAAACAACCTAGGGAACAACATAAGAACTGGCATAGTTGTCAGGGGCTCTATCTCAGTAAACGACATAAGGGTTTCTTTCTAGTTGAAGAGACAAAAATCTCGCTAACAAACTGTGATTAGTGTTTCTAAGTACCCTTAATTTTTTAGCACAGTAAGGTGTTGCACTTTCACAGAGATGGGAATGAAAAAGATTCACATAGAACTTTTGGACGGATGGGTGAACATATAACATTCATAGGCTTCAATAACACTTGCTTCAGGAAAGGAACTTAGCAGTAGCAACACTATTGTTATTTGAGGTGTGGTCATTCATTTTGCTGGGCACTAAAGAACTGAATTCTTACCAGTTATTGAAAAACCAATTATTTAGGAATCAAAATTCACAATAAAGAATCAAGATTCAAGATGCTAGACAATTTTGAACATTCACAATGTAGGATGCTAACCAAGATTAACATGCATGAGCTAAATTTCCAAATAAAACCAAGAAACCAACCTGCAATTCATCACCCACCTCTTTAAGAGACTCCAAGATCTCTCAAATGCCCTTCTATCCATGGAAGAGCTCGAAAACAAATACCCAAATTCTAAACCCTCGGCAATGGTTTCTAAGCATGACTATTCCTCGACGAGCATCAATGTGACCTGATAAATACCCAAAACACCAAAAGCACCTCTCAGACCAAATTCACAACTATTTTCCTCCCAAAACCCACCAAACCCTCATGGCTTCTTGCCAATAGAAAATATTTGGCGTCAAACGTCTATTTAGATAATCCGAGTAGGAAATCTCCACGAATTCAACATAATTATTCATACTTGGGTAATTTGGGGAGGAATTCACCATGAATTCAGATAATGTTGATTCTGGAATGATAGAGTTTACTGTGTATGAAGCAGGAACAGAGTAACACAGTCATAGTTTCTCAACAAACAAGGGATTCATAGGGCAGCTTGATGCTTTCACAATTTATGCGCCTCAATTTTCTCAGTGAAGCTGTTGTCCACTCTGCTTTGAAGAAATCATTCTGCAGTCAAAGAAAAATATCTATTACGTTAATCCTATTGACTATTCGATCTGTTCCACTAATCCAGTGCAAAAAATTAAAACAATAAACTTACAAAGAACTGTGCAGGTCGTCTTAGCTTTCTCATAAGCCATTTCCTTCTCATAATCCTCCATGAATGAACTCAAGAAGAGTTTGGTCATATGTTTGGGTTTGCGCTGGAGGTATTTTGGTCATATTCCAATGATCATTTTATTAGTTTACATAGTACATATTATATGGTATATTTTATATTTTATTTCGTTTGTTTTATATTGTATCATAAGTTTTATTATATATATATGTTTTACAATAATATATATGTGTTCTCAAGCATTTATATTGTTTATTTTTATGTTGTTTTGTGTTATATATATATAATCATCTAGTGCAGGGTTTCGATCTTCAATAGGCGAGATGCTGGTAATGGAATTGAATTTTGAACCAGATGAAGGAAAGCTTGGGTATTATCCGGTTGTAATTTATAAATCCGAGAAGGCAGTTCCGAGATACCCCAGAAATAGGAAGGAAGGAGCCAGGAAACTTTAGCCTTTTGGGATAGTTTGTTAGACCTTTCAAGCCTACCAGACACACTAATTATATATTTGTTCCTTTAGCATTCTTTCGTAGCAAAACAGGCCCTAATAAATCGATATGGACTTGTATGATTCAGAATTGGATGATAAAGTACTATAATGAGGAGGACGACAAGAGACGAAAGCTGGTTTGCTTTCTTAGTATTGGTTTGAATCCAATCGTCTCTGCCATACAATATTTTCGTAAGCTAGTGCAAGTTGTACCAGTCCAAGTAAGAAATCTCTCCTCCTCAATCAGAGGATAGAAGCAATTAGGCATGGATAAATTGATCGATCAGGTGACTTGGCTCCATCATTCTCCCCACCCCGCCCTATTTGTTCCAACTAGGCTTTCTATAATCAATAAATAGATTGTCTGGTGGGAACTTGAACTCACTCAATATAATATAACTATCATGGCAACTCAGAAACATATATTATATCTCTCTCGCGTATGGTGTTTCGATAGGTTTAATAATTTTACTTCGCTAACCATTTAGGGGCTCATCATTGGGTTAACCCTGGCCACCCTAAGTTGGGCAAGTAAAAGAAAAGAAAGCAATCCATTTCCTTTTCCTTGTCTCTCTTGCTAAGCTTTTTGGGGTCTGTGTTGAAGGTTCCAAGGGTATTTAGATTTAACGGGGTCCGGCGTGATGGTGACTCATGGTGAATGGGGTATTTATTTAATGGGGACTACTTTCTCGTCTGGCGAACATCTCTTGTCATCTGTTGGAGACATGAGGGGGCATATATCTTCTTGGCCAATGGTGGGGGTGAGGGTATGAACTCACTTGCTTGATAGAAAGAGGGAAAGGGCCGCCATCGGTCCTAATCTCGTCTGGTGGGAGTGATGGGGTGACTGGGTGTGTTATTGGGGATGTATAAAATGCTATACATGCCTGTAAATTCATGACAACCAAGTCGACAGATTAGCTCTGCATAATATTTTGGAGGAAATAGAAATTAGGGAGACACTAAAGCATAGAATTGGAGAGTTGAGAGTCTGAGTCCTGACCTTTGACTGTCCTATACTCGTAAACCCAAAATAGTGTTTTTTTCACGAGATTTCACCAATCTCTTTAAGTTCAGGGAAGCTCAATCCAGCCTACCCAACATTTTACCTTTGCTTCTCTTGCTCTTACCTATGAAAAACGTGGAACCTTCGAGTTTCCCACCGTAGAAGACAATGAGGAATTAGAGTGTGCAACTGTTTCCTTCTACAGAAAGATGATTGGAAGCAACACCATGCCAATTCCACAATATCCCAACACTCTTGAGTTGGTTTACCTTGCCCGAGGTAGGCAAATGCATGTTTATGTATTTCACATGATTAGAAAAAAAATAATTTTATAATTGCTTCTACATAACATAGATATATCTGTGCAGGTGAGGGAAAACTGGGTATTGTTTTCCCAAGGTTTCTAAAAACTTTCAGTGATAATTCTTCATTACGAGGGCACTCAGGGTGTAAATCAGAGAGCCCAAATAAGGAAGAAGAGGACTCAAGTGAAAAGGTGAGGTGAGTGAGGAGGGGAGACATAATAGCGATATTTGCAAGAGAAACCCACTGGTTCTATAATGATGGGAACGAGCCTCTCTAAATCATAACAATTATAGATCATAGCATGTTCTTGTATGTTGTTCCCTCCAGAAATAGCATCAAAAATGAAAAAAAGACAAATGGGGAGAAAACAGACGTACTACCATAAATAAATATCATAGAAAGAATCATATCCAACCACCTAATCCATTTTCCCTTGAGGCGACCATCGTTCTCTATCATAAATAGACACAGGAAGAGATGCCTACTCTCGAGAATCAAACACTGAAATCCAGATTCAAGAAAGACACAACACACCAAACGAGAAGATATGATCCATCTTGAAAGGCAAGAATATGGACCAGCAAGCGGAAATTACATGGCCATGGAAAGAGGAGAGGAAATTGCAGAAGCAGAAATGCCATAAATGCTGAAATGAAAAGATTGTGATTGT
>LPNX010656450.1:89349-160261 GCA_001517045.1 Pseudotsuga menziesii
TAATTGTTGATGTAAAATCCCCTTCAAAGTAGGATGGAAGACAATATTGAAGCCCTGGGCAAAACATTACAATATCCAAAAATAAATGAGAGGGATTCTACCCATCAACCTGTAGAAAGAAAAAATGCGGAAAAGACAAAATAGCTGTGAGACAAAAAATAGCAGGGCTCCAGAGAGTTGTCATGCAGATACAACCTAAAATAGTCCAAGACAAAACCAGAATGGAGAAACTAGAAGCAGGTAAAGCGACCTTCAATAATCATGATTCTGTTTGAGTACTTACATAAGTGAAGAATACCAGGGTAGTCTCCTATCGCAAGATTTGATAGGTTGTCCGCGTCAGAATTGAACTCCCTGTATAGGTGCCCGAAGGATAAAGAAAGAGAACAATTCTTTAGGAGCCCAATCCTTTTCAACCAACAATCATAACTCAGTGACTGCAAATTGGTGAGACCTTTGGCCCAATCAATTATGACATTTGATTCACCAAAAATAAAAAGCTAGAGAATATTTATTCTTTTTGCGAACCATAAAATTCCCCATAAGGCTAAAAGTTCAAAAAAAGTATGAGTGCCACTCCCAACACCCATCCTTAACTTGAAACTATGAGAGTCATATATACGGAGGATCATGCCAGTACCACAATTTCCATCCTGCTTGGCCCCATCAAAGAATCCATATATGGTATCGGATTCCAACACCTGGATGATTCGAATCTTTTAAACTTTTAAGGCACAATCTTTGTTCCATTACAGAAAACTTGCCACAATCTAAGAAACAAGTAAACCTCCTTGCAAAGTTTAATCACTTCTTCTAATGTCTGCTTCAGTTTTCCTTTGGAGTGTGTGAGGAATGTCAATGTGCAAAAACCAGTGAGCTTTGAAAATAGTGGCATTGCAAGAGGGTGTGAGGAGGGTGTTCATGCTTTTCCCAGGTTGAAAGCTCAAAATTCATATGGTTATGAGTGCATAGGCTGGAGATGGTGATAATTGAAAATGTAAAGTACTAGAAGCAGTAACTTCAGCAGCATTGAGACTTGTAAAAAACCATAACGATTGGTTATTGATTGGAGTGATGAACACAATCAGAGCGGCAAGAACCATACCTTTGAAGTGCTTCGGCTAGTCACTACAAGATCCTGAACCGACTTATTGTCTACAAAAATAGGGTATCAAATGCAAAAACAGGGGAGCGGGGGTCGAACGATACCTTCAGCCTAGAAATACGAAGTTGACGTGTTTTTTGGCCATGCATTGGATGCATTTCGTAAGTATACGTGGAGGAGGTGCATTTGAATGGCCTGTTCTCGAGGGGAATTAGGGATTTGATGCTTCTATCTAGGTAACGATACAGTACTAGTTCTAGTACCTAATTCATAATTGACATAGGAACATAATTTTCCTTTGGAACGTGCTTAACTGGGTTTGCTTCAATGATGCAGCAGGGATAAAGATGGTCAAGAGAAAATTCATGCAATTGCTTTGTTGGATCTCTGAAGATCAAGGTGTATGGCACTAATATTACTAATAGAAGGTATTCAACTTACAAAAATTACACTTCATTGCCAAATTTGCAATTTTCCATGACACAATTAAAAATGACTAACATAAATGACTAATTCATATTCTTCTAGCTAGTCATTTTTTATGACGTGACTAAATTAGTCATTTATTTTAGTCATTTTTAACTCTGTCACTTATTATCTAGTCATATTTGTTAATTGGTGACTAAATTAGTCGTTAATTTTAGTCGTTTATAGTTGGGTCAATCAAAATTGCTCATATTTAGTAGTAAATCACTTGGAAAACCTGTGGTGACTAGAAATTTTAGTCACCTAGTAGCTAATTCCTTATTTTGTACTAGTGTCACCAAGGTATTTTCAGAAAAGAAGTTCACTTACCTCCGTTCAATGTTGGGGGTAAGTTCATCAGAGTGATCCAGACTAATTTCAGTGTTCATCTTGAGGGGGGGTTTTTTCCCACTGGGTTTTCCCTCTTTTCCTCACTTAGTTTGTTTTGAGCATTGTTTCAGTTGCTTTATTGTACAGGGTGACCTATGGCCTTTGTTTCCAGGGCCCTAGCATTTTATGCATCTATGTTTTCTAACTCTTCATGAGTATAGCTTAAGGGGGGGTGTTGGAGACTTTTACCATCATACTCACTCTTTCGATCAAATTGGCCTAGTTAAACCACTATCCTAAGTTTAATTGACATCAGTGGAGCATTAATTACCATCATCCCAGTCACTCCCACGCCTACCTACAGTCAAGGAGGCTAACTGGAGCACTCCAGGGGTGATCTGTGTGACATTAATGCACCTAATTGCTAACTGGTGGTTACTTTCAGTTCAACAAGTCAGTTACAGTCAGTTAAGGCGCCTCCATTCATTAAATATATTATTTAATGATTATTTAATGATTATTTATTATTATTTAATGAACTGGAGTCAACAAGGTGCCTCCACCAACTTCTGATGGTCGGTTCAGCTTCAGTTAACCTCATCAGGGTTCATTGGAGTCATGCAGGACTAGCACTTGATGGTTGGTTTGCTATGACATGTGTTTGATCTCCTTCAGTTGAGATTAAGTCATTTATTTCACTCCAACTTTAGTTAAGGTTTGGTGAGTCAATTATCGTTTTTGTCAAGTGGTTAACTGAGTGAGATTGCATGGCAAAGAGTCAGTTAAGCTAGAATCACTCATTGAATTCGAATTGTCCCTTAGGTATTCGAATTCTTCATGGAGTTAAGCTATTTCTTTGCATGGGAATTGTAACCCATTATTGATTATAAAATATACATAGAGGAAACCTATTTTGGTTCCAGATATTTCCAATTCATGAGTATTTGTTAATTATTCTTTGATGATTTTGATTCCTAGTTCCTAGATCATGTGCAAAAATTAATATTAAATTACTCACAAGCATCGCATTTCTGACGACAACAAGAATATATCCGACGAGGCTTCCATTCAATCGATGAAAACAACATCGAATATTTGTGTTTAGTTTTGTCGGACAGTCCTCATATTTTCGACGACAATATGTCCGTTAATCGACCAAGATTTCATCTCATTTTTGATGACATTACTAGAAATCGATGTCGGTTAATCAATGATTTGTGTGCTGTACATTTGATGGTATATCAATCAGTTAATCGATGAACTGGGGAAATCTAAATGTTGGTTAACAAATGAAATGGGTTTTGGAAATTTGACGGCACATTGTTGTATTTAATTTTCGGTCACGTGACCAACTGTTATCGTATTTACAACGAATTGTTGTAATAGTCAGTTATCCAACGCAATTATACCTACGTTTAAAAATAAACCACTTTGTTAGATGTTATATGGAGCCTTGTTGAAAGTCAAAAAAATATGCCATCTAATTTTGGGTTCAAATTTATTTGTAGTAGGAGGAGTGTACCCTACAAAATTTGTGTTTCTATAAGAAGGTTGTCCAATTATTAAAGGTGATGAAGGATTAGTAATAGGAATATTCACATATGGAGAGAATTCTCGCACACCTTCGGTTATCAACACTCCTTCTCTTTTCGGTGGTGTTTTGGTCTCAACATCGGAAGTGAAATCCATTTCTTGTTCCATGGGATGTTGATTTGTAGGGTTTTGGGGAAACTATTGTAGTAATCCTCATAAATGATGGGATCGTCTCAAATGTTATTTATCCATAATGACAGGCCAAACTCTCTTTAATTTTTTTTAATTACAAACAAATCAAACACTACTCAATCTAAAGGCAGCATCCAAACATGTGAAATGATTGGATTAAAAGTATGGATCCTCACAATATTGTCAAACCATCACACCTTGTAATATACTGCAGGGTCCAATAGTAATATGAAACAAGGAGGATTGGGACCATACCCTTGCATGTATAACCAACTAACTGGATGACACATGTGTCCCTGAGTGTTGTTATTGATGTATTGCAACGATAAGATGGATAAAGGGTTTACTCAAATGGTATCATGACCCCTAATGGTGTCTCCCTATATACACAAGGTATGTGGGAACTCAAATCCATACTAGTGTTGTCTAATGAACAACCGTACGAAAGGGGAATTCCTATATACTATTGAGTACATGAAAACCCTTTTGATATACCTCAAGGGTATGTGGAAGGTCGTTTGATATACTAACTAGTATCTGGAAGAACTGCACAGTGCTCAGGATGCAGTGTAGGAAAAGAGCAACAGCTCCTATTCTTAAATATCTTGGAACACGTCTCTAACCTATACACACAATCTTGCTAAAAAATTTAACCTAACATAGCAATTGATTTTATTTGAAGCATTTAAGTGGACAAATGAAGTGAAGACTGACTCATAACCCATGCAAAAATGACATGAAAATATTTCAATTTTCTTTTCATTGAATGGCCTACTTATGAGAGAGTAAGAGGTTCATTTTTGTTATAGAAAAAATGCAAAATCAATCCCACTTAAAATCTATATCAAAAGTGATCTTTCCATTTCCAAATCAAACAAAAATCAAGTTCTTTTTCTTCGATGGTAAGAAGAGATCTCCGAAGAAGATACAAAAATATCTATATCACTTTGAAACAAATTCAACTTCTAACCAAATCAAAAGAAAAATGAAACTTTTCTTCTTCTTGTTTTTTAAGAAAGATAAACTATGATTTGAACTTTTAAAAACAAATCTAACATATCAACATTACTACTTTTTGGAAATTTTGTAAATTTTCCAGTTTTATGAAAGAAAAAAAACACAAAGTTCTATCTCTAAATGAAGATGAAAACAAGAGATATTTTCTATTCTACTAAATCTACAACAATATTCATAGATCTACAAAAATTAAATCACTTTCCAAGACAAAGTATTTTCCAACCAAGACAACTAAGAAACTTTAGAAGCTTCTAAACCATTTTTTTATCAGATCTTCGAAAACAACTACAAATATGAAATCAAATTCACTTCTAAGACAATATGATCAATGTAAAAAACAGGAAATGCATCTGAAAGTACAAATTCACTGATAAAAAGGGAAGATTAAACTAAAGGTTCAAAGAAACTTATAGTGACGCATACTGCAAGTATAAACCAGTGCATTAAGCTCCCAATGGTACACTCTGCAAACAAGGAAAGAGCAGTGGTGGTGTTTCCTGATTATTAACAAAAGGAGTAAGTGGCACTCAATGCACAAAAGAAAGGTACATAAACCAAGACCCGATGTAAGGCTAACACATCCCATGTGCGGCGACGGCACAAACAAGAACTCTAAAAAATAAAAATATAAACTCCAAAATGAAAGTGAGTAATAGAGTGAAATAAAGTTTCTAGATGACAACTGGAACACCTGGTGATCCAAAGCAAAGATAATTAATGTAAATAATATGGATCTAAACAAACCTAGAGGAATTCAAACAAAAAACACAACTTACCAAAGACAATTGGTTTGGTGATCCCAAGTTGAGTCACCAATTTTGTTACTGTAAATAATCAATCAATGCGTACAAAGATTGTTTCCATAGTCTAAATGATTTAGATCTGGAACAAAACAGAACAAGAATGTAAACTTTTCCTAAATTTATCAAATCACTTGATTTAAATGAATCCTTACCTCTGACTAAAGCTTTTCGTCATTAATTTGGAGCCTCTACAATCATAGGATGAAGAGTTAACATGCAAATGATTAGGAAACAAGAAAAAAAGGAAACTTACAAGATGATATGATATATTTAAATAATTGACAAAGTATCATTATTCTAAATGAAATCACAACTCATTTATCCTAAATGAAATCTGAAATCAGTTATGGGAAAGGAAAACATTGATGTATTAATTTATTTGAGGAAAGAATAAAACCATGGTGCCTTGCTGTTGAAAGTCCTTTCCAATAGATCTTTACATCAAAGCTTCATCGAAGCTCTAATGGATCCAAAACAAAGGTTCAGAAGCATTTGGCTAGCATTTGGGTTCTCTCACTCTTTTCTCCCAAACATGAAGGGTGAGAAATAATTTATAGGACAAAAGGGATAGAAGGGGTTAAGGATTCCAAGGATAAGATTAAGGGATCATCCCCAAGAGGTCAGGAATTTGGCTTTCACTCATGCCAATTAGTCATGATAAGCCTCCATGAGATATTCCTTCTAGAAGCTTCTAAAAAACTTATTATTTTTCCTTTTTACAAAGGGTGTTGCACTTTGTCAATGTGAAACATGCGTTGATCAGAGGTGGTGCGCATTGAAATAAGCCAAAAGGCATCATCAACATATCTTGTTAATGTACAGGGTGGGTTGGCAAGGCCTGGCGCTTGTTTTCAATGTGCAGGGTGTGGAATTTTTTGTAAAACATGGAAAAATGAAAAAGAAAACCTTATTTTCAATCAATTTGGCATTGCGTACTTTTTGGGATTGGGGCAAACACATAGGTACAAATCTAAACGTCATGTTGATGATGATGGGATTTAGGTGTAACAATTCTTTAAGTTGTTTATATTAGTTTGTTATTGTTAAATAACCTAAAAAACTCTCATATCATGCCTTAATATCCATATAACATTAAGGATGTTAAACCCCTAATTAACTTAGTGTTCATTCCTTTTATCCCTACCTACATTTTCCCAAAAATTAGGTGAGGGATACACCCTTTACATATACTAATCATTCTAGATAGGCCTTGCTTGGAAAGGATATGGCTTCTATCTTAGGATTTTTTATCTTCTCATTTCTTATTCCTCTATTAGGGTTATCAATCCATATTCCAATGAGAAAGACAAAATTCCTTAAAGTATCTACACTATGTAGCTAAAACACTTATTTAAATGGTTTGGGTTGTGCTTCTAAATTTTGTAAGTTTTAAGATTATTTCCATGAACTTAAATATATAGAACATAGAAAATATAAATATAAGAATATGCACACACACACAATTCAATGCACAATACATCAATATTGTTAACTAGATAACCATGTTGGAGAAAAAACTTCAGTATTAATTTAAGTGAGACTCTCCTTTACAATTTTTTGAATTATTACATAGTTTCACTATAAAATTTTACACTTTTGATGATGGAGTCAGAAATATTCCTCAAATATCTATCTTCCCCACCTCTTCAAACTCTAGTTGCAATCTTTCAATTAACCAATCCTCTATTGCAATCCTACATTTTAACTCCTTTTGCAACATTTAGTTACAATATGTTATGGAAATTGAACTAATTCACTTGACAAATATAATTTGATACTCCTTCAATCATAATCATATTTCTTGGAAGACTTAATTATACCAACGATTAAAGAATGACTCGAACTAGCGTAATTTCTCAACATTTGTAACCTTATTTAGATTTTCTTGTATGAATTTGAAAAATATACCCTATAAAGAAAACACTTGGCCACATTTCCCTAGTGCCACTCCTCTTGCATAAAATAGTGATTGATAATACTATGAAAGTAAGAAATGCTAACAAATCCTTCAAAAAAAATTACACAATGGCATTCATACACAAAATATTTTTTCTAGAAACCTTTAGTTTATAAAACCAAAAAATTCATAGTTGCTCCTATTTCTCATTGTATTAATGTTAGAATTCTAAAATCTTGATGGCAGCAAGAATTCTATAAACAAGCTAAGGATCTAGGCACACAATTAACCTTGCAGAGAATTGGCATAAAGAGAGAAGAAGAATAATGAACACTCATGAAGAATGAAGCTCTCATTAAATAATGCTCAATGAATGATTGATAATATAACATAGGTAATACATCCTTATAAACGAAAATAGAATTTCCAAAGAGATAAATCGGACTAGCTCATAAGGAAGGCTTACTAAATATGAAAAACCCAAAAGGTGACTAAAGCACTTTCCAAATCAGTCCAAGAGCTCACAAATTGGATAAAGCATGAGTGAGTGATGATGAGTGAAGGAAAAGATTACTAATCATGATAACTTGATAGAAAATCATGGAGGATGGGTTGGTCACAAAAGATAGTAGTTTCATAGTTAACTAGCTTTACCTTATCCATTGAAAAGCAGGAAAAACATTCTAAAGGAAGAAAATGACAGGAAAGTGTAGTTACTAATCTAGGTAATCAATAAAGTTGGAAGAGTCTTATCCAGAATTAGTATAAGGCATTGATGGGGTATTTATGGCTATTATTGAGCAAGTGGTGCAAGTGGAGTCCAAATACCTAGTCTAAAACATAGGAATTTAATAAAAAATGACTAAACATTATTTCCTAAGCCTAAAGGTGGGATTTGAATATTCCAACACCCCCCTTAAGCATAACTATAAGAAGCCAAAATTTAGGGCCCATAAAAATTAGGCCTTATGGTCACCTTTTACATATTTCATCCATGTGAACTGAGGAAACAGAGAAAACCTCATGGGAACAAAACCCTCCCTCAAAAATGGACATGAAAGGTATACCACAAATACTGCTCCAAACTAAATTTTGATGTCTGGAGGAATATTATTCTTGGGAAGAAGAGAAATATGCTCAACTGGATCAAGAACATAAACAACTTCATGATGGAAATTGGGACCATGTAGAACAATTGAGATCCACTAATGTATACGTAGGACTAAAAGTTATTGAAGGTTGTTATCAGCTCCAAGATTATGTAATGACTTGGGCTTCGAACCAATAGAGGTGAAATCAGATCCAATCAGGTGAGACAAGTGTCCAAGCGAATGCATAAAGTCTCCAACTTCATTTTCATGGAGAGGAAGTGTGCAAGTTACCATGTAGAAAAAAGTAGGAGGCTTAGTGTAACACCCTAGTTTTGAACCCGTTTGCATTAAAAATGTATATGATGTATATATTGTAATTAATCATGGTGAAGAGCTAAAGGAGAAAGCCCCACCATCAATTTATCATTTTATGTTTCGATGATAAAAATTGTTGCTGATGGTATTTCATGCTAGACATGCACATTATACTTTTGGACATCATGTAAATATGTAATTAAGTTAAAATACCCACAACCAGCTATGTCAATGCAACATTAAGGATATGGGGGCATGATTTCCTAAGGATAAGGGGAAGGGGAATATTTACACCTTTGGGCCAATGGGGAAAATCCAAATGTCAAAGGGAGAACCCATAAAACTATCAACTACCCATTTTTTCTCTTGTGCCCAATCATTTAATTATGCCAGAAATTGGTTGGGTTGGTTATTGCATGAGAATGGGCAAGGTATGGGAGTCATAAATTCGAATTTGGGGAAGCACCCATTTTTTGGAAAATGTTTTTTGACTTATGGGGCAAGTCATTGCCCAAAAATGCTTCCCATTCACTCATGCATTCACGTATTTATCCTCTCTCACGTTTTTTGGAGTTGCTGTCATTTCCCAGACATGGTTTTGCAAATTTCTTCATTTTCTTGATGGCTAGGAAGTCGTTTTTGGAAAGCTCAGTGGCTAGGCTATTTGCTTGATGGTTTTGGTGTTGTTTATCCTCATTACCAGCTGGGAAAAAACATTTTTTTGTTGCTTGGTGAGTGGGAGAAGAGATCCACGATTTCTGGGGTGTTTGTTGAGGCTGTTTTGCCCACGTGAAGGCCATAAATGTTTCTAGAAATTGTATTGCTGTTAGGGGATTGATTTCACCCATTTTGGCAATTCGTTTTGTTTCCAAAAACCATTTTTCCTCAACCCAAAATTTTGTATCTTGCTATGTGTGCATATTTTGCTTGATCTAAACTGGTTGGGAGTGGAATTGGCTCTGAACTAGCTTGATAAACCTAGTGTATGAAGGAACCTCATAGGAAGATCTAGAGGGGTTAGTTTTCTTCCTTGCACACCCTGAATAACACTGGAATAGAAGGCATAGCTTGAGGAAATGCGTAGCAAAGAAGGGGATGCTTTCTTTTGTCGGGTATGTAGATGTTTAGAAGTCAAGCCAGATTTGGTTTAGGTGTCCATAGCTTCATGGTTTAGCTCACTAGATTAGCAATTCAGCCTTCCACCTCCCTAGCATCCTGATAAACCCAACTATGTTTGGCTTGGCTGAGTTTTGATATGCTTTTGGCTATGTGTGAGCCTATTAGTGTTCCCTTATTCCTTATGGGAATCATGCCCAGCTCGGGGGGTGGCATTGTTGTTGATAGATTGATGAGAAAACTAGCTTATGGTTGGGTGGAACGTTGCATCGACATAGTTGGTTGCGGGACACACTTCTTTCAAGATAAGTATCTCTTGTTTTAATCTCTGCATTTGTATTTGCTTGATGAAATATGATAAACATGTCTAATGTGATGAATTCTTGAATGAAATGTAAATGCTTCCATTGTATATTGCATGTTTTACAAATCTATGTATATTTTTAAGTTCAATGCATTTTATATTACGTTATGGGGCTTAGATTGCCTGGATTGATAGTAGTTATGGTCACATTCCCTCTCGGGTAGACGAGAGGGGACGTGACACTTAGGATCAGTGAGAGTGAATGCAAAGACTCCATAGGTTGATCTAGAGCAGTTATTAATATGGGAAATCAATAAATTTGGAAGAATATTATCCAAGGGGGCAAACCCTTTTAACGCTCGTTGTCCCCCTTATACAATCATTCTTTGTGAAAATAAAATTCTATGTTTTGGAAAAATTGTCAGTATGGCATTTTTCCAAATGCAGGTAAGTGATGTATAAATTCTTGTGAATGTTATGCAGCTAACGAATTTGTTTATTAATACATTTTAAATAATTATAGTCACCTTCAAAGGGCAACATTCCATATAGTGCAGTTCAGTAAAGTTGGTTCAGACATGAGAACCTACAACATGAATGATGTAAAAGATCCCTATGAACATGAGGAAGATGTTATGGGATAAAACATCCATATGGAGAATGCTGAGATAGAGTCAATAGGGAGAATATTTCAAGATACTCCCCCAGATTTTGTAGCCACCATGAGAAGCCTAAGGGTGGAGATACAAAGTTATAAGTACGATAATGAAAGATTGGTTAAGGCTCAGGAGGAGCAGAATCAGCTAAATGTAGCCATGCTGCAAAGTTTGACAGACATCCAAAGGCGGATGAACTCTGGGGACTAGAAAATAAGACCAGAAGGAAGTAAAAACAATGCTAGAAGAAGAAAGAGATATCCTAGTGGGTCATCTGACTCTGAAGGATCCACTGATGGTTCAAGTTCTTCTTCTCACAATAATAAGAAAAAGAGGCCCTACCAGAACCATTCACATGATGAATTCAAGAAGCCAAGGCCACCTACCTTCAATGGTGAGATAAAGAATGGTCAAGAAGCTGAAGCTTGGCTTCTAGGAATGAGAAAATATTTCCAAGTCCAAGACTATTCAGGAAATATGAAGGCTAGGGTACCCATATTCAATTTGACTAGAAGAGTGTCCATATGGTGGGAGCACTTCACGCAAGTGAAAACAATTAATGAAAGGAAGATTGTGTGGAAGTAGTTCCAAAAGTATTTCAAACAGAAGTACCTCTCTGACAAGTACTATGATGATAAGATTAAAGAATTCCATGAGCTAAGATTGGGACAACAGACCATGAAAGTGTATGCAAACAATTTCTTGGAATTGTTGATGTATGTCAGGTACATCAAATATGAGAAGGTGAAAATCCATCATTTCCTAAGTGGATAGCCTCAGGATTACAAAGACATAATTGAGTTTTATGAACCTAGAACTCTGGAAGAAGTGATAAGGAAAGTTAGGTATTGCTATGAGCAAAGCAAAGGAAAACATGATTATCATAAGACATGTAAGGACAAAAAGAATGAGAAGTCTAACCAAAGGAAGAAAGGTTTCAAACCTTCTAACTTCAAGAATCAACAAAAGCAACCATCCCAAGTTGAGAAGCAGCCAACCAGAGTGGTGGGAGAAAATCCCAGAGAGCCACAACATAAAAGAGAACCACTCCAATGTTGGAAATGTGGAGGACCCCATATGCACAGGAATTGTCCACTTGAGAATGAGAATGTAAGGCCAGCTTACAAAATTCAAGAGGAAAAAATAGTGGGTCAAGTAGCAATGGTTGTCCCTACGATTTATGCAGCACTGGAGGAGTGCCACGAAGATCACCAGTCTACTGTGGTTGAAGTTGTACGTAAGATTGTTGAGAAATTTGTTTCTATTTTGATTGACCCTGGTTCTACTCACAATTACATTACTCCTAGAGTAGTGGAGATTTGTGCTTTTAAGAAAGTAAAGCATAGCAAATCTTGCTTAGTTCATCTAGCCACTAGAACTAAGACAAATGTTAGTGAAGTGGTAGAGAAATACCATTGGTTATGAATGGATTGGTCACTTGTGTAGATCTGAATGTTCTATCACTTGGTTCCTATGATGTTCTCATTGGAATGGACTAGTTAGAAGCTCACAAGGTAAAGCTTGACTATTAAAATAATACATTTGAATGCATGGATGAAGAAGGGAACCCAAGAGTTGTAACCCAAGAGTATGCAACTCATATTTTCGAGGCAACAAAGAATGAAACTCCTAGGTTGGAGGACTTTCATGTGTTGCAGGAATTCAGGGATGTGTTTCTTGATGAGATTCTAGGAATTCCTCCAAAGAGATACATTGATTTCACAATTGAACTTGTGCTAGGAGAAGCACTGGTGTCCAAGACACCCTACAGAATGAGTGCACCAGAAAATCTAGAGCTAAAGATGCAACTGCAAGAGTTGTTGGAGAAGAAGTATATCAGTTTGAGTGTGTCTCCTTGGGGAGCACCAGTTCTATTTGTGAAGAAGAAACATGGTACACTCATGTTGTGTATTGATTATAGATAGTTGAACAAAGTCAATGTGAAGAAAAAATATCTTTTTCCTCGGATTTATGACCTCTTTGATCAAATGAGAGGAGCAAAGGTATTTTCCAATATTGACTTGATGTTTGGTTACCATCAGGTAAGAATCAAGGATGAAGACATTCATAAGACAACCTTTAGAACAAGGTATGGACATTATGAGTTTGTAGTGGTACCATTTGGTCTCACAAATGCACTAGCTACATTTATGTGCCTTATGAATAGTGTCTTTAGCAGGTATTTGGAGAAGTTTTTTCTTGTTTTCCTTCATGACATCCTTATTTATTCTAAGAATTAGGAAGAGCATGAAGAACATCTGAGATTGAAATTGCAATTGCTCAGGGAGCATAAGTTATATGCAAAGTTGAGCAAGTGTGACTTCTATAAAGATAGGATTCATTATTTGGGTCACATTATATCAGACGAGGGCATATCTATAGACCCTGAAAAGATTGAGGCCATTATGAATTGGCCTACTACAAGAAATGTGACAAATGTAAGATATTTTATGGGGCTTGCAGGATACTACATGAGATTCATTGAAGGATTCTCCAAGGTTGCACAACCAGTCACTTCTTTGTAAAAGAAGAGAATAAAGTTTGAATGGACACTGAGGTGTGAAGAAAGTTTCCAGTAGTTGAAGAATCTTCTCATAAGTGCACCATTCTTGAAGATTGCAGACCCAAAAAAATATTTTGTGGTGTGTACTGATGCATGTGGTCAAGGGCTTGGAGGAGTCTTTATGCAAGGCAACCACGTGATATGTTATGAGTTAAGAAAGCTGAAGGACCATGAGAAGAACTATGCCACTCATGATATAGAATTTGCATCCATAGTACATGATCTCAAGATGTGGAGGCATTAATTGATGGGCAGAAGATTTGAGCTAAGGATAGACCATTGTGGTCTGAAGTACTTGTTTGATCAGCCAACGTTAAACGCTAGGAAATCTAGATGGCTGGAGTTTTTATGTGAGTTTGATTTTGAAATCAAACACATAAAAGGAATAGAGAATAAGGTAGTTGATGCAATCAGCAGGAAGGTGCAGGAAATGCATGTGGCATCTCTTAGTATTTTCCATCAGATTTGAGACAATAGATTGTTAGGCATACTACTAGAGATGAATTATATGCACAGGTCAAGTGCAAGTTGCAACAGCAAATCCTTGAAAAGAAGTATGAGGGATATAAATTGGAAGAATATGTACTTCTTAATTGTAAGAAAAGAATTTATATTCTGAATGTAGCAGATTTGAGGAGAGTTGTTATGGATGAGATCCATCAAGCTCCATATTTTGGTCACCCAGGATATCAAAAGACAATTGCTACAACCCAAAAGTAGTATTTTTGGGCAGGAATGAAAAGGGAAATGGATGAATATATTTCAAGGTGCATGAAATGTCAACAGATGAAGGTTGAGCATCAACACCCATCAGGTTTGTTGCAGCCTTTTCCAGTTCCAGAATGGAAATGGGAAGTTATTTCCATGGATTTTATTACAAGATTTCCAATGACTTGGAGACTACATGATTCCATCATGGTTGTGGTGGACAAGTTGACAAAGGCAGCACATTTCGTACCAATTAAATCCACACATAAGGCTAATGACATTGCAAAAATCTTCATGAAGGAGATTTTCAAATTGCATGGATTTCCTAAGGCAATAGTCTCTTATAGAGATATCAAGTTCACTTCCAATTTTTGGAAGGGGTTGTTTGTGGATTTGGGTACAAAGCTGAACTTCATCACTTCCTACCATCCTTAGACTGATGGGCAGACAGAGAGAGTGAATCAAGTGCTTGAAGACATGCTTCGCATGTATGTTATGGAAAAACCAACCATGTGGGAAGATTATTTACACTTGGTAGAATTTGCATATAACAATGGACAGCAAGCATCCTTGGGGATGAGTCCATATGAATCTTTGTAAGGAAGAATGTGTAGGACACCAATGAATTGGGATAATCCAGTGAACAGGATTGTGCTTAGGGAAGAATTGCTCAAGGAGATGGAGCAGGAGGTAGTAAAGATCAGGCTGAACCTAAAAGTAGCCCAGAATAGACAGAAACGCTATGCAGATAAGCACAGGGTGAATAGAGATTTCAGTGTAGGGGAGCATGTTTACCTCAGAGTGAGGGAAAAGAAGAGTTTCTTGAATATTGGAAGTTGTGCCAAGCTGTCACCTAGATACTGTGGGTCATTTGAAGTGCTTGAAAGAATAGGGTCAGTTGCATATAGACTTGTATTTCCTGCTAGCACTAGAGCTCATAATGATTTTCATGTTTCTTTGCTTAATAAATATGTACATGATCCTAACCATGTGATAAATTGGGATGCGGTTCAGATGGAGCCTGAGGGAGAGTTCCAAATCGAGCCAATGTGCATCCTCGATAGGAAGGTCACAATGCTCCGGAACCGATCCATAGGGTAGGTAAAGGTGTAATGAGAGCACTATGGTCCTGAAGAGGCTATGTGGGAGCTGGAGGATGCCATGCGATTGGCACATCCATTTTTGTTCAATTTTGTAAAGCACTGAGGACAATGCTGTTGAAGGGGGAGGGGAATGTAACACCCTGGTTTTGACCTTGTTTGCATTAAAAATGTATATGATGTATATATTGTAATTAATCATGGTGAGGAGCTAAAGGAAAAATCCACACCATCGATTTAGCATTTTGTGTTTCGGTGATTAAAATCGTTGCCGATGGTATTTTGTGCTACCCATGCACATTATAATTTTGGACATCATGTAAATATGCAATTAAATTAAAATACCAACAACCAGCTATATCAATGCAACATTAAGGAGATGGGGGCATGATTTCCCAAGGATAAGGCAGGGGGAATATTCAAACCTTTGAGCCAATGGGGAAAATCTAAATGTCAAAGGGAGAACCCATCAAACTATCAACTACCCATTTTTTCTCTTGTTCCCAATCATTTAATTCTGCCAGAAATTGGTTGGGTTCATTATTGCATGAGAATGGGCAAGGTATGGGAGTCAGAAATTTGAATTTGGGGAAGCACCCATTTTTGGGAAAACATTTTTTTACTTATGAGGCAAGTCATTTCCCAAAAATGCTGCCCATTCACTCATGCATTCACGTATTTCTCCTCTCTCACAGTTTTTGGTGCTGCAATGCATTCCCTAGTCATGTTTTTGTAGATTTCTTCATTTTCCCGATGGCTGGGAATTAATTTTTGGAAAGCTCAGTGGCTAGGATATTTACTTGATGGTTTTGGTGTTGTTTATCCTCATTACCGGTTGGGACAAACCATTTTTGTGTTGCACATCAAGTGGGAGAAGAGATCCATGATTTCTGGGGTGTCTGTTGAGTCTATTTTTCCTACGTGAAGGCCATAAACGTTTTTGGAAATCGAATTGATGTTAGGGGGTTGTTTTTACCCATATTGGTGATTCATTTTGTTACCAAAACCATTTTTCCTCAACCCAGAATTTTGTATCTTGGTGTGTGTTCATATTTTGCTTGATCTGAACTGGTTGGGAGTGGAATTGGGTTTGAACTGGCTTGATAAACATAGTGTATGAAGGAACCTCATAGAAAGATCTAGAGGGGTTGGTTTTCTTCCTTGCACACCCTGAATATAATTGGAATGGAAGGCATATCCTAAGGGGTTGTGTAGTAGAGAAGGGGATGCTTCCTTGTGTTCAGTGTGTAGATGTTTAGAAGTCAACCCAGATGTGGTGCAGGTGTCCATATCTCTATGGTTGAGCTCACTAGCTTAGCAATTCATCCTTCCACCTCCCTAGTAGCCTGATAAAGCCAATTGTGTTTGGCTTGACTGAATTTTGATATACCTTTGGTTATGTGTGAGCCTGCTGATTTTCCCTTATTCCTTGTGGGAATCATGCCCAGCTCAGGGGTGGTAGTGTTTTTGAAAGATTGATGAGCACATTGGCCTATGGTTGGGTGGAACATTGCAGCGACATAGATGGTTGTGAGACATGCTTCTTTCAAGATAAGTATCTCTTGTGTTAATATCTGCATTTGTATTTGCTTGATGAAATATGATGAACATGTCTAATGTGATGAATGATTGAATGCAATGTAAATGCTTCCACTGTATATTGCATGTTTTACATATATGTGTATGTTTTTAAGTTCAATTCATTTTCTATTATGTTATGTGGCTTAGATTGCCCGGATTGATAGCAATTATGGTTGCATTCCCTCTCGGGTAGACGGGAGGGGACATGTCACTTAGGTTCAGTGAGAGTGAATGCAGAGACTCCATAGGTTGATCTAGTGTAGTTATTAATATGGGAAATCAATAAGTTTGGAAGAATCTTATCCAAAATTAGTATAAGGCGCTCCTAGGGTATTTATGGAAACTGTTGACCAAGTGGTGTAAGTGGAGGCCAAATACCTAGTCTAGAACATAGGAATTTAATAAAAAATGACTAAACATTATTTCCTAAGTCTATAGGTGGGTTTTGAATATTCCAACACTCCCCTTAAGCCTAAATGTATGAATCCAAAAATTAGGGCCTATGAAACCTAGGCCTTATGGTCACCTTTCACATTTTTCATCCATGTGAACTAAGGAAACATGAAAAAACTCATGGGAACAAAACCCTCCCTCAAAAACGGACATGAAAGGTAAACCAAAAATACTACTCCAAACTAAATTTTGATGTCTAGAGGAATCGTCTTCTTGGGAAGAAGAGAAATATGCTCAACTAGATCAAGAACATAAACAAATGCATGATGGAAACTGGGACCATGTAGAACAATTGAGATCCACTGATGTATAAGCAGGACTAAAAGTTCTTGAAGGTTTTTATCAGCTCCAATATGATGTAATGACTTGGACTTCAAACCGACAGAGGTGAAATCAGCTCCAAATAGGTGAGACAAGTGTCCAAGTGCATGCATAAGGTCTCCAACTTCATTTTCATTGAGAGAAAGTGTGCAAGTGACCATGTAGGAAAAACGAGGAGGCTCGAGATCAATGAGAGAAAATGTAGAGACTCCATAGGTTGATCTAGCTTCCAAAATATCCAAAGGAACACATGCTAGCACATCAGTAGACTCGTGGGAAGAAAAGGGATCATCTTCTAGAGCATAAACTTATAAAGAATCCCCTATGGTAGAAGTATGAAAGGAGTACAAAGAAAGATGTTCAAAATATTCAAGGAGGATCCGAGTATTGATGCTAGGAACCAAGGAGGAGATGTAGAATCACATGATATCAAGTATGGTGAGTGGTATGACACAAATAAAACTTTATCTAGATAAGCAAACATCTAGGAAGACACTGAGTTGTGCACCATTAAGGAGTGAAGTATGCATAAGATGTGAAATATCTAGCATATGGATTTTAGAATCCATGAAAGAAGACATAGAGAACAATGAATTTGTGAGTGAATCTTCAACAATGACAACTCGATTAATCACTTCTTCTTCATCATCAGCATCATAAGAAGATGAATCGTGATCTTCAACTTCAAGAGATACAGAAAAATTATGGCTCTTCAACATTTTCTTCTTGATAGAAAGAGGAAGCATTCAAATAAAAGAGAATGGTAGAAAGAGGAACTGCATGAGTAACTTCTTCATCGTGAACAACTTCATCAGATATTGTATAGGAAGAGAAATATTTAGAAATAAAACATGAGGAGGTGTTGGGTTCGCTCCTAGATTCATCTTCTTATATATGCACACAAAAAGCTTTGTCCAAATTGTTCTGAAGCTCGAATGGGTACTCAACATAATCTATGAGATGATGTATCTTTGGAGACATTTCTAGACACATAATTCCATAATATCTATCATATTCATTTAGTTATTTGTTTATCTCTTCATAAGACTCTCCACTATATCCAATAGATATCTCATAAGACCTTGTCTATTTAGAGATGAAATAATCTTCAATTTCCACTTTGAATAACTTGTGATGAAGTAAGAAGAAGAACTTATACCCTCGAATCCATATTGAAGTTGTACCTGCAAAATAAACCTACAAAACTAAACTGAAGTATTAATTAATGATCTCTCATAGCTCTGTTACCATTTCAGAATTCTAAAACCTTGATGGAAGCAAGAATTCTATAAACAAGCTAAGGATCTAGGCACACAATTACAGAGAATTAGCATAAAGAGAGAAAGAAGAAAAATAATGAACACTCATGAAGAATGAAGCTCTCATTAAACAATGATCAATGAATGAATGATGATATTACATAAGGAATACATCCTTAAAAAGGAAAATGTAATTTCCAAAGAGGACACTCAGACTAGCTCATAAGGCAGGCTTACTAAATATGAAACAACCCAAAAGGTGACTAAAACAATTTCCAAATTAGTCCAAGAGATTGCGAATTGGATAAAGCATGAGCAAGTGATGATGAGTGAAGGGAAGGATTACTAATCATGGAAATTGGAGAGAAAATCAAGGAGTATGGGTTGGCCACAAAAGATAGTAGTTGCATAGTTAACTAGCTTTAGCTTATCCATTGGAAAGTGGGAAAAAAAATGGTCTAAAGAAAGAAAAGGACAGGAAGACACAGTTACTAATCTGGGAAGTCAATAAAGTTGGAAGAATCTTATCTAGAAATAGTATAAGGTGCTCCTGGGGTATTTATGGCAAGTGCTTCCCAAGTGGTGCAAGTGGAGGACAACTACCTAGTCTACAACATAGGAATTTAATAAAAAATGACTAAACATTATTTCCTAAATCCATAGGTAGGTTTTGAATATTCCAACGGTCAACTAGTTCATAACATAATATATAGGTATTATGTAGTTTTTCAACCCTAATCTACAAGTAATAATAGGTTTAAATGGGCCAAAAAAACATCCAAATCCCATTTAATCCCCCAAAACAATTCTCATGGGATCTCACCCATAAAACCCCAAGCTTGAGTTGTGATCCTAATCTTGGGGGAACATGGATATTGGGATCCAAAGTCTTTATGCATTGAAATAATATAACACATATCCAACATTCTACCATGTGTTGAATACTTTATGTAAGGGGCTTGGGCATACATAAAATTAGTTAATTGATGTATCCATGCTCATTGATTCCCTGTAACAAAATAAGTCCTCACTACTAACAAACTTTTTCAAAGAATTTGAAACATTCTCCAATAAAACCTTGTTGTCTTCGACGATGTCTCTTACAAATGATACTGCACATAAATATACTTCAATATACTTCATTTAAGTATGAGTAATTTTCCAAATAGATTGCACTTCAATTATCACAATCTATTCCTACAACTTCATGTATGAATATATTTAAAAAAAAAGAAAAGAAATCGTCAACCTCACAAGCTCACCAAGCAATAGCATTAAACTAGATATTATTCCCTTGAGGGAAGTCGTCTAGTTCGTGACATATTTTATGAGTTTAATGGGATGCATATAATATATGATTCATGCAACCTCCTCATTGGGAGAAGTTCTACTCATTTGGAAAATCACATTTTCAAGGAAATATTGATCTTTGGTTGGCTCTACCACAAAGTTTTATATTTATTTTGCACTCATATTGTCTATGCATGATGCCCCAACAAGCTTCTCACTAAATGTAGTGGACATTAACAGCCAGAGTTCACCATTGAATGTTTTTCCAACCCTCCAAGCTCCTGTATATGCTTGCGAGGAGAAGAAACTTATTGACCATGTTTCTCACATGCATCATATTTTCCACATGCTTATATCTCATATATTGTATTGCCTTGTGTCCTTTTTGAATGGTTGTTTCCTAGTAATAAAATCTAGCACGTATCTTGACAATCTTGAAAGGAGCGTGTTTTTCTTGTTAATCTATGCATTGTAACATTGAAATATTGAACTGTAGTGCATAGTCCATTTTTCATTCTACAATCATATTCAAATGTATTTAATTTGCTTTGAAGGTTAATCATATGATTCAATTCATAGATGAATTTGACTACCATATTAAACACTATTCTATACAAAGAAGAGGCCACACAAGAGAATTACATCTTACGAGTTAATTCACTTTCTACTACTTGGATCCACTCCTTAAATGTAGTTATCTCTGTGTGATTGATTTACATATCCGAATGCATAATTTTTATCGTATCCTTGTCCATTTTTGGGAAAGACAATTGTAATTCAATGACCACCAATGGATGAGTGTCCATCCCCGCAATAATCATTTCACTTAGGACAACACCCATTGTGTACCCTCAAAGGAAAAAAAATATCATCAAAAATTTATGTTTGATTAATTTGACAATTTCTACATGAAACTATAATTTGAGGCAGCCAACTCTTGATTAAATTTCCTAGAATCTTTGTTATGCAAGTTTCCCAAACCACATCCTCAAAATTGGTTTAGAGACTTGTGACAAATTTAAGTGTTTCATCTGACATTATAATGCCAAGGAAAATGACATGTCATTGAAAATATCATGAGTTAATATACATCCTAGAAAGTCTAGTTTTCTATTTCAATTCCCCTCAACAACACTTTGTAAACCATGAACCTCTCTTACTAAATTGTTTCCCATATACTAGCATTTATCTTGTGAAAGTTAGTTCTCTACATTTGAGGATCGAAACAAGGCATATGATATACCATAGAAAGGTATTGGATAACTCTATATTGTCACTATGCCATATTTTATCTTTAATCCATATTCCTAGTAGATTCTAATCAATTATCACAACTATGAAATTGGGCCTCCTAGGAGACACTCAAATTGTTCCCTTCATAGATTGGGAATACAAATTCATAATTGGGAAAACATGATCTTGTTGGAAATCTTGTCTTGAGAAATATAGGGTATCACCATTGGATTTAACATAAATTCAACAAAATCCCTTTCATGTTTTATACAATGCCTAGCTCACCTAGAACTCGCCTAGTGACTAGTGGATGGGGTCAATATTGAATTTTTTGTGAATTGTGCTTACCATTGATGAAACTTATGGAATTATAAACATGAAAATGTAATTTTTTTATATACGGGGGTTTCATATATCAAATATAAATCAAGGATGGCATCCTTAAAGGATAAAATATTGGGAGCTCAAAACAAGCTAAACAAGGCTAGATTGAATATGATTGTAGGACAACTAGATCCTATTGGGCACTTTAGATTTAATAGTTGTCATGAGATTGACTTGAGGGTGATAATAGGATTAAGGAATATTGTTAACATAAAATTCAAGTATCCATACTAACCCAAACTTGAGGAGAAAGGTCTAACCAATAAGAAACCAAAAACCAATATAACCTTACTCCTTAGGGAGACCCTTCCTCCATAAGGACATATTTTACCTCCCAATCAATATTTTTAGAATTTTTGAAAATTTGTTGTCGATTTTTAATATTGGAATTTTTTGGATGATTAAAGCAGGTAATGATGTCAATATCTTCTCCTCAAATTTAAGACTAATTCATTACACTAAAGAAGAAAAACAACCATCGTTCAAGTTGTTGCTAAGTATGTAGTGTTGTGATCCATTAATACCTACTTCTTATTCTTATTGTCTAATCTTATAATCTCGATATTTGCAACCATGGAAAGGATTATCAACCCCAATGTGTGGTTCCCCTTCCATCATCGATATTTACACCCAATTCATCAAGAAAAATGAAAGCAAATCCATGTATTATTGCATCAATGTAGTTGTTGATTCACCTCCTCGTAGTCTTCTTCAACAGAGAAAATGAGCAAGCATCCTAATTGAAAATCTAATCCTTATTTGTATCCTTCTTAAAGTAATTTAAATTTTATCGTGAATGAAGTTACCATGTCTAGCGAATAAATGAACATAGGTGTATATGTTTTTACTACCAAACTACTAAACTCCTTGTCTTTGACAAATTTTCAAACTCTTTTAAATTTCCTGAAGGGTTTTCGTCTCCGTAATTTGTTCCACCTCTTGTAAGATCTTCCTCTGTGAATAATACTTCTGGAAAATCAGCCTTGTTTGAACCCTATTCTTCTTCCCACCTTTACTTTTCAGGTGTTCATAACAATGAGCACAAAGGTGAGAATGCAGACTGCCCTGCCTACAAAAAAGCACTTGAGAGACTGAAAATCAGAAACAAAGGATTAAGCTTGTACATGATGTCTCTCCCTAGAAGTAGCCCTGGTTTTACCTCCACAAACCCACAGGGTGAAACCTCATTCCATCTAGGAAGAAATCTTCTTGATACTCCATTTCGACAGTTTGCTCATGATGGTCTTTCTAAAAGAGAGTTCATGCTACATAGATCATCAAATCCACACGAAAGTGTCTCTGATGAAACTAAGTTGCTTAATTACAACAACTATCAGCAACAACTGACTGGCCAAAACATCGATGACATAGGCTCTGATGTTTTAATTCTCATACAAAAATCTCAGACATAAAAAGAGCATATTTCCTTTTGAGGTTTATAAAATGAAATGGTGGCAGTATAAATCCTGCACACAAATTAAAATCAGTTCTTTGGACATCACCTTCACTGACCAGGAAGAGCCCATTCACATTAATTCAATTGACAAAGACCAGATTGACTGGGCAAAAACAAAAGTTTACAAATATGCGCATCTAGCCGTTGTCAAATTAGGACTTGGTTCGTTAGTATGACCCTATATGAATGTTTATTCCTTGTGTTGTGTTTTGGATACCCGCCACTTAGATTTTGTTGATGCTTTAATTGGAGGTTTTGAAGGCCCCTTGCACAATGGCCCATTTTTTGGTACTATCTTTTCTAAGTATTCTGTTAGCCTTGATGACCACTACATCTATGATTTACTCAAGGCCTATAGTCTTCCCTTAGGATTTAAAATGGACACTGCCTCTAAAATCATCCAGCTTAAATCATTGGTTGTAATCCACTTTGGAAATGATTCCCTTCCATCTCTTACCCCTAAATTCCATGAAAGATCATGCCTACTAAGTATGGTAGAAACTAATAAGTCAAAAAATTCTACACCTATCACATTTGACTAGACTGGCATCAGTTACCCAAAGCAATGGGAGGTAAGATACAAAGAATTGAGAGATTTTGAAAAAACTAAAAACCAACAACTCTCTATTCCTAAACCCCTTGTCTTTGACAGATTTTCAAACTCTTTTAAATTTCTTGAAGGGTTTCCTTCTCCCCAATTTGCTCCACCTCTTGTAAGATCTTCCTCTGTGAATAATACTTCTAAAAAATCACCCTTTTTTGAATCCTGTTCTTCTTCCTGCCTTTCCTTTTCAAGTGTTCATAACAATGAGCACAAAGGTCAGCATCCGAATTTCCCTACCTGCAGAAAAGCACTTGAGAGACTAAAAATCAAAAACAAAGGAGTAAGCTTGCACATGATGTCTCTCCCTAGAAGTAGCCCTAATTTTACCTCCACAAACCCACATGGTGAAACCTCATTCCATCTAGGAAGAAATCTTCCTAGTACTCCATTTCGACAGTTTGCTCATGATGGTCTTTCTAAAAGAGAGTTCATGCCACATAGATAATCAAACCCACAAGAAAGTGTCTCTGATGGAATAAATTTGCTTAATTACAGCAACTATCAACAACAACTGACTGGCCAAAACATCGATGACATAGCCTCTGATATTTTAATTCTCAGACAAAAAGCTCAGACAGAAAAATAGCATATTTCCTTTCTCGAAGCTAAAATTGATCACTTTCTTGCAGGACAAGAAGAAGTAAAACCTACTATTATCTTAGTAAGTGAAAAATTAGAAAAACGGCTAGATGTCCTAGGAAAAAAGATGGGCAGAACACAAAATGTAAATAGTGAAAAGAGCCATGTAAGCCAAACTGCATTAGAGCTTGTAGCTAAAGGCCATAAAGTCAAACATGAAAGAAGATACTCTTTTGGAATGATGAGTATCCAAGAAGATGACCAAAGACCAGAATTCCTTTTTGGTCAAGAAATCAAAGAGCTTCATGAGTTAAGAAATATGGTCTCCCAATTCAAACAAATGTCAAATGCCCTCCTAGATAAATATTTATCGACATTCAGAATCCCAAAAAGAGAAAATATTGGATCCTCAAATCCATACGACCAAAGTCATACTAATCCTCAGATAACAGGTCCTCCCCCTCCCTTTGATACTGAAATGTCAGATCTTCCCGACACTTCTCCTTCGTCAGTACCTCGTTCCCTTAGTTTCGGGATAAATGGGATGAATAATTTAATCTCCCAAATGCCTGATCAACCTGTGTTGAACATACAATGTCAGTCCCACGCCCAAATTAGATCTTCCATCCAACTTCTATCAAATTGGTTCTTGTACAAAAGAACACAGGACAATACAATAACTAGCCAACAACTAGCACTCTAGCTGGTTGCCGGATTTTCAGGGCTAGCCTCAGAATGGTGGGGCTGGATTCCCCAAGAATCCAGAGAATAAATGTTGAATGGAAAAGACGCGGACCAACAAATTCTTATTGCCCTTGGTAAAGAATTCTATGGTCCCAATGAAAATGAAGATTATGAACATCTTACATCTTTATTTATGTCAGCCAGAATCTGTGACCTAAATAAGAGTGAAGAATATTTTTGCTATATGCAAAAATTGTTGATTTATTCTGGCAATGTTGATAAGCCCGCATATCTAAAACATTACTTGAGAAGCTTTCCTGGCCATGTTCCTGATGATGTTGAAAAATACCTTAAAGATAAAAACATCCCTCTGTCAAGTCTTTCCCTTGCCCAATTGCATGGATTCATCATGGAAACTTGGCAAGAACATTGTCTGGAGAAAAGAGTGGCTAAATATTTCAAGCGACACTCTTCAATGTTTTCCTCTGGTTTTTGTAAAGATGTTGCAAAAATGTCAGATTGGGGGTGTGGCACCCACAACCGAGGACACTTTGGGCATGAATCATGTAGTTTTAAGTAGAAGCAACAGCCCAAATATACTAGTGCACCTAGATTTCATCTAGACAAAGGCTATAAGCATAAAAAGGACAAAAGATTTCAAAATAAAGCCTACTTTAAGAAAATATATGAACCTGCATATAAAGAAAAATGTTTCATTTGCGATAAGAAGGGTCACTGGGCTAACAAATGCCCAAATAAAAATAAAAAGCCTAGACTTGCTGCCATGTTTTTAGAAGACCTGGATCCAGCCTGGTCAGATCTAGCTTGGTGTGCAACAGGAGACTACCCTGAAGGTGAAATCACCTTCTTACAAGAAGAAGAAAATTCCTCTGATTCTGACCCTGCCTTAGATAAATTTGCTCCAAACTCATCTGACTCTTCTTCTTCTGATTCTGATGAAGAAGCAAATTTAGGAGTTTGCTCTGGTCCTCCTGATTTCAGTTTTGATATGTTCTCTTTCAACCTGCCTAAGGTCTCCTCAGAATTTAGGATTGCTGAAATTGACAAAGAATTGTCTAATACCCCAGTCTATCAATATATGAAAAGGAAAGATCTGAAAAATGAAAGAAGAAAGCTTTTAACAAGAAGAAAAGCAAAAGAAAAGGTTTCAAAAGAAAAAGAGAGACCTGTCTCTCCAGAAATTAGCAAGAATATAGCATTCTACCATCCTGCTAATTTATACAAAGGCTATCCTGATCATCAAGAGGATAGACAAAAGTTCAGAAAGATAAAGAAAATCCGCTAATACTACAGATCAAAGATAAGCAGTATTCCCTAAAAAATATGGTAAAATAAATAGAGTAATTGACAAGAATGCTTGAAATAACAAAAAGAGAAAGAGACCGGTCCTCTGATGAAGAAATGTGCAGAGCCTATGCCGAAGCATTACAGTCACCAAAAGCTACTGAAAGTCCAAAATATTCTTAGCATACTAGTGATTTAGGAACAAAATACTGTCATAATGATGAACCATCACTAAGATCTCTAGGACTATTCACTCATCCTAAATATTTCATTAAAATAAATTTATGTCCATCTAAATTCAAATCTTATGAGCTTGATTGTTTGATAGATTCAGGTTTCCAAATGAATTTGGCAAAAGGAAATGCTATACCATCTTTTTACTGGGAAAAAAAAACGAACATGCTATAGCCATTGAAGGAACTCCTGTACAGCTCAAAGGACGAGTTCCAGATTTTCCAATAAGCATCAATGGAATAAAAGAAGTTCTGCATCTTAATAGACTAGACGACCTAAAAGAAGATTGCATCATAGGATCACCCTTCTTGCATAAAGTCAGCCCCATTACAGTTGATGAGCCCAATATGAATTTTTATTGTACAATAAATGGCATAAGAGTTTCCACCCCTCTATAGTATTCTGCTTCTTACAAATGTAAGAATCTTGTTCCCCAATCCAACCCCACTCCCAGTCTTGCTGAACTGTTCAAAATGGAAAGATGCATCACCTATGCAGAAATGCACAAAGAATCTACCCTCTCCAAAACTTCCTCTAAACTAGAGAAGGATTGCACCTCAGAGTCACCTAATGCATTTTCGACCAAGGAAAAATACTTTGTTTCCTTACCTTTTAACCCCCTAGAAAACCAAAAGCTCAAAAAGCCTCTGCTTCCCTTATGTCTCCCTCAGAAAGAGAATTCTGTGCAAATGAAATCAAAGATCTCTTGGACAAAGGCCTTATAGAACCTTCTAAGATCCCTTCGGCATGTCAAGCATTTATTGTCAATAAACACTCTGAGATAAAAAGAGGAAAACCCAGAATGGTTGTGAATTTTAAACCCTTGAACAAGATCCTTGAGTCAGTCCGTTATCCTCTACCTGATAAATCTAGTTTGTTGCAAAGAATAGCAGGATGCACCATTTTTAGCAAGTTTGACCTAAAGTCTGGTTTTTACCAGATTGGAATTGAAGCAAAAGACAGGTACAAAACTGCCTTTGCTATTCCTCATGGACAATATCAGTGGAAGGTTTTTCCATTTGGCATTAACAATGCACCATCAGAATTCCAGAAAAGAATGGAAGATATCTTCAGAGAAAAGAAATGGGCATTAGTGTACATAGATGATATTCTTATTTGTTCCAACAATTTACAGGAACATTTGAAACATCTTCAAGAATTTTATTCTTTGGTTTTGTCAAAATCCAAAATGGAAATTGGAAAAAGGACATTGAATTTTTAGGATATAAAATAAGTAAAGGACAAGTGATCCTTCAAGAACATGTTTGAAAGGTTTTTGCTAACTTTCCTGATCGGATCTTAGAAAAGGTTCAATTGCAGAGATTCTTGGGAAGCCTAAATTATATTAGGCCATTCTACAAAGTACAGGTAGATGACATTCATCTATTGTAGCAATGACTGAAGAAGAATCCCCCAAGATGGAATAAAGATATGACAGATGCAGTAAAGAAAATCAAAGAAAAAGTAAAACAGCTTCCTCCACTCTCACTACCACAAGGCTTCGGTCAAATGGTGATCAAAACAGACACCTCCAATAAATCTTGGGAATGTATTCTCATAGAAAAACATGGTGATCAAGAATAAATCTGCGGCTATGCTTCAAAAGCATTCAAAAATGCAAAAATCAATTATCCGTCAAGTCACAAGGAAATCCTCACAATCAAAAAGACTGTAAACCATTTCAAGCTTTATCTAAAACCTGTCAAGTTCATCATTAGAACATATCTGAAAATAATGCCTAGTATATTCAAGAATGAAAATCTTATGGCATAAAATAGTTCTAGGATTCTAAAATGGTTTCTTTGGTTGCAAAACTTTGATTTTTAAATTGTATGAAAACCAGGATATTTGAATTGTGTTGTTGATATGCTAACCAGAGAAGAATTACAGGAGAAACCTAGTCTCAACATGTTTGGCTATGGAGCATTCAGCTCGTCAAACAAAAAATCTAAGCTTCGAATCTTCAATGATCCCTTTTCAGAGGAAGAAAGAGAATATTTTTTGAATTGCGCCAGCAAAAAGGAAGCAGATAAGTATCTTTCCCTCTCCTTGATCCAACAAGTAAATACCTCTCCTCTGAAAATACAAATATTGGAGAGATGGGAAAAACAATCCTTTAAAGGCTTAGAAAATGCCATGCACCAGCTTCAGTAGCTTCATCACGTTTGGGTTGATACAGCTTATACAGATGCACGAGAATTGTATTATGTGGATATCGTTCCAGGATTTTTAACATGGAATAGTTATAACCTCATATTGTAGTTCTGCAGAGAACAGGGAAACATAATAATTTATGGAGATCCTTCTACACTAGTGCAAAAAAATATTGGGTTCAACAACGTGCAAATTTCATCATACACCTTCAAGCAGACATGATCATAGCACACCAAAATCATATGTGGTTTAAATTTAAACTACGACATCTTGGAGGAGCTTACTCTCCTCTTGAACCCCATATTTTCACTCAGCAGAAATTCAAAAGAATGGACAAAAATGACCACCTCTTAGCTCATAAAATTCATACAAGAAGAATTCCTTTAAACCTTAAAGTTGAATCCATTTTTCAAGGATAATTTTGTTGTATTCCTAATGAAGTCATGATCGGATCCGATGTGGAACAGTGTTTCTCAAATTGCTTATTTCTAGATACTGAATTTGGTTTAGATAATGACTCTGACTCTGATAGATTCACTAGTTGTACATGTGGGGAAAACCCATGTATTTGTAATCATGAAAATGAATAATGGAAAGCATCGTGGGCCACTAATAGTAGATCCACTTTGTAAAAAGTACAGTCTAGTTGTCAGTCCATAGATTCTTTCACATGGCTTAGGTGACTTACCCAACAAAGGGTGCGATTTGATCCACTGCCATGAGATTCGAATCAAGTCTTTTTACTGATAGGTGTAAGTTTTGGGTCACCGGTTTACCGGATAAATATGTATAAATAAGGTGCTCCTCCCCTCATTTGGGCACTGATTTTTTTTAGTCCAGTAAGAATTTTGCATTATCTCTGTGTGTCAAGCACTATGTATGCTCTCCCTCTGTGCCTTGAGCGATCAGCTGGGATCAAAAGCAGTGATATCACTTGTAATGAGTCTATAAAACCAGTAGTGTATGCTCTCCCTCTACACTTAGTGTGATCAGCTAGGATCATAAACTCTGGTTAGTGTAAGTTTGCACTTGTAATGATCTTCGCCCTCCGAAAACGAACAAGTTTTTGAGTCTGTATTACGAAGCTGCATTTTATGAAGTCTTTCTCTCTTATCAGTTGCGTTCATGTTCGATCTTGGCATCTTAGGAGAAACCTATTCTCAACATGTTTGGCTATGGAGCATCCAGCTCATCAAACAAAAAATCTAAGCTTCGAATCTTCAATGATCCCTTGTCAGAGGAAGAAAGAGAAGATTTTTTGAATTGCACCGGCAAAAAAGAAGTAGATAAGTATCTTTCCCTCTCCTTGATCCAACAAGTAAATGCCTCTCCTTTGAAAATACAAATATTGGAGAGATGGGAAAAACAATCCTTTAAAGGCTTAGAAAATGCCATGCATCGGCTTTAGCAGCTTAATCACATTTGGGTTGATACAGCTTATACAGATGGATGAGAATTGTATTATGTGGATATCGGTCCAAGATTTTTAACATGGAATAGTTATAACCTCATATTGCAGTTATGTAGAGAACAGGGAGAAATAATAATTTGTGGAGATCCTTCTACACTGGTGCAACAACAATGGTCTGGGTGGACAGAAGTTTTCTTTGATAAATTCTGTCCAAGAAAAGATTGGGTTCAACGAAGTGCAAATTTCATCCTACACCTTCAAGCAAACATGATCGTAGCACACCACAATCATATGTGGTTTAAATTTAAACAATGACATCTTGGAGGATCTTACTCTCCTCTTGAACCCCCTATTTTCACTCAACAGAAATTCAGAAGAATGGACAAAAATTCATCATCACGAAGAATTCTTTTAAGCCTTAAAGTTGAATCCATTTTCCAAGGAGAATTCTGCTGTATTCCTAATGAAGTCATGATTGGATCCGATGTGGAACAGTGTTTCTCAAATTGCTTATTTTCGGATATAGAATTTGGTTTATATAATGACTTTGACTCTGATAGATTCGCTGGTTGTACATGTGGGGAAAACCCATGTATTTTTAATCATGACAATGAATAATGGAAAGCGTTGTGGGCGCTAACAATAGCTCCAGTTTGTAAAAAGTCCAGTCTGGTTGTTAGTCCGTAGATTCTTTCACATGGCTTGGGTGACTTACCCAACTAAAGGTGCGATTTGATCCACTGCCATGAGATCCGAATCAAGTCTTTTTACCAATAGGTGTAAGTTTCGGGTCACCGATTTACTGGCTAAATATGTATAAATAAGGTGCTCCTCCCCTCATTTGGGAACTGAGTGTTTTTTATTCCAGTAATAATTTTGCATTATCTCTGTGTGTTGGGCACTGTGTATGCTCTCCCTCTGCGCCTCGAGTAATCATTTGGGATAAAAAGCAGTGATATCACTTATAATGAGTCTGTAAAACCAGTAGCGTATGCTCTCCCTCTACACTTAGTGTGATCAGCTAGGATCAGAAACTCTGGTTAGTGTAAGTTTGCGCTTGTGATGATCTTCGCCCTTCGAAGATGAACAAGTTTTTGATTCTGTATTACGAAGCTGCATTTTCTGAAGTTTTTCTCTCTTATCAGTTGCGTTCATGTTCAATCTTGGCGTCTCTTTCATATCAAAGCCATCGCGACATTTGTATCATCTACTTCTACTTGTAAGTTTCAGAAGCTCTTATAATCAAATTTCAGTATGATATTCGAGAAATCTTTCTGTGTCTAAATAAATCTAGGAACATATTTCATTTATTTCTGTAAAAGTATCCATGTGGAATAGTTGTGATATTCGCATCTGTTTCAAAATTTTGTGGTTATAGTCTTAGTTACAGATGTTGTAAATCCACTAGTGTTGTCTCTTGGGAGACCTATAGGATATCCTTAAGCCCCAAACTATTCCTTTACTGCCCGATTCTGGTAAGTGTTCCATGGATCCTTCAATGGACTCTGTAGGGCTTACATCCTTGGACTGCCAATCTACAGATCAAACTACTGTTTCTTTGACTAAAAGAAAATCTTCCTTTCAGACTTCTAAAGCTTCATCATCCATAATAACCATCGGTGATACAATACCTTCCCCTAACTGGAAACTGCCTGAGATATTACCTTCTAAGGTTTATAAAATGAAATGGTGGCATTATAAATCCTGCACACAAATTAAAATCAGTTCTTTGTACATCACCTTCACTGACCAGGAAGAGCCCATTCACATTAATTTAATTGAAAAAGACCAGATTGACTGGGAAAATACAAAAGGTTACAAATATGTGCATCAAGGTGCTGTCAAATTAGGACTTGGTCCATTAGTACGACCCTATATGAATGTTTCTTCCTTGTGTTGTGTTTTGGATACCCGCCACTTAGATTTTGCTGATGCTTTAATTGGAGGTTTTGAAGGCCCCTTGCACAATGGCCCATTTTTTGGTACTATATTTCCTAAGTATTCTTCCAGCCTTGATGACCCCTACATCTATGATTTACTCAAGGCCTATATTCATCCCTTAGGATTTAAAATGGACATTGGCTCTAAAATCATCCAGCTTAAATCGTTGGTTTTAATCCACTTTGGAAATTATTCCGTTCCACCTCTTACCCCTAAAGTCCATGAAATCTCATTCCTACTAAGTATGGTAGAAACTGATAAGTCAAAAAATTCTACACCTATCACATTTTACTGGACTGGCATCAGTTACCCAAAGCAATGGGAGGTAAGATACAGAGAATTGAGAGACTTTGAAAAAAATAAAAACCAACAACTCTCTATTCCTAGACCCCTTGTCTTTGACATATTTTCAAACTCTTTTAAATTGCCTAAAGGGTTTCCTTCTCCCCAATTTGGTCCACCTCTTGTAAGATATTACTCTGTGAATAATACTTTTGAAAAATCAGCCTTGTTTGAACCCTGTTCTTCTTCCCGCCTTTCCTTTTCAGGTGTTCATAACAGTGAGCACAAAGGTCAGCATGCAGACTGCCCTGCCTGCAAAAAAGAACTTGAGAGACTAAAAATCAGAAACAAAGGAGTAAGCTTGTACATGATGTCTCTCCCTAGAAGTAGCCTTGGTTTTACCTCCACAAACCCACAGGGTGAAACCTTGTTCCATCCAGGAATAAATCTTCCTAACACTCCATTTCAACAGTTTGTTCATGATGGTCTTTCTAAAAGAGAGTTCATGCCACATAGATCATCAAATCCAGAAGAAAGTGTCTCTGATGAAATAAAGTTGCTTAATTACAGCAACTATCAGCAACAACTGACTGGCCAAAACATCGATGACATAGCCTCTGATATTTTAATTCTCAGACAAAAAGCTCAGACAGAAAAAGAGCATATTTCCTTGCTCGAAGCTAAAATTGATCACTTCCTTGCAGGACAAGAGGAAATAAAAGCTTCTATTATCTTAGCAAGCGAAAAATTAGAAAAAGGGCTAGGTGTCCTCGGAAAAATGATGGTCATAACACAAAATGTAAATAGTAAAAAGAGCCCTGTAAGCCAAACTACATTAGAGCTTGCAACTAAAGGCCATAAAGTCAAACATGAAAGAAGATACTCTTTTGGAATGATGAGTATCCAAGAAGATGACCAAAAACCAGAATTCCTTTTTGGTCAAGAAATCGAAGAGCTTCATGAGTTAAGAAATATGGTCTCCCAATTCAAACAAATGCCAAATGCCCTCCCAGATAAACATTTATTCGGCATTCAGAATCCCAAAAAGAGAAAATATTGGATCCTCAAATCCATACGACCAAAGTCATACTAATCCTCAGATAATAGGTCCTCCCCCTCCTTTTGGTACTGAAATGTCAGATCTTCCTGACACTTCTCCTTCGTCAGTACCTCGTTTCCTTAGTTTCGGGATAAATGGGATGAATAATTTAATCTCCCAAATGCCTGATCAACCTGTGTTGAACATACAATGTCAGTCCCGCGCCCAAATTAGATCTACCATCCAGCTTCTATCAAATTGGGTCTTGTACAAAAGAACACAGGACAATACAATAACTAGCCAACAACTAGCACTCTAGCTGGTTGCTGGATTTTCAAGGCTAGCCTCAGAATGGTGGCGCTGGATTCCCCAAGAATCCAGAGAAGAAATGTTGAATGTAGAAGACGCGAACCAACAAATTATCACTTCCCTTGGTGAAGAATTATATGGTCCCAATGAAAATGAATATTATGAACATCTTGCATCTTTATTTATGTCAGCCAAAATTTGTGACCTAAATAAGAGTGAAGAATATTTTTGCTATATGCAAAAATTGTTGATTTCTTCTGGCAATGTTGATAAGCCTGCATATCTGAAACATTACTTGAGAAGATTTCTTGGCCATGTTCCTGATGTTGTTGAACAACACCTTAAAGATAAAAGCATCCCTCTGCCAGGTCTTTCTGTTGCCCAATTGCATGGATTCATCATGGAAAATTGGCAAGAACATTATCTGGAGAAAAGAGTGGCTAAATATTTCAAGCGACACTCTTCAATGTTTTCCCTAGGTTTTTGTAAAGATGTTGCAAAAATGCCAAATTGGGGGTGTGGCGCCCACAACCGAGGAAACTTTGGGCGTGAATCATGTAGTTGTAAGAAGAATCAATAGCCCAAATATACTAGTGCACCCAGATTTCTTCCAGACAAAGGCTATAAGCATAAAAAGGGAAAAAGATTTCAAAAGAAAGCCTACTTTAAGAAAAGAATGGAAGATATCTTCAGAGAAAAGAAATGGGCATTAGTGTACATATATGATATTCTTATTTGTTCCAACAATTTGCAGGAACATTTGAAACATCTTCAAGAATTTTATTCTTTGGTTTTCAAACATGGATTGGTTTTGTCAAAATCCAAAATGGAAATTGGGAAAAAGGACGTTGAATTTTTAGGATATAAAATAAGTAACGGACAGGTGATCCTTCAAGAATAAGTCCTGAAGGTTTTTGCTAACTTTCCTGATCAGATCTTAGAAAAGGTTCAATTGCAGAGATTCTTAGGAAGCATAAATTATATTGGGCCATTCTACAAAGGACAGGAAGATGGCATTCATCTGTTGCAGCAACGACTGAAGAAAAATCCCCCAAGATGGAATAAAGATATGACGGATGCAGTAAAGCAAATCAAAGAAAAAGTAAAACAACTTCCTCCACTCTCACTACCACAAGGCTCGAGTCAAATGGTGATTGAAACAGACGCCTCCAATAAAGCTTGGGGAGGTATTCTCATAGAAAAACATGGTGATCAAGAAGAAATCTGCGGCTATGCTTCAGGAGCATTCAAAAATGCAAAAATCAATTATCCGTCAAGTCACAAGGAAATCCTCACACTCAAAACGACTGTAAACCATTTCAAGATTGATCTAAAACCTGTCAAGTTCATTATTAGAACAGATCTGAAAATAATGCCTGGTATATTCAAGAATGAAAATATTATGGTAGAAAATAGTTCTAGGATTCTAAAATGGTTTCTTTGGTTGCAAAACTTTGGTTTTGAAATTGTATATAAACCAGGATATTTGAATTGTATTGATGATATGCTAACCAGAGAAGAATTACAGGAGAAACCTAGTCTCAACATGTTTGGTTATGGAGCATCCATCTATTCTTTGCAACAAACTAGATTTATCAGGCAGAGGGTAACGAACTGGTTCAAGGGTTTAAAATTCACAACCAATTTGGGTTTTCCTCTTTTTATCTCAGAGTGTTTATTGACAACAAATGATCGACATGCCCAAGGGCTCTTAGAAGGTTCTATAAGGCCTTTGTTCAAGAGTTCTTTGATTTCATTTGCACAAAATTCTCTTTCTGAGGGAGACATAAGGACAACAAAGGATTTTTGAGCTTTTGGTTTTTCTAAGGGGTTAAAAGGTAAGGAAACAAAGTATTTTTCCTTGGTCCAAAATGCATTAGGTGACTCTAAGGTGCAATCCTTCTCTAGTTTAGAGGAAATTTCAGAGAGGACAGATTCTTTGTGCATTTTTGCATAGGCAATGCATCTTTCCATTTTGAACATTTCTGCAAGACTGAGAGTGGGGTTGGATTGGGGAACAAGATTCTTACATTTGTAAGAAGCAAAATAGTATAGAGGGGTGGAAACTATTCTGCCATTTATTGTACAAGAAAAATTCATATTAGGCTTGTCAACTGTAATGGGGTTGACTTTATGCATGAAGGGTGATCCTATGGTGCTATATTCTTTGAGGTCGTCTAGTCTATTAAGAAGCAGAACTTCTTTTATTCCATTGATGCTTATTGGAAAATCTGGAACTTGTCCTTTGAGTTGTACAGGAGTTCCTTTAATGGCTACACCATGTTTGTTTTTTTTTTCCCAGTAAAAAGATGGTATAGCATTTCCTTTTGCCAAATTCATTTGGCAACTTGAATCTATCAAACAATCAAGCTCATAAGAGTTTAATTTAGATGGACAAAACTTTATTTTAATGAAATATTTAGGACCAGTGAATAGTCCTAGAGATCATAGTGATGGTTCATCATTATGACAGTCTTCTGTTCCTGAATCACTAGTGTGCTAAGAATGTTTTGGACTTTCAACAACTTTTGGTGATTGTAATGCTTCGGCATAGGCTCTACACATTTCTTCATCAGAGGACTGGTCTCTTTCTCTTGTTGTTATTTCAAGCATTCTTTTCAATTCCTCTATTTATTTTACCAAGTTCTTTAGGGAATACTACTTATGTTTGATCTATAGTCTTAGCAGATTTTCTTTATCTTTTCTAAACTTTTTTCTATCCTCATGATGATCAAGATAGCCTTTGTATAAATCAGTAGGCTGGTAGAATGTTGGATTCTTGCTAATTTCTAGAGAGACAGATCTCTCTTTTTCTTTTTCTTTTCCTCTTGTTAAAAGATTTATTCTTTCATATTTCAGATCTTGCCTTTTCATATATTGATAGACTGGGGTCTTAGGCAATTCTTTGTCAATTTCAGCAATCCTAAATTCTGAGGAGACGTTAGGTGGGTTGAAAGAGAACATATAAAAACTGAAATCAGGAGGACTAGAGCAACCTCCTAAATTTGCTTCTTCATCAGAATCAGAAAAAGAGGAGTCAGATGAGTTTGGAGCAAATTTATCTAAGACAGTGTCAGAATCAGAGGAATCTCCTTCTTCTGGTAAGAAGACGATTTCACCTTCAGGGTAGTCTCCTACTGCACACCAAGCTAGATCCCACCAGGCTGGATCCAGGTCTTCTGAAAACATGGTAGCAAGTCTAGGCTTTTTATTTTTATTTTGGGCATTTGTTAGCCTAGTGACCCTTCTTACCACAAATGAAACATTTTTCTTTATTTGTAGGTTCAGATCTTTGAAAAGATCTGAAAGGAGATGTTCAACCAATACGTAAATGCTCCATGAATGTATAAATTACATATCATATTTACAACTTTGTTATAGGAGTGTCCTTCAAAATATTGGAGATGGTTCTGTTGATTAAGAAATACTTTTCAAATGCAAAGATCCGTAAGTTTAGAACTAATGGAACTATTGTCATTTTTTAATCAGTGTTCGATTATTGAAGTTTCCTAATTTAGTTTCTATCTAAGGTTTTGATATTATTGTACAAGTATGTGAATGGATGGGTAGTAAGATATGCTCTTCCATAGACTTTTAATGGTAGAAATATTCAATTTCCATGCAAGTTTACTATATTTTTTCTCAACCCACATTTGTGGGTGTTTATTTAATGCTTTTAATATATTCATGTGATTGTGTTAGATTTATAGGCCTTTTATGTTTATTTAAATTTATTTTAGTTACAGGATTTTATGATTTTATGAACCTCTTCCTATTTTGGGATTTTATTAAAGTTGCAAGTGATCTTACTGCATTGAAATACATTGTTAGTTGAATCCCAACGTTGTTTGTGAAATTCCACACATTCTTGAAGCACATGCCATGAAAATGTTGCAAGTGAGCTTACTACATTTAAATACATTATTAGTTGAAGTCCAATGTTATTTGTGAAATTTCATGCATTCTTGAAACATATGCCATGAAAAATTCAATATGGTGTATTAGCATGAAATTTGAAGAGAAGAGATGGGATTTAGGTGGGACGGGGACAATAGAAAGGGGATCAAAAGGATAGTGGTAGGATAAAAGGGGGTTCTACAAGAAGGAAGGTGATAGTGGTTTGGATAAGAAGGAGGATGTTAGGGATAAGAAGGATGGTGTTAGGAAGAATAAGGATGGGGGAGAACACCTAAAGGGGGGAGAGGATAATGATAAGAATGGTTGTGATGAATTTAAAGGTGATGGTGAAGATAAGAAGGGTGAAAGCAAGAAAAATAGGTCAATGCTCCTAAATATGTTATTAAGTATGATGTTCATCCTCCTCGCCTATTCAATGATGGAAACCCAAATCCAAGTCTCTATAATGTAACTATCTTAGAGTATTATGATTCTATGTATTAAGTTCTACAAATTGCACTCTTGTCAATGATTAATTGGAACTAATTTGAAAAATGGCATCGAAATTATTTCAAAATAGGAAAACAATTTCATAACACATAATATTTTTATCGAATATGATATAACGACATTGGTTATTTATTATCACCATCCTTGATCCATCTAAACTATGGATCTACCATGTGTCGATAAGGATCAAATCCCTCAAGGTGCAAACTATCCAATAGATTAACCATAAAAAATGTTTGCACCTCAAGAGATTTGATCCCTCTCAATGCATGGTAGATATGGAGTTTAGATGGATCAGGGCTGGTATAAACCTATACTAAAATTTTATTAATTGATTTGATTATGTGATAAATTTAGATGACATGTTTTTTCTTTATAGTCATTTTTTTTCTTTTTTTAGCCAACATGTTGATGTAGTGTTACGTTACGTATGTGACAAAATATCCCCCATACTAGGTTGTATAGCGCCTCTTGGGGTAAAGAAACTATTTCAATGCACCATGACATAAACATGGTGCTTTTGATGCATGATATATTTTAGTAAAGTGCAAACGACGCAACTGCAATGCACATCAATGCAAAAATGATGCCACCATGACATAAGGAAAAATAATAAAACTTGAGAATGTTTTAATAGTTATTCCTAAAATGTAAAATTGATGCAAACACATGTCACAAAATTCTGACACGTGCTAGGAAAAAACCTTTTTCACGCTAAAAAACCACCATCCTACTATTTTGAAGGAATCAAGGAAATCTCACACATGCACAGGAAATATCAATAAACTTCTCCACTTCTGTGGATGGTAGTTTGAGAAAACCATCAGCCGAACATCCAAGCCCGAATATGTATCAATGGAATTGAACCTAGGTGGATGGAATGAAATCCATATAGCACCACCAACGGATCACCGTATCCTTGAAATGCTAGGTAAAAACCTTAACCATGGGAGAAAGGGCTATAATAATTCTACAACGCCATATTGTAGTAGTGCAATAAAATCTGGATGATTTGAGTGAATAAGGAAAGGTAGTGTAACTATTGTCATATATCCATGTAAATAATTATTGCGGTTGTATAATAACTAGATTTTTAAATTGGATTAATAGATTTTAAAGACATGCACCTTTAATATATGAAATAATTTGAAATTATATGATAATATAGTTTATGTATAATGTTATATTTTCCTTAAAAATATTAAACAAAACTATCGCTTACTTTTGTTGTATTTCACCCATGCTATTATGAAACACACTATCAAAGGATCTAAATGATTAGAATTCTTGTACAAAAGTTTGGCTTTCACAATCCTTCAAAGGATTTAGAATATGGTCCATACTGATTGAGCTAACCAATTGAGGCACATGGTCCAAACCAATTGAATAAACCCTTGAGGATAGACCTACCCACCCACCCACCCATCCACCCACCCACATGCATGTGTGTGTGTGTGTGTGTGTGTGAGAGAGAGAGAGAGAGAGAGAGAGAGTCCCTCACTTGCCTATGTATTAAGAATTCTAAGCAATGAAATCGGTGTCTTTCCAACCCCCCATAAATTACCCCACTCTTCCCAAGTTTTTATCATGGGGGGAGATAGTAAACATCAATCAAACTTATGAATAATAAACCCAAGGTAATCAATGGAATTTTATGATGAGACCTCCATTAACTTCACATAGTAGAATATACTAATTAATTTAACCCTCAGGACTACATATTTATGTATGTATGTATGTATGTATATGTTTTCCTATAATGAAAACCTCATGTGAAAACCAAAGGATCTGTATTGTAATACCCTTGGTTTGAAACCCTAGTTTGATGATAGCCATATGTAACTATTAGTTATGAATGACTGAAAGGCTCGATATATTGTATTTTTACAATTATTAATATCAAAATCCACAATTGGTTGTGCTGAGGAGGTATGTTGAAGAGATCAAAGATGCATGTATTCACCAAATATGGTAAGGGGATTGGTGTCTAGGGGAAAACTATGCTATGACCCTTTTATATCCTTAAGCCTTAATTCCATTTAATTATATTAAAACTTATTTTAAATCATGATTATGGTTTGAGTGGAATTAAGTGGGATTAGGGGAAGATGTTATATGTTTTTATTTAAAAATCAAAATAATAATAATAAAAGGGGGAAAACGTGGGTATCATGGAGAGCCCACGTGGATCAAAATTTCCTTACATTACACTAATGCATGCAAAATGAAATTGGCCCCGAACCCTGTAAAAATCCATTACTACATTGGCCAGAATGGAGAAGATATAATTGTTTTTTGGATTGAGAAAAGAAAGGATATTTTGGTATGTAGTAGAAGAATACGGTATTGAATGTTGAATCTGAGAACCAAATTCTGAGTGAGAGAACCCAATTATGAGACTAGAATTGTTGAAATTGTGTCCATTTTTTCCTCTAGTTATTCCAGTGAAAAGGAAAATCGTGTAGGCAACTAACTTGGTGGATTTCTAAGTACTGAGGGAAGTGATGTGTCTCATTGTCAAGCTATAAGAATGAAGCTAAGGAGGTGAAATGCATTCTTTGGATTTAAATTAGATTTAAGCCAACTTCTTGTTCGCCAAACTGTAAATTTTAGAATTTGTGGGACCGATGAGATGTTTATTTGGAGAATGCATGAGCCTCAGCTCAGTGGTGGTGTTTTGCTGATAGATTAATGAGAAAAATTGTGTACAATTGGGTGGATCATGCCTCACACATAGTCAATTTCCCATTTCATTTTTTTCATAGATAAATTTTAATTCCTAGAAATGGAGTTTTAATTTCTCGGTGATATTTATTTGATTAATGGTAAACAATTTCTATGGTTTCTTCTTTTAAGTTCTGGATTTTGTATGTAAACAATGAATTCATCTGTTGTTTGGTTGAATTCCTATGTATGGAATGAGTGCAAGTTTAACTCTGCAATATGCTTTCCATTAATAATGCATAAATTATAGGCATGAAATATTTTTTTTATGAATGCCAATTATTTAATTAAGTTGAAATATCGGAAATTTATTTTCTGTAGTAATTGCTAAATTATAGGTTTGTAAATGATTTTTTTTTAATATTTCAAGGAGTTTAAATTGTTATTTTCCATATAATTGGAAGAAAATATTTCTTAAAGAGTTAGATTAAATGTTTGAAATAATTATTCAAAAAATTTTAAATGTTTATGTTGAATATGGGCTGGACCCATTTTTTCTTAATAGGTAAATTTTAAATAATTACCATGTGCTAAGGCGTGTTTACTATTCCTTGCATTGAATGGTATTTTGCTTTTGAAAATCATAGGTAGAATTTGCTTGTTTTATTTACAATTATCATGTGTTAAGGCTTGTTTATTGTTCATTGCATGGAATGGTATTTGACATCTATAAAACCACGGGCTAATTTTACTTGCTTCATTTTACTGTGCTTTGTGTGGGTTGGTATTTTGCATTAATTAACTCATGTTACCATGGGATGGATTAGTAAGGAATTTTTCATTACATTCCATACATTAGAAATATTGGTAATTGGTATCATAAATAATTTATGTTTTGGTTGTTGGATTATTAAGTGAGTATGAATATGTTGGAATATTGTTTTTCCTTGTCATAATAATATGGAAATTACATAACTTAAAGAATATGTAGTGATAATTTATTTTTGTTCCATTTATGTGAACCATAGTGTGCATTAACAGGTCTTGAGATGGTTCTTACTGCAAAGTTCTTACTCCATAGTTCTTACTGTGTAATTCCTAAGTTCAATTCTATTGTGTAGTTCTCAAGAAGATTTATTTTGAAGGAAAGGATGGAAGTGTTGAATTCCAAGCCCTAATTTTAATTTGGTCCAGTATAATGTATATTAATAGAAAATCTATTGTGTATTAAAATGGTGCAAATTTATATCCCTGAGATGTAGAACAATCGGTGGTGGGGTATGGTTAAAACACCCCCTAAGTGGAAAGGTCGTCGGTTCAAATCCCATGGATACCAAAAATCCAACCATGTTAAGGGTCGGTGCAGTCCAGGCCGGGTGATATCCTCAGGTGATTTTTGTTAATATTTTATGGTTATATCAGATATTATAATATTTATCATCATAAAAGCATAACCATAAGCAAAAAGATAACTGAAATATAGACAAGCACATCCACAAAAAGAACACAAATGTTTATCTTGGGAAACCCTCATGGGGAAGAAAACCTAGCAAAACTTCCTCTATATAAGATGTATAAAAGACAACAAAAAATAGTTGTTCTCCTCCTTCTATTTAGTCTCTCTCTCTCTCCTATGCGCTACACAAGTGAGTGATTATGTGTTCAAATAAGAACCACAGCTCCTCTATTCATACATATTTTTCAATTGACTTTTGCACTAGACAAGTCGGCCCCAATAAACTATCTGGGTTGACTTCACCTAGGAATACTCAAAAACATTATTTTATATTATTTATTAGAGTACTAAAGAACTGACACAAGTGGAGGCTTTACCTCATTACTCTATGATGACCAAATACAATAGTAACACCCCGTCGGAGGAATAATAACATCTCCCTTGTGTTACATCAGTAAAATACATTTAGAATATGCTTTGAAGTTACAATATTTCAACACTCCCCCTTAACAAGAAGGCTATTCTATTGAAAACATCATCACAGACTATAGGAGAACAAAGAGATAGTTACAATAGTACATCGAGGTAATACATCTATACGTCACAGGAATTTTTCCACAATCAGTAACTTGGAATAGTTACTCTTTATCTTCTGCATCACATGATCACTTGATCCTTTCTCAGCAATTCTTTGATCTTTCAATCCTTCATAGCAACACTTCAATATTCTGATCCTTTGCAGTAGTACTTTGATCTTCTGATCCTTTGCAGCAGCACTTTGATCTTTCGATCATTTGCAGCAGCACTTTGATATTCTCGATCCTTTGTAGTGAAACTTCAATATTCTTGATCCTTTGTAGAAACACTTCAATCTTCTCAATCCTTTGCAACAACACTTTAATCTTCTTGATCCTTTGCAGCAACACTTTGATCTTCTGCAACAGCCTTTGAATATTCTCCATCCCTTGTAGAAGCACTTTGATCCTTTCACACCAACACTTTGATCCTTTGCAGCAGCACTTTGATCCTTCTTTTGCAACCGCACTTTGATCTACTTGACCCTTCACTGCTGTAATTCGATCTACTTAATCCTTTTCCAGCACGCTACCTACAGTACACATGATCTATTTGTAGGATGATCAATCCCTATCACTTTAGGACATAAGTCCAAGGATGATGCAATCCTCACATGATCCAATTATGAGATGATCAATCCCTATCACTTTAGGACATAATTCCAAGGATGATGCAATTCTCACATGATCCAATTATGGGATGATCAATCCCTATCACTTTAGGACATAAGTCCAAGGATGATGCAATCCTCACATGATCCAATTACAGGATGATCAATCCCTATCACTTTAGGACATAAGTCCAAGGTTGATGAAATATTCACATGATCCAATTACAGGATGATCAATCCCTATCACTTTAGGACATAAGTCCAAGGATGATGCAATCCTCCATCAACATGATCCATGAAATTGATTAGCTGAATCATCTACAACTAAATGTAGATCTCAACTGCACCCAATGTCATCCCTATCGTCCATGAGGACTCATCATAGACCATCCATACCGCACAGGTTAGGACCACTCACAAGTGAATGTTATACTATGATATCTACACTCACATGTAGGTATACTCTACCATGTAAGAGTATTGTATACAGAGCATATCTCGACCGCATTCAAAATGTCATCCCAACATAGAACATCCATACCACACAAGTTAGGACCACTCCTAAGTGAGTGTTATACTACGATGTCCGTGAGGACTCATCATAGGGCATCCATACCACACAGGTTAGGACCACTCCCAAGCGAGTGTTATTCTATGGCATCTACATATGAATGTAGGCATACTCTCCATACAAGAGTATTGTCTGCAGAGCATATCTCGACTGCATACAAAATGTCAGTCCTGTCATCCATGAGGACTCATCGTAGAACATCCAGACCACTGAGGTTAGGACCACTCCTGAGCGAGTGCTTAATATATGGTATCCACAACTGAATGTGGTACTCTCCATGTGAGTAACATATGAAGGTCCATCCTTAGCTAGTAAGGACCACTCTCATGAAAAGAGTGTTGTACCTGCTATCCTCGAGAGAGGATAATATCATCCGCAAGTGAATGTGGGTACTCTCCATGCAAGAGTAGCATCTGCAGGGTCATCCTTGGCTAGTAAGGACCACTCTCATGAACATATTCTTATACCTACCATCCTCAAGAGAGGATACTATTGTCCACAAACAAATGTCAGACCATCATCACTGTCATCCATCATCAATGTCGGTCTCATCATCACTCCCCATTTTTCGGGAGGATCCATATTATCAACCTACTCCCCATTTGTCCCAGGAGGGTTCATAGTCTCGACCTGTTCTTCCTTTTCGAGGATAGTCCATATCTTCGACTTGTTCCTCATTTTTAAATAAAGTCCACATATTGGACTTGTTCTTCTTTTCTGAAGAAAGTTTGTATCTTCGACCTATTTCTCCTTTTCGAGAAGGGTCCATATCTTCATCATTCCTCCATGCGAGGAAGGATCTATATCATCATCGATTTTCCTCCTTGCGAGGAAATTATTCAGTATCAACATCACTATTCCTCCTTGCGAGGAAAGTATTCAGTATCAACATCACTGTTCATCCTTGCGAGGAAAATCTTTTCAAACTACACTAAGTTTTACATGGAAGCTTGGTCACCACATCAACAACTTGCTCATTGGTACTCACATACTGGAGTTTTATGTCTCCCTTCAGTACCATATTCCACAGGATTATTTGTCATGTTTATGAAACTATGGTTTTCACAAAGAAATACTATGGTATCCATGTCAAATAGTCTTGACATCATCTTTTCGAAGCCATATGGATTCCCTGTTGGCTATCTTGGGCAGACCCGGGTTTACTATAATCAACCAACAACACCCCTAGCTCACTAGCCCTTTCGGCGATAGACCGCAAGCGGCCTAAAGTCTCACCCGAAGTGATTCTAATTGGTTGGCCAAAGACTCAAGTGTCTTGGACCAGGTTCTGGGCATCCTACTTGCTACTCGCAGCTCTTCTAGCTGCGAGGTCTCTTTCTCTACGCGTCGTGTGACCTTCTACTCGCGTCGCGCGATCTCCTCGTCTCACAGTTCTTCCAGCTGTGAGATATCCCTTTACACTATCGGGTGGTCCCTTTCCACGTCGCGCAACTTCCACTTACCCGCAATATCTCCAACCTTACCGCATCACCGTGCACCGTGCGACACGCAGCTCCTGCCCAACGCTAAGTCCTCAACCTGCGGTATCGCACACCGCAGCTCCTCTGCCGGTGCGGTATCACCCCTCTGCGATATCCTACCTCCACAGCTTAGCACACTTAGCATTTCTCATGTCGACGTGCAAGACTCAACATACAAGGCTGTTCAATACTGCGACTAGTGACTGTTTCACGCAAAGCATAAATGAACCCACATACAACATGCCAAAGAATTTAACTTATGGTTATCCTTCTATATTGTTGTAAACTGATTAATGCATTCATTCATTAAACTGTACACAAATTCCTTGCGCAAAATAGTAAATAATAGTAATCAAATACAATCACATGCATTCAACACATAACACGCAGGTTTTACGTGGTTCGCCCCCAGGATGGGAGTTACGTCCACAAAACTGTGTTTCTCTATTATAGATCAGGGGAAGGTAAAACACAGTTCTGCTGCACCGCATATGCAGCTCAAGATCTTCTCTCTTAGATCTCTTTTCTTCTCTATATTTCTCTCCTTCAATATACTCTTCCCTCTCTGTCGATCCCTGCGGATCGTTACATGCATGTTCTATAAGCCAGCTACTGGTGATAGTAAGATTGCTACCACTAATAACAAAACCAGAGCTTGGATTTTACAACAGTCTAATAATCTACAAACAACTAACAACTGAACGAACCCCTTTACAATACAAAATATATCCCTTTATAGGCAGCACGAAGGTCTTTCCATTACAGCACTTTGGGCCTATCCCAACAGTAATCCAAACCCTAATTAGTGACAGTTGGCCATATCTGTACTTGAGGTAGCCACTTTCCATCATACCACAGCTCTCTATAGTCTTCCATGCTTCCCGGCGCTGATCATGGGTACTGTGCACCGCTTTGTTCTCCTGTCCTTCGTCTTCAATGCCTCAGCCTCGTTGCTCCTTTTTCTTTATGAGGGTTGCTGAGCCCTCCTGTCTTCACCACTGCCTTCAATGCAGTGGTTGAAATCTCTCTTCTCGGCTGCTCAGGTACAGTTTTCTTCCTTGAATTCTCTGTCTTCTTCGTCATGGTTTCCGGCTCTGCTCTGTAGATGGAAACGTGCTACGGCGTTGTAGCTCTATCTTATCTTCTCTCCACCAAAACTTATCTATCCGCTAAACTAGCAGCTTCTTCTGTAGCTGTGGGACCCTGCTCCAACAGTCCCCTAACACTTACTTGTGGCTCGCCCCCGAGTCACTACCAGTGGGCTTCTCCTGCTGTAGCTTCTCCTTGGCTTCCTGCGAAGTCCGTTGCAACCTGTCACGAAGTCCTGCGAATTCCTTCTGCATCACTTCGACACATTCTTTATAGTTTCTTTAACTTGGTTCATTGGGCTCTCTTATCCTTCCTGCCCTTAGTCATGGTGTCGCTCTCGTCGCTCCTAAAACGTTTTAAGAAACTTCTAGTGTTTGAAAGGTCTTCCACAGATATCCTTTCCTCTTTATCTGGGTTAGAACTTTTATCACAAGGAAAATCTGTATCTTCCAGCCTTCTCAAACATTTCATTCAGTCTGGAGCCCTCTATATGAAAGAGATACAAACCATGAATTCCGTTCCGAGAACAAGCCTTTGTCTGTATGCTGGAATTCTACCGTCTGCTGGGTTTGCTGTCCTCTTCCACTTTTCTTCTCTTCGAGGTGCTCCAGGTACTCATGCTGCCTCTGATCGTCAGATTTTTGTTTTGTTTCCTTTGCAATCTCTTGTGCTTCCCTTAGCTGATCAGATAGGTCGGCAACCTTCTCCCGTTGCTTTCTTTTTCTCATTTTTACTTTCCTCCTGGCGGGAGATTTCTTCTCATCATTCTTCTGCTCTGCTTTCTTATCTTCAGTGATCGGCTCATCGTTCTTCTTCTCCTTAGCAGAAACTTTGGTGACAACTTCTACTTCTGGTGCTTGACTCTTTATCCTTAGCAGCTGTCTGACCTGTGATGTACCTAATTTCACAACCCTGGGCGGCGTCGTCATAGCGGACCTACGGCCACCAGGGTCGAAGCGTCTCGGCATGTCTTCCAGAGGTTCATCCTCGGACAGAACCCTCTCAGTACAAAACGGTGGACGTGCAATGGCTGCAACTTCTGAAAATCATAGTACTCTGTAACAAAATTAGCTCTTCACAGGGAATTCTTAACAACTTACTCTATAGCTCTTGTTTTTTCTGCAAACGTAACCGTCCCAATTGAATACTTTCTGCTTTTATGCCCAATACAATAATCCCGGATGCAACAGTCATCTAGACTGAACCTGTCGGTCGTAATAAATGCCTGGACAAGACCACACCCGTCATCCGATCCTTAATAAATGCAGAAATCCAATCGAATTTCCCTCAAAACGTGTGTGGACAGGCACCGGTCTCATCGAAGATTTGCCAAATATGGAAAAATTGATTATATTGCTGCCAAATCTACGGTAATATATACCGATTATTTCCTCATTAAGTTCCTGCCAGAGGGCGATTTGACTGGCCCTCTGTCGGTTGCAAAACTAAGTATGTGGCACGGGGGAACATCGCACTGCCGCGATGCGACTCCGCATCACCTGCGCAAAACAATACCCCTTTTCATTTTTTTTCTTTTTTTTTAACTGATGACTTGTGCAAAATGAACCGACCTTATGCGATTCCGCATACTTAGAAAATACCTGCCGGTGTAGACTGGTTCCCGGTGCGATGCCTCCTTTCAACTACACTGGACATCTGCACCACCATAAACTGGTTAAGCTAGGGCTGAGTGGTGGGGTGGCTATCACTATAGAGCTTAAGCCTATTGCCATTAATCCATGTGGCAATAAGCTCCCCATTCAGCTGGCTGAGCTGAACGGCACCTCCCTCTGTAACTTGTTGTATCTAATATGGCCCTAGCCAATGCATCTTGAACTTTCCTGGAAACTTAATGAATTTGCTGTCATAGAGGAGCACTAGGTCTCCGATCTGGAAAGTCTTACTCTTAATGTGTCTGTCATGCCAAGCTTTTTCTCGTGCCTTCTGCTATTTCTAATGGAATCCGGCGATGAATCTATCTTCTTCTAAGGCAAGCAGCTGTGCTAGCCTTTCCTCCACTGTGTCTGTGTCAGTCATCCCGGTAATTTGAGCGATTCTTAAACTGGGAATAATATACTCCATAGGCATAACAGCCTCCTGTCCATACACCAAGCTGAAAGGTGTGTGTCCCGTAATTTTCTTGCATGTGGTCCTGTACGCCCATAATACAGCGTTAACTCTGAGGTCCCAATCATTCCTTTGGCTATTGCAGATCTTAGTAAGAGCATTTTCTAAAATCTTATTAAAGGCTTCCATCGTACCATTAGCCTGCAGGTGGTAGGGAGTGCTCTTATGGTGCTGAATCTGGAATTCTGCTGTCAAGGCCTCGATAGTGTTGTTCAAGAAATGGGTACCTTGGTCGCTCATCAAAATTACTGGGCATCCAAATCTACTGATGATGTTCTCAAAAATGAACTGTGCGGCTGTAGCAGCATCACAATTTCTTACTGCTTTGGCCTCTGCCCATCTGGTGAGGTACTCTGTTCCAGTGATAATATATCTCGCACCAGTGTGCTTTCCTGGTGGGTTGATAGGACCCACAAATTCTATAGCCCATTTGTCAAATGCACGCAGTGTAACTTGCGGTCGCAGTGGCATTTCATCGCGTCGCGAGAGTTTTCCTACCCTTTGGCAGATATCGCAGCATCTGCAAAAGTCCTTGGTGTCTTTATGCAACGTAGGCCACCATAATCCTGCCTCCAGGATTTTCTACGTAGTTGGCTTTCCTGCGAAATGACCTCATGTGGTTCCTGAATGTGCCTCTCTGATAATAGCGTCTTTTTCATGCGGCATCACACATCTACGCAAAACTTCATCCGGACCTAGCTTGTATAGGTGTCCTGCGATGAGGGTGAAGTCTGCTACTTTAACAACCAAATGCTTCTTTTACTGCTTAGTAAACTCATCAGGTGCTACTCCTGTAGTGAGGAATTGAATAATATCGGCATAGTAATCGTCTGTGATCTAGATAGAAAACAATGGTGCATCTAGCAGATTTTCATCTAGGTTACTTGGCTCTTCTCCTGAGTCTATCCGCGACAGATGATCAGGTCCGGCATTCAGTCTGCCTGGTTTCACAATGATTTCAAAATCATACTCCTGAAAGAGGAGTAACCATCTGCAGATTCTCCCCCCTAACACTGGCTTATTGACCAGATACTTCAAGGCAGAATGGTCAGTAAACATCTTGAACGGGGCACCCAACAGGTAGTGCCTGAACTTCTGCAGCATGTACACCATAGCTAGGCCTTCTCTTTCTGTTGTGGTGTAGTTCTTTTCTGCTGTCAATAACTTTCTGCTGGAGTATGCGATAGGGTGGTCAATATCTCCTTCTCCTGGTTGTGTTAAGACAACCCCTAGTGCGATGCATGATGCATCCACATGTACATGAAATGGCTGAGTCCAGTCTGGAAATACTAGGATGGGTGCTGTAACCATCTTCTCTTTAAGTGTGTCTAGACTCTGCTGACATTCCTCATTCCATAGGAATTTTACATCTTTCTTTAGCAATTTCTCCATTGGTGCTGTAATCTTTGCGTAGCTCTTGATGAACTTTCTATAGTACCCAGTATGACCAAGTACTGTCCTCAGTTGCTTGACTAAGTTGGGTGCTGGAAGATTTACAATGATGGCAATCTTTGTGGGATCTACCATCAAGCCTTGTCTGCACACAATATGACCCAACAAAATACCGAATGGTGCACAAAATATACATTTTTTCAAGTTTAGAGAAATCTGGTACTGCCTACATTTATCTAACATCAGTCTTAAGTCTCCTATGTGCTTGTTGATTAGTCCAAATACAGTCCAGTCATCAAAGTATACTTCTAGGAATTTATGAATGTATTCTTTAAATACAGCAACTACTACTCTAGAAAATATAGCTGGAGCATTCTTAAGGCCAAAGGGCATTACCTTATACTGGAACGAGCCCCATTCTATTGCAAAGGTGGTCTTGGATCGATCTTCTGGATGTATTCTGATTTGATGGTAGCCTGAAAAGCCATCAGTGAAGGAGTAGACCTCATGTCCTCCCACGTTGTCTAATACATCATCAGTGAGCAGTGTCAGAAACGGATCGTGAAGCGATGCATCGTTGAGCTTGCGCAGATTGACACAGATCCTGATGTCCCCTTTTGTTTTCTTTTCTTGTATGACCATGGGACTAACCCATTCACTTTCTTCCACTGGTTGAATGATTCCTGCTACTAGCATCTTATCAATCTCATCCTTAACTTTTTCTTTGTAGAGCGGATTCAATCTATATGGGCGCTGCTTGACTGGTCTAGCATCCTCCTTCAATGGTATCCTTATAACTCCCAGGTCTCCAACTATTCCCTTCATCTCTATGAAATTGGTGGGAAATAGGTCCTGATATTCATGTAACAAATCTGCAATCTATCCGACTGTTTCATCGTTCCAATAGTCTCCAATAGAGGCAAACTTAGGTTCTGCATCTGTGCCAATATTGATCTTTTTAATCTTGATGGGCTCTGTGATTGTTGGAATCTCTAACTGTGGTCCCTCAACATCGCGAATCCCTTCTGACTCCGGAATGTTGGTGTTGTGAGGATCCTCATCCTCATCCTTATCTTCATTGTCTGACTTTGCTGTGAAATTATAGCACTCAAGCGCGGCTTGCAACTGGATGGCCCACTCAGGTTGAGCCTGCACTAAGATGGTACAGTCCTCAAATATCTTGATCTTGATTATGTCTAGGGCCTGAGCAACACTTGGATGTTTTTATTCAAACGCGAAGGTGAGTAGGAAACTGTCTGTCATAAGTGACCATGTGGTCGTCCCCTTGCGCAATTCGGTCTCTGTGTACCAATTCCTTGGAACTGTGTCCAATGTGTGAATGAATCAGTGAACCCATTCATCCTCGGGAATGTCTGACCAGTTCTGTTCACATGTCTGAATGTGTATCCTGGGATCAGTTTCTCCTGTGTAGTTCTACTGGACATACTCTCCGTCGACAGAAAATCTGATCGCCATCAATCTTTTAATATCATCCCATGATGCGATATTCTCTTTATGCGCATACCACCATCTTGCAGGTGTGGCTCGTACTGCAAGGTCCATAGCTGCGATCCTCTGCTCCTAAGGAATCTGTTGCTCAAACTGCTCAAGGAAGTCCTCGATATCTGTCAGACCATGATATGATGGAATCTCAGTGATCTCTGCACCAATCCATTGCAGTGACTTACTCATAAAAGCACATCTGCGTGCTGAGACTTCGTAAAGTCTGTTCTGCCAGTTCTCTAGACCAACATCGGAATCCGATGCGCATGAGTTGTCGCATCACCAACTAATGTTCCCTTCGGCGGTTGGATTGATGTAGTCATTCTGGTTCGCAGTCATCTGGTAGAGACTATCCATGTTACGTGCCTCCTCCTCTGCTCGGATAGGTTCAATATATCTAGGACCCTGGTGAGGATCCAACGGCGCGATGACCCGGATCTGCGCATCCTCAAAGGTCATTTGTCTTCTCTTTAGGTCAATGACAACCTTGCTACTGATCTCCCAATTGATAATTAATAATGCTGGATACGGTCGACTGTCACCAATGATTTCTATAACCTCGAAGTCCGCAAAACTGCGAACTCCGTCAATGTCAACTGGCACCTGCGGCAGTCGACCCAATGGTGATACTCGCTGTTGGTTAGCTAATCTCAGGTGGATAGGTGATCTGACTAACTGATGGCTACCCATCTATTCCTAAGTCTGCTTAGTCAAAAAATTCACCTCTGATCCTAGATCTAAGATGACCTCATCCATTTCAAACTCTCCAATCTGTGCTGTGAGCTTCATCTCTCTTCCGGTCCTTATATGTCCTGTAATATTATGAACAGCGCGGTGTGCACTGCCCAAGAGAGAAGGTTGCTGACATTGATCTATGATGCGCTGGACCTCACCGATAGCTTTTTCATTTCTCACGAGTTTCAAGAAACTGCGCAGGAAGGATTGTACGCTTCCTATCGATTCATCCTCGTCGCATCTTCCCGATGTGGTAGCCTGCAGTATCTGTTCAGTGCTATCCCAACAAGGTGCTTGCTGCAGTACGCCCCTAGACGGTGGTACCTGCGAACCTGATTGCATAGGTTCATCAAAGGAAGCCTTGGCTTCATGAAATATCTCTTTATTCTTCTGCAGGTTGAGTGATGTTGCTTTACTAGGAGCTTTGCGCACCCACTGCTGACTTGTGTTCTTTTCGATATCCTGCGATGTCCCACTGGTGGAAGCACCGCTATGAGTCACAATGTTGACTCTTGGTTCTGGTTCATCTAGCTCAGCAGCAATAAGCTGGATGTTCTGGTGTGCTACTGGTTTAGGCTCTCTGATCTTAGCTATCAAGGTAGGACATTCCTCTATAGTATGATCATAAGATTTGCAGTAGTTACAAGTGGTGGTGGGGCTTTGACAGTCCCTAGCGTAGTGCCCTATAATTCCACAGTTATAACAAGTGATTGGTCTGCAACCACGGCCAAAAGCCTCCTCCACGTCCTCGTCCTCTGAATCCTCCTCCACGGCCACCGTAAGCCGAATCAGGCTGTGGTCCTGCTGCTGGACCCTGTGTTTCTGATTGGACTTTGTACACGTCATGTTTTCTATATAACATGAGATCATAGGCTCGGAAATTCTGTTCATCATGTCCGACAGACTTGCAGAAGACACAGTATAGGTTCTTAGGTGTCTGTACGTACTTCTGAAGCAGAGGGCATTGCTGAGGCTGATGTCCTCGCGTCTTGCATATTTCACACCATGGCCCTTGCGTTTGTGGTAAGGGGTTAGGAGCACCTGACGCTAAATATTCTGCAAAGACTGGACAGTTTTCTTTGGTATGACCTTGTGCTTTACATCGTAAGCACCATATGTCTTGCATAACCTCTTTCCCTTTCTTAAGTTCATGTATCTGTAACGTAAGGTTGGCCAACTAGTTCTGTATAGTTGTCATGCCTGCGCTGGTTTCAGCTAAAGGTGAAGCTTCTAGTTTCATCGCCATCTCCAATGCGTCATCCTGCGTTTGGAGTTTCTGCTGCATTAGTGGCAGCCTGATGTGAGGGAGCAGCGCTGCAATAAACCATTCCTTATGCTGCTCCGGCGCAAACTCAAAGCTTACTTGGTCTAGAAGAGCTTTGAATTTCTGGTCAAAGTCCCATACTGACTCTGATGGTAGCTGCTTAATATCCTTGAGCTCTGTTATACACTGAGACTCAGACTTAGGTTTCTTGAACTCTTTAATCATGGCAGTCCTAACCTGGACGAGTGTTCTAGGTGTGGCAGTGTACTTCATATACCACGTTAAAGCTCATTCTCTCAATGTGGTGACCAGCTGTACAAGTTTAATGTTATCATCATGGATTTTTTTAATGGTCCACATGGCTTCGCATAGAAACCAATGTTGTTCCGGGTCCTCTACTCCTGTACCCTTAAAGGCAGGTAGCTTCATATCATCTCCCATTCTATTTCTCTGTGGTGGGCTCTGATTGACTGGATTACTACCACTCGACGGTGTAGGTGAAGGCGATGTAGCGGTAGTAGGTACTATCTGTGAGCTACTGGATGGAGTACCTACAGGATTACTCTGAGTCCCGGTCTGTTTCTGTGGGGTATAGGGATGGTAAGGGATACCCCCCTTTGGTTCTTCTGTGGTACTAGGACTCGGTTGCCTAATATTGTATGAACTGTCTCCAAATACATGAGAGCTGAAAGCTACTTTATATTTCTTGCCACTACGTGCTCGTCCAATGTCATCAAAATCACTTTCAAACTCTTGTGACATTACTATCTTTACTTATTCATCTGAAATCATATCCATTACTCCTTTTTCATGTAGCAGCATCTTAATGGACAAGTTTAGATATTTTAGGTACTTACCGTGATATCCTTTGAAGAAGTACCGCTCAACCTCGCTAAAGCTTTTTCTTTGGTCGACTGCAAATTCTATAACAAAGCCTTCTAGCACACTCGCAAGCCAGAAGTCCACTGCTCTCGTAATGGGATTATCGAGGCTCTGCAAGGTCTGAATCAGCTCCGGTGTCCAGACAATGTTTCTTTTCTTCTTGAATATGTTCTTATCTGTCAACTTTGATAACCAGTTGTAAAGCTCGTCTCCATAGGTTGCAAAAAATATCGCATGTATATCTGAAGAGATATGCTTTTGTAATCAGTCCTCTGTGCTCAATCTAGGGCTCCAATTTTCTTTCTTGGAAAACTCCTTTAAGTTTGACTCCAGCCACCGGTGAAACTCTTCTCTAGTAGGATACCAACAGAACATTAGCGCTCAGTTGTTCAAAACTGGCAACGGAACCATTTGTTGGCTATCTTGGGCAGACCTGGGTTTACTATAATCAACCAACAACACCCCTAGCTCACTGGCCCTTTCGGCGACAGACTGCAAGCGGCCTGAAGTCTCACCCGAAGTGATTCTAATGGGTTGGCCAAAGACTCAAGTGTCTTGGACCAGGTTCTGGGCATCCTACTTGCTACTCGCAGCTCTTCTAGCTGCGAGGTCTCTTTCTCTATGTGTCGTGCGACCTTCTGCTCGCGTCATGTGATCTCCTTGTCTCGCAGCTCTTCCATCCACGAGATATCCCTTTATACAATTGGTTGGTCCCTTTCCATGTCGCGCAACTTCCACTTACCCGCAATATCTCCAACCTTACCGCATCGCCGCGCACCGTGCGACACGCAGCTCCTACCCAATGCTAAGTCCTCAACCTACGGTATCGCGCACCGCAGCTCCTCTACCGGTGCAATATCACCCCTCTGCGATATCCTACCTCCGCAGCTTAGTTCACTTAGCGTTGCTCGTGTCGACGTGCAAGGCTCAACATACAAGGTTGTTCAATACTGCGACTAGTGACTGTTTCACGCAAAGCATAAATGAACCCACATACAACATGCCAAAGACATTAACTTATGGTTATCCTTCTATATTGTTGTAAACTGATTAACGCATTCACTCATTAAACTGTACACAAAGTCCTTGCGCAAAATAGTAAATAACAGTAATCAAATACAATCACATGCATTCAACACATAACACGCAGGTTTTACGTGGTTCGCCCCTAGGATGGGAGTTACGTCCACAGAACTGTGTTTCTCTATTATAGCTCAGGGGAAGGTAAAACACAGTTCTTCTACACCGCATATGCAGCTCAATATCTTCTCTCTTAGATCTCTTTTCTTCTCTATATTGCTCTCCTTCAATATACTCTTCCCTCTCTGTCGATCCCTGCGGATCGTTACATGCATGTTCTATAAGCCAGCTATTGGTTACAGTAAGATTGCTACCGCTAATAACAGAACCAGATCTTGGCTTTTACAATAGTCTAATAATCTACAAACAAATAACAACTGAACGAACCCCTTTACAATACAAAATATATCCCTTTATAGGCAGCCCGAAGGTCTTGCCATTACAACACTGTGGGCCTATCCCAACAGTAACCCAAACCCTAATTAGTGACAGTTGGCCATATCTATACTTGAGGTAGCCGCTTTCCATCATAACACATCTCTCTGCAGTCTTCCATGCTTCCCGGTGCTGATCATGGGTACTGTGCACCGCTTCGTTCTCCTGTCCTTCATCTTCAATGCTTCATCCTCGTTGCTCCTTTTCCTTTATGAGGGTTGCTGAGCCCTCCTGTCTTTGTCGCTGCCTTCAATGCAGTGGGTGAGCTCTCTCTTCTCGGCAGGTCAGGTACAGTCATCTTCCTTGATTTCTCCGTCTTCTTCGTCATGGTTTTCGGCTCTGCTCTGTAGCTGGAAACGTGCTACGACGTCGTAGCTCTATCTTATCTTCTCTCCGCCAAAACTTATCTATCTGCTAAACTAGCAGCTTCTTCTGTAGCTGCGGGACCCTGCTCCAACATTCCCAAATAGCGGAGCAAGTTGTAATGTACTCTGCCTCAATTGTAATGAGAGAAACACTGGACTAAACCATGAGATCATGGCGGATCCCAGACAATAACATCCACCTGAGGTGCTCTTTCTTTCTACGGCACTTCTTGCCCAAGCTGAATCCATATATCCATATAATCTGTAGTCATGATATCTACCATAGTAATGTCCCAGGTCTTTCTTACCTTTTAGGTACGCCATCACATGCTTTGTAGCTATAAGGTGAACACATCTAGGGTTAACTAGATACTGACTCAAGGTGTTCACAACAAAACATATATCTGACCTTGTGTTCATCAGATACATTAACAACTCAATAATCTGTCTATACTAAGTCATATCCACTAACTCTCATGTCTCATTAAACATCAGCTTCATGTTAGTATCCATGGGTGTGGCCATGGATTTATAATCCAACATATCAAATCTTCTTTAATATTTCCACAACATAATTTCCCTAGTTCAAAAATATTCCTTCTGAACTTTGCCACACTTCCAACCCTAGGAAATAATGCATCAATTGAAGATGTTTTCATCTCGAATTATTCAGCGATATTCTACTTGCAATCTGTGATTTGTTTCTCATTTCCAGTCAGAAATAGATCATCCACATACAGCAATAGTATTTCAGGTTCATCATCCATAACCTTAAGGTAAAGGTTAGGGTCAACTTTACTCTTGGTAAAGTCCATGCTTTCCAAGAAGCTATTTATTCTTCCATACCAAGCTCTAGGATCTTGCTTCATTCCATACAGAGTCCTTTTCAACTTACATACATGAGTCACTATGTTTTTGACTTCAAATCCTTGTGGATATTCGATGTAAACCTCTTCCTCAATCACACCATTAAGGAAGGCTTGTATTTACATCCATCTAGTGTATATCCCACTTCATCATGGAAGAAAGTGCCATGATAGTTCTGATGGAAGTGTACCTTGCTTCTTGGAGCAAGTGCCTCTTCATAATCAATTCCCTCTCTCTTGAGAGAATCCTCTAGCCACAAATCTTGTATTTGACTTCCATCAACAGCATATTTTATCTTGTAGATCCATTTGGACGATACCACACTCTTGATTTCTAGTTTGAGTACTGTATCCCAAACATCATTTTGGTATTCTACCATCATTGCATCATCCATGAGCTCATTTTGTCAGGTCATCAACATATCCCAATATTCCGCATTCAACCTTGAAGGTTGGAACCCACTTTACTCTTAGTAAAGTCTCGGCCCGTCAGGAAGGTTTCCATCATGTTGGACCATGTCGAACTCGGATATCTTCTATAGTCACTCCCACTGGAGTGGAGCATCATCCTCCCTTTTCATTCTATACTCTATGTATGAAAACATTCTATACTGGAGTGACAGGTAGCATCCTTTGTTATTGTGTATCCATCTCAGGTTAATAGATACCAAGATCCCTTTATCTTGAACTTTGTCAAAAAATTTCCTCTTGTATCCAACTGTGAGCTTGTTGTCTTTAGGTTTGCATTTTAAACCCTGTAGCAAAGTTTAAGATATTCATCACTCTAGGTGATCTGTCAAGCTCCTAGATGTGCTTATCTATGGGTTCCTTCTGAGCTCGTACAAAGCATATTCTATACAGATGGTTCTTTGCTAAATATATACTTCTATTGAAGAAGTGTATCTAATGAATAGAGTATGTCATGCCATAGTCTATTCTTTCTGAGACAAACCATGGACTTTTCTTTTTAGACTTTTTCTTGTAGATCCATATGGAAAAAACTACGAACTTCCCTTCAAGTCTTGAAACCATATCGTAGACATCGTTCCCCATGATCAACTATTACTCTTTGATCATAGCTTCTTCCATAGCTGGAAGGGTTTGCATCAATGATGTCACCCAACTGTGTTACACAACTAGAGTGTGTCCGTGGCCTTTTGGTTTGGAATTCTTGCCATAATTTTCTTCATCTTGAGTTATCTCTTGTACCCGAGGTGGTTTTCATATTTCGAAGTGGATCTACCACTCTCTGAAGATATTTCTTCCGTCACAGTGTCTCTGACCCTAGGAGATTCAGATTCATGTTTATTGGAGTGAATCTTGAATTTTCATCACTTATTCTTTAGAACAAGTCTCATCCTCCTTTTCTTGTAGGCGGTTATACAGGACCTTTCCTACAAGTCAAATGCACCAGTTGCATGGTTAGAACCATTTCAAGAACATATGCATAATGAAAAATTCTTATGCATCATGAAACTGTTTAGCCAATACAACATTCATAGATATCTCACGAAAAATTTCTAGATGCCTTCCATCTATACAATGAAATCATTTATATTGTGCACTAATCCAATATGTCAGCAAAGAGGTTTTATTCTAAACAAGTAGCAATGGAGAGTTGTATAGCACCATGGGCTACTTATCCATCACATGCATATTAGTAGTATATGGTCATTAATGCAAAAATTATATCATGCATAATAAACAACATATACAGAAAATGCAATTCAAATACTTATCTTTGTTTGTTTGTCGTCAGCTCCTTTTGGATCAGTAGCTTCTTCTTTGACTAGTGAGATTGCTTCAATATCATGCTTGCTTGAAAGCTTTTCTGGAATGCTACTTCTGGTAGACCTAGGGTTTGATAGAGAAACCCTAATTTTTCAATTGAGGTATATTTCATATATGATTGGATAGAAATATGCACCTCCTCAAGGATATCTGAGCAGTATAATCATTTTCCCAAAACTGTGATCAGAACTGCAAAATATCTGATGCCCTAGTTTTCTTTAGTTTCTTCTGCAGAAATGCCTTATATTGTTTCTGCGGTATCTTCCGAATTACTGATCCTATGTGTCTGAAACTTCTCAATGAGTTATCCTTGTCTTTCCTCTTTCCAACACCATAGGTTAGAGAAGAATTGGTTTCACCAATTGGTACTTATGCGTGTTTTCCCAAGGTGACTTATTTCAAGACTGTTCAGAAGAGATAACTTGTACAGACTTGCACGTGCCACTGTTTCACCTTCTGGGTCTGAAATGTTTACCACCGAAAGTAAATTCTGTGCCCTTTCTAGAAAATCTTTCAAAATTTCATTTGGACCTTCGTATCCCGAGATATAGCAATTATCCCTAGGTCACATGTTTAAGGCTGAATCTTGGGAGAGGCTAGATCCCTAACTTGGAGGAACCATATCTCCCAAAAATAGCGAATATGAGGCTGAAAATTTTACACAGGGTACAATAGGAATTTATCTTCAGTCTGTAAAAAGTTTGGATCCTCATCCTTCTCCAATATCGAGATATAACGAATCTACCAAAACTACTAGTTTCAGTATTTTAGGGTTTTCAAGCATGAAACCCTAATCTTCAATAGTTGTAGCTGTAAAGCTGTTTCGGCTGAAAAATGAATTATTTCAGGGTTTCTCTGATATCATGTTATGTTTTTATGGTTATATTAGATATTATAACATTTAGCATCATAACAGCATAACCATAAGAAAAAAGATCACTTAAAGATAGACAAGCACATCCACAAAACGAACACAAAGATTTAGTCTGGGAAACCCTGATGGGGAAGAAAACCCAACAAAACTTCTTCTGTATAAGATGTATAAAAGACAACCAAAAACATTTTTTCTCCTCCTTATGTTCTATCTGTCTCTCTCCTATGCGCTACATAGGTGAGTGAGTCTTTGTTCAAATAATAACCACAGCTCCTATATTTATACATATTTGTCAATTGACTTTTGCACTAGACAAGTCGGCCCCAATAAACTGTCTAGGCCGACTTCACCTAGTAATACTCAAAAACATTATTTTATATTATTTATTAGGGTACTAAATACCCAAAACAAGTGGATGCTTTACCTCATGACTCTATGATTACCAAATACAATAGTAACACCCTGTAGGAGGAATAATAACATCTCCCTTGGGTTACATCAGTAAAATACATTTAGAATATCCTTTGAAGTTACAATATATCAACAATTTTGATGGCTTAGATGCCCCTGGTTTGTGGTAACTTAGCCAATGGAAAATATGCTAGTTAGGGGGGTTCTTCCATTAGCCAACAAAAAAAAATGGTGCAAATTTATATATGTAAAATGTGTGACACATGGAAATACTTATGCTTCTGCAATAATGCATAAAATTATTATATATGAGTGTTTTTCAATAAATGTCTCATGGAATATTTTATGCTTCCACTAAAATACTTATGTATATTATGGATTTGTTATTCATAGTTGTGAATTTCTTATAAGAATGCATATAATCATTATGCATGTAGCGCTATGTCGAAAAAAAACATTATTATCAGTGTGTTTTAAGTCTAGTGTGATGTAGGGTATGCTACAAATTGGTATCAAAGTTGAGGCTACAACTCTCGAACCTCAAGGGATCCTATTTTCTTTATGAAAGAAATTGAATGTATAAATGCATCTATTGTATTATCCGATGAGCTAATTAAAAGTTCATGTTGGTCATGAGTGGCTCAGGTTACAACTCTTAGTCTTATTGAGTTTGCAAAGTAAAGACAAACCTTGCATGGGAAAGGATCGATTAACTTACTTCCATATAAGTTAATCTCGGTGATTCAAGATGTTTGAATAATATGGGAACTTCATCATAAGTTTTTCTTGAAGTTCAATATATTTTATGGATAGTGTTTCTAGATAAAAATATAATTCTGAGTTGTGAAATTATGAAAGAATATTTTACAAGAAGAGACCAAATAGGAGTCTAGCTCGTTGTTGGAATGCTATGTACATTCTCATATTTTGTTATATATATAAATATATATATATAGTGGTTCATGTTTGTACATGTAACTGTATGATGTCATTTTAATTGTAAGTATAATATTGTTTGTCTCCTCGAGAGTGTGAAGCACTAGAGCTATCTATAACTAGAAAGATGACTTCTCAAAGTAAGAAAATTCGTTGCTTGATGTGGTATGTATGATTGTATAACAGAAGTATCCTTAAATCCTAAATTGTATAATACCTGGTTACTCAATAAAGTCTCTAGTGGAACCTTGAATTGGGTTGTTCATTGTGAGGTATTTTTTCCTTATTGTTTGTTGGTTGAAATTCCATTTTGATCTAATTATTGTGTATGGTCATTGTTTTTGTAAATTGTATTTTGTTGTCCTTGTAACGGTCTTCTTGAACTAGTTAACTAATTTATGTTGGATGTTGGTTGTTGTTGTCAAAACCAAATCTATTTCCCAATGTGAATGGTGTAATTACTGACCTTGATGGATTTCTTGAGCACTAGAAAAATAATGATGTGTCTCGCTGTTATGTTGTCAAAAGAAAACTAGGGAAGGGAAATGCATTGTTTGGTGTAAACATGGTTGTAGATAATCCTATATCATGTTTAGTAGCATGTATTTTAGAGTTTCTTATTTCTTCCCAGTTGAAAATTTTAAAATTTGGCTGACCTTGGTAACATGCATAGATTGCATAACATGTGGGGTTGCATTAAATTCTTAGGAGTTGCATTAATTTCATCAGAAGGATGATTGGTTTTTCTATTTTGGGCATGTTAACCTAGCCTTATTTTTCTATGAATTATTTGTATTTCTTGTACCCATTTGTTCCCTCAAGTATACAACTAGTAGTAGGGTTGGGGACATGATGAATGGTTGTCAATGGGTGTTGTGTGTTTGAATGTTGGATACCTAGTTGGTTTGTGTGTTTGGAATTATTTAGAACATGTTGATGCATGAGTATGTTAAGCATGTTTATGATTATTTCTATGATGCCATGCTGTGGCCAAGGAAAACCTGAGTTGGATGATCATGGTTTTTAATCCTAATCAATTGTGATCAAGGTGTATGAATATGTAGATCTGGTGATTGATTGATGACATTTGTTATTGAATTTTAAAATTTATTTCCTAAAGTGAATAATTTAGTAACATGGTTATTTATGACTAGTTTACTCATGTATTCTACTTTAGAGTAGTATCAGAGTTGTGTAATGAGTCTGACAGGTGTTGGAAAATACAGAAGTTGTATATGCATGTGTTGCATGAAATTTAAATTTCTTGTTAAATAATTATTTTCATGTTATTATGCTTAGTAAGGATCATAATCCTTTAGAATAATATGAATTGTAGAGTGATGACTTTAGCTGATTTTTTTAGTTCTACTAGATATGGATTATCGAATATTACCTTGATTATGGAGTGGTATCTACTTGTTTGTAAGATGGAGTGGCCCATATGATGTCAATTATTTATGAATAATGTGAATAGTAATGTTGTGTTGATTAATAAAAAACTAGAGAAAGGTTCAAATTGAGCTTGTTAACACCCTAGTGAAGGCTAAGACCTCCTAATATGTTAGCAAGGTCTAGACTACATTTTTTTCGTCAACACTTAATAGAACCTAGAGAGAGGTAACTCCCAAGCGACTAGTTGTATAGAGAAAGAGAACCTCCTTAGTGTTGTGTGTGACCGGTATTGATTAGGTCAGATTGGATGAGACCTTGAGGTGCCTAAAGTTCAATGTTTGAGCCTGTTAGTTGGGAAATATCGTTTCCTCTACCCATTTTCAGTAGCTTGTGCTTGGCTTGTATTTTAAGTTTGATGGTAGATTGACATATTGGACAATTATCTAAATTATTTGGATGAGCTGAGATGGTTGAAATGTTAATAAGTATACATCTTAATAGAAAAACTTAATATCTGAAATTGGTCTAAAAGTTTAAGATCTGAAATTGTTCTAAAAGTTAAGAAAATAAATCTGTCATGATCATAAATATGGGCAGTTGAAAGGAAGAGAGATCTATCCCATTTGGTATCTTTGCGTAGATGACCAAAGTTCAAGTCGAGACATGGTGGAAAATCTCTATGTCCATATAGTGTGAGGATTGAGGTGCTTTGTACTTATTGGTAGGAGGACTACCTGGGTACTAATGACAGTAATGTCTATATAGAGTGAGGATAGTGGGTGTTGGTTGTCACATTATTGGATATATATGCTAGAGTACTAGCTGGTTGTTTGGCAAGAGTAATACCTTGATTGAACCATAATTCCTTGTAAAGTGATATTGAATGGCTAATAACTACCCTAAGATGGAATGCATATCTGAAAGTTAAAATGAGTCTAATGATGAAATGATCTCATAAGAAACAAATAACATCAAAACAATAATAATTAATAAACTTTCACCTACTAACACAATCCAAAGGGGGGCGAAGGATCCCGACCTAATAAACGAATCTACTAATAATAATTATAACAAATAATAAGAATAAGAATAATAATGAATAATAGTGAAGTAATGGATTATGAGGTAAGTAGTACATCCGTAAGGAGTACCATCCTCATGTTTGGTATGGAATGAATACCTTATGTACAACACATGTGGAATTACTTCTAGGAAGGAAGTTAAAGACCCTCTACACATGAAAGAGGGAATCCTCTTGAAAAGGGATGCTTTGGGTTGCATGTCCAAAATATGCATGTGTGACATGTATAGCATGGTAAAGTTGTATTAGAAAATGGAAATGACAATAATATTTGATGACTTGAGTACTCTTATGTATATGCTTGAACTTTATGGGGTATATGTGAACTAATGTTTCATGATGGAAAGTAGGAATGTTTTGGGATGAATGTTCAAAATATGCATAAGTAACTTGCATAGATGTAGAAATTTGCACAGGTTATCTAAATTACAAATAAAAACTTCGCTAAAATTTCTAGAGTTACAAAATATAGAGAAGAAATTGTGAAGAAATATGTTACAAAACACCAAAGAAAATACACTCCAGTGAATTATTTTCCATTGCATTACTATTCAATAAATAATTTAAAATATATAGATGATCCTAAGAGGGAAAATCAAGAGCCTTGGAGGAAATATGAATATTTCACAATAAAGTAGGCTTAGCTTGACTAATTTCCCCAATTCTAGACAAGTGTCAATCTGATGGCTGCAAATACCAACTAGATCCAAGACTTCAACTTACAGTTTGAATTCCTGATTGAAATCTTCTTTCCACAACTTTAAATCAGGTATCTTTCCCTTCTGCAAGATGGTTCTTCTGCAATTTACACCTTTCCTCAACTCCACCTTTCTGCAAACATCATTATGCAAGACGTTTCCCACAACACCTTTGCCGCAACACTCTTTTATGCAACACCTTTTCTACAACTTATTTTCTGCGACAACCCTTTTCTGTAACACTATGGGTTGCAAGATGTGGCTTTACAACTTTTTAAATTGAACTTCGGAAACTAATTGTGGCCGCAATGGTCTATCCTGCATGTGGGTTGCAGAACTTGACTTATCAAAACTTGATTTCCTACAATTTCCATGTTCCCGATTTTCACAATTTCGAAGTCTTCCGCACCATCAATTCTTGCAGATTAGTTCTCGGTCCTTGATCTATTTCCAGATGGGGAACATATTATAGCCGTTGATTTCTATCACGATCTTTCTTCTTCATTCGATATTATCTGAGATCTATCTTTGTAGCTCACCAAATTGATCACTAAAAGGATCAGTTTCTCTACAATTTGGAAACTAAAGAATTTATACATAGAATTATATGGAGTGAACGTAGGATGAATTCTTACCTCTACAGATTTATATAAAATCAGGAATCCATCAAAACACACACAGAATGTAATCCTATGTTCTTTATTCAACTTGATCAAAATTACAAACATAGATAATTCAGCTTATTCACTCCTTTTGTGCTCTCTCTTCCCTCTCTCCTTCTATCTTCTATCTTCTCCACACACCCAGATCTATTACACTCAAATTAATTTATAACCCTCAGAAAACCTATCAGATCCAACTAAGTTGGATATGAGGACCTAATAAAAGAAAACCCTATCGACAAAGATCAATCCTTGAGAAATCCACATAGGGATCAAGGAGAACAAAGGAAAAATTGCCACTTGTTACAAATTTAAAACTACTTCTATCTGCTTGTCATCGAACCCTATCCATCTAGAAATTGATTACAAGGCAAGCTGACTCATCAGTAAATGAACTTCGAGCTGGATTCATCAGTCAATGAACTTCAACCTGGATGCTCCTGCATCACAATCCCAACTCGTAGTAGATGGTCACAAATTGTCCAGGTGGACCTAGGTGGACCATTAGTGACCAAAAAACAAGCAATGCATGGCTTTTAGCAGAAAAAGGAGGAAGTGGTTGAGGCAAAAAAGCGGTGAACTTGCCCAAGTATTGCTAGCACACCTAGCTCATCGTAATCTAGAAGAAAAGCATAGTAAAGTTGATTTAACTCAGAAAATATGGATAAAAGAAGGATGGGTGCTTTAGCTTAGAAAAATCAAGGTAAAAGAAAAATGAGGGCGCCAATGTGGATAAACTATCACAAGGTGGTCAATTTATGCACTAGGAATCCAACTAACACATGGAACAACTTGACTAAACACTTAAGAAATCAAATAATGATGTAGAACCTAATGTCTATATGGAATTATGTTCCAACACCCCCCGTTAAGCCTAACTTATGTGAGTGAAATATCAAAATAGGGCCTAGAAAAATAGGAATGTGGTCACACTTTACATTATTACTCCATATGAACAGAGGAAAGAGGAAAAAACCAATGGGAAAAATACCCCCTCAAGAATGGACATGAAAGAAAGCAAACCAAAAATTATTCTCTCCATAACTTATTGAATATGTATGGAGGAATTGTTTTCTTAGGAAGAAGAGGAATATGCTCAACTAAATCGGGAACATGAATAGATGCATAATGGACAATGTAACCATATAGAGCAATTGAGATCATTTGATAGAAGAGTGAATGTAGGTTCTCATCAAACTTGAACTTTGAACCAACCAGGGTGAGATCAGGTCCAAATGAGTGTTGAGGTGATTAAACCATGAACTTTGAACTGGGATAGCTGAGATCAATCCCCAAAAAATTGAATACTCTTGAAACTTCTAACCAAAATTAGTTATATCAGCTCCAAGAATGTGGAACAAGAGTCCCAAGTATTCCAATGTGATGGCAATGTCTCCATCTTCAGTATATCTATGAGGAAAGGCACCATTCATCATGTAGGAAAAGGTAGGAAGCATGAGATCACTAGATGGGAGTGCAGAATCCAGTAGACAAGAATAATAAATCTACATTAACTCATAAAAGTTGGATAAAAGTAGGATGGGCGCTTTAGCTCAGAAAAATTAGAGTAAAATAAAAATGAGAGTGCTAATGTGGATTAAATATTACAAGGTGGTCAAGTTATGTGCTAGGAATCCAAGTAACGCATGGAACAACTTGACTAAACACTTAGGAAATCAACTAATGATGTAGAACCTAATGTCTATATGGAATTATGTTCTAGAAATAGCATGTAAAAAAGGGCTTGAAAAACAAAATGATCTCTCAGAAATTGTTGCCAAAAGGAAGAAATGATGAGATAATGTGTAATCATCCATAGAAACCTATTGAATTTTGTGTTTACATGCATAAATTGTTGTTTAAGCTGTATTTTGTCAATTATTTGTCTTCAACTTGTGAATAATTCATGTATAAAAACTTTCAAGGAGTGTTTTGATAAACCATCACCGATATGGTGATGGAGACATAATGTATGAGTTATAGTCATCCAATGAAGGGAAAATCCTACATAAATATCAGGAAGGCAAGACAATAGTCCCAGAGATAAGTAACTTGTTATTAGTACTTATCCTTCTTTCTTCTGTTGATTGAGATGATTATATGTATGTATATGTTCCTTACATTTTTTGTTGAGAACAACATACAATGATGAACAGTGAAAGATTGAATACCTTGTTAAAATTCTCATGGAGATGAACAAGTTTGGGTGATCCTTTTTCATGCACATTGAATAACACCAAAGGAATGAATACCTTCCTGGTGTTGTGTGGGGTAGGTAATGTGGATCCTAACCTATATGAAAACTATGCAAATTGAGCACCTACATTTCGAAAAGAAATAAACCAAGGAGAAGGAAATACATAGCTTTGGAGCTCCAAACTGGGACAGGACTAAGAGGGGGAACTCTTACTCTTCCCCTTTTTACTTATGGTATTGCTTTCTATAAAGAGAAAGTTGTTGAAATGCATGTTACAACTGGAAATTCGTTGTGTTTATTTTTGTTTAAACTAAATAATGCATGCTAAAATAATTCAATTTATGTAAAAGAAATGAAGATTATTGGAGTCATATATATATGCATATGTTGAGTTAAGCAAGAAATGCATAAAAGTATTATGATCAAATCATGAAACTCTTGGTCATTTAAGTAAATAAAATAGCTAAATTTTTAGGATGTTGGCCTAATGAATACATGGTGATTGATTGCAGATGAAGGATTTCGTTTGGAAGTTGGTTGTCACTATCTTAAAATTTAAAGAGTGGTGGATAAGATCTTGTTATCATCAGCAAAATTAATGTGATGAAGTATGTTAGAGTTTGGTGGACTTGATCCATCTTTGAATAAACAACTTGGAAGCTTAAATGCAAGGATAGACTTGCAGAGTTTTGAAATTTTTAATATATGTAAATATTGTACGTTTCAATAAGAATTAGAATATTGAGGACAGTGTAGACTTTAAGGGGAGTGGAATATAACACCCCTAGTTTCAAACCCCTAGTCTGATGATGGACATATGTAACTATTATTTACGAAGGCCTGAAAGGCTGAACATATTGTATTTTTACAATTATTAATATTAAAATCCAAAATTGGTTGTGTTGAAGCGGTAAGATAAAGAGATTGGGGACTCATGTATTCACCAGATATGGTAACGGAGTTGGAAAGTGACCTAGGGAAAAAATGAGATGTGACCCTTTTATATTGTCAAAATCCCTAAAAATATCCTAATTCATAATTAAGTCTTAATCTCATTTAATTAACTTAAAGCTTGTTTTAAATCATGATTATGATTTAAGTGGTATTAAGTGGGATTAGGGGGAGAGGTTATATGTTTTTATTTAAAATAAAAAATACAAATAATAGAAGGGAAAATGTGGGTCTCATGGAGAGAACATGTTGATAAAACTTTCCATGCATTACAAAACGAAATTGGTCATGATCCCTTTAAGAATCCATTACTACGTTGGCCAAAAGGGAGAAGATAGAATTGTTATTTGAATTGAGAGAAGAAATGTGATTTTGGTGTGTAGAAGAAGAATATGGTATTGAATGTTGAGTCTGAGAACTAAATTATGAGTGACAGAACCCAATTCTGAGATTGGAATTGTTGAAATTGTGTCCATTTAATTTTCCCTTGGTTATTCCAGTGAAATTGAAAATGGTGTAGGAAGCTAACTTAGTGGATTTTTGAGCACAGAGAATAGTGACGTATCTCACAGTCGTATTGTCAGAATGAAGCTAAGGAGGTGAAATGCACTGTTTGGCATGAAATTGGAGTTAAGCCAACTTATTGTTCGCCAAAGTGTAAATTTTAGAAATTATGGGACTAGTGAGATGTATGTCTAGTGAATGCATGAGTCTCGACTCCGGGGTAGTGTTTTTCTGATAGATTAATGAGTAAAATCGCATACAATTGGGTGGAGAGTGCCTCACACACAATTAGTTTCCCATTTCAAGCTTTTTGCAGATAAGTTTTAATTCCTAAAAATTGTGTTTTAATTTCTCTGTGATATTTATTTGATGAATGGTAAACAATTTCTATGGTTTCCTATTCTAACTTTTGAGTTTTGGATGTAAACAATGAATTCAGGTGTTGTTTGGTTGAATTCTGATCTGTAGAATGAGTGCAAGTTTAACTCTGCAATATGCTTGTTAATAATGCATAAATAACAAGGCTGAACTGAAGTTTTATGAATTTTAATTCCTTAATTAGGTCTACACTTAGGAAATGTATTTATGTAGTAATTTCTAAATTTTGTGTTTGTAAATGAAATGTTTTTTAAAATATTTTGAGTTTAAATTCTTATTTTCCATATAATTGGAAGAAAATAGTTCTTAAAGAGTTCATGAAATGTTTGAAATAATTATTCAAATAAGTTTAAATATTTATGTGGAAGATGGGCTCCACCCATTTTTAGTAATAGACAAATTGTAAATAATTACCACGTGCTAATGCTTGTTTACTATTCCTTGCATTGAAAGGTATTTTGCTTTTGAAAACCACACGCAGAATTTGCTTGTTTTATTTACAATTACCATGTGTTAAGGTTGGTTTATTGTGCCTTGCATGGTATGCTATTTGACATGTATAAAACCACAAGCTGATTCTGCCTGTTTTATTTGATTGTGCTTTGCATAGGTTGGTATTTTTCACTAATTAACCAAGATTGAAATTGATTCTCATATTTACAAATACCATGGGCTAATAAAAAGCGATATTTGTTTCTATAGAAATTGGAATCTTATGGGTTGCATGCAAATACAATGGGTTGGATTAGTAAGGAATTTGTCGTTTGGCAATTGTTATCATAAATAATATATGTGTTGGTTGTTGGATTATTAAGTTAGTATGAATATGTTGGAATATTGTTTTTCCTTGTCATAATAATATAGAAATTACATGACTTAAAATGTCTATGTATGTAGCTATAATTGTATTTTTGTTCTATTTATATGAACCATATTCATAGTTTTTAGTGCTCATTTCCTAAGATAAAGTCTATTGCGAAGTTCTTACGAAGATTTATTTTGAAAGAAAGGCAAGAAGTGTTTCCTTCCCAGCCTTAGTTTTAATTTGGCTATTATAAGTATAAAAAAGTTGTGCAAATTTATATGTTGAAAAATTGTGACACATGGAAATGTTTATGTTTCCCCAATGATGCATAAAATTATTACATATAAGTATGTTTTAATAAATGTTTCATAGAATATTTTATGCTTCTGCTAAAATACTTAGGTCTATTATGCATTTGTTATACATTATTGTTCATTAGTTAATACATATAAGCATTATAGATGTAACATTTTAGAAAAAAACTTATTAATACTAATGTGTAATGTAAGATACGTTACACTTCTCCAAATTTTCAGACGACATCCCTAGTTTACTTGTTACCATATATTAGTGCTGCATTGATATGGAGTGACTACTCGCATAAAATAGAAAAATGCCTAACAAAAATGGAGTAACTAGTTGAGCTAACCCATGTCTGTGTTTCATAAATTCTGAAAATAACGAAATATTCTTAAACTAAATTACAAAGTTTCAATGTTGTTTTTGGCTACTTCCAATTGGATATCTCCTTACAAAAATTATTTTCCTTCGTACAAAAACATATAAAGTTATACTATGATGTCTATACATGTATATTGAGAGAAATCAACGTATATGTATAAAGTGTAAAGATTTTGTTTTGTTATTGATTAGTCGTCTACTTAAAGCATATGAGAGACAAAATGCAAGATAAAAACAAGTGGAATAAGCAACAAATTTGCTTAGTACCTGCCTCCTAAGAAGAGATTGAAAATATATAGCAATAGGATAATTTTGCTATAAAAATATATGATAA